>CM040242.1:48621027-49210271 GCA_022545495.1 Chrysanthemum lavandulifolium | reverse complement strand
TTAAAAACTTTGTTTTGAAACTTATTGAAAGATCAATTGATATTGATCTTAAGTATATTAATGAAATATGCAAGCAATATGTAATAAGTAAATAAGGAAAGAAATGATCAAACCACAACAAGTTGTTTATAGTGGTTCGACCTGAATGACTCTTTTCCTCGCCTTACTCAACTCCCGAGTCTCACACTCGAGAGTTTAACTTCACTAGTCAACAAGCTCCTTTCACCCATGGAGAAAACCTTTACACTTCGCTACACTATTTCCGACACTAAGCTAGATGTCGAGTTCTTTCCAAGGACAACAACTCCCACACACAAATGTATTTGAGGACTAAAATACTAACCACTCACACTCACAAGATTATGATGGTTTGATACAACACTCAAGTATGAATCAACACTAGATCATACAACACTAAACAAACAAGACTTCAACTTCTCGTTGAAGCTTGAATATGACTTGATCTTCTTGCTACAAAAGAGATCACTAATATGATATGCAATCGCAGTTAGAAAGGTGTAGAAGATAAGATATGTAGAGTATGTTAGAAAGGGATGAAACTACTTGGCTTTGGCATTGCTATTATAGCCAAATGGACAGAAGCGTTCGCGGACGACGACGGACCCCTTAAAGGGTTCCGCCTGCATTCATTTCGCATCACGTCTCGACAAACAAGATATCAAATCTAACTTAAAGTCAACTCAATCTAAGAGATTATAAAAGATATGAGAGATAAATCTTCAAAATATCTAATGGAATCTACAAATGATTCCCATGATGTATACATGATGTCAAATGTTGTATTACTATTAATAGAAATATGCAATCTTAAGTAGTGTTTGGTTTTAACCCAACACATTCTACAAACTACTATCATACATAATGATTAGAGTCATATCAAGATGTTACTAATCATAAATGTAACGCTTGAACGATTTAATATATTGTTTGAGAAAGTTTGCTTTAATATCTAATAAACTCGATGCTTTAAACTTTTATAAATTAAATTTACTTTGTCGTTAACAAAACTTGGCGAAAGATCAAAAATATAAATAACGCTTAATGATTTATATTTGTATTAACATATTCAATATTAGTAACCAAGATCATAACTTTTTATTACAATAAGCACTTAATTAATTAAAAGAGATGATTATAACAAGGATTTTCTAACGTGCTCGCCGAGCACGTTAAGCAATAAAGGATGGTTGACCCACCTAAAACGTCCTAATCTACATATTTTATTTAAAAGTGATTTTTGGGTCCGGACGTCCTTTTCGCGGTCCTACTGGTCTTTTAAGTTTTTAAGTGCAAGATACGTTAGAAAACCCTTATAACAAAAAGAAAAAGAAAAAAGAAAAGAATTAAGGTGGATAAGAATAACATACCGATGATCACTTGATTAATCCGCAAAGAAGAGAAAAGATTGTAATCAATTACTCGATTTGGTAGTGGTAAGAAAAAAGAATTAAGGTGGATAAGAATAACTTTGCAGGAAAATCATATCGGGATATTGTTGGCAGCGCATATTACGTTGCACCAGAAGTGTTGAAGCGTAAATACGGGAAAGAGATAGATATATGGAGCGCAGGGGTGATGTTGTATATTTTACTCAGTGGTGTACCTCCATTTTGGGCTGGTAAGTTGCAAATTTCACCAAGAGTTCGTTTTGGGTAATGGGTCATTTTTGTACGGTTCAGAAAGGGTCGGAATGGGTTGACGTTTAAATACTTAACTCATGATTACTAAAAAAATACTATTACCATAATAATTTAGATCTTCGAACAAAAACGGCCTCTTTAAAGAAGATTATCTTTGTTAATAAAAATGAATTAGGAGTTTGTATACATTGTAAAGTATATACTTTGGCCCGTTTGAGTTAATTCACGATCCAAATCTACCCATCAATAAGTAAGCATGCCGAAATTGCCATATTGACTAAATTGATTTAACGCTAAGAATGGTCACCAAATTGCAGAGACGGAGAAAGGAATATTTGATGAGATATTGAAAGGAGAAATTGATTTTGAAAGTGACCCGTGGCCATCTATCTCAAGTAGTGCAAAACATCTTGTGCAAAGAATGCTTACACTTGACCGAAGAAGCGTATAACCTCTGCTCAAGTCCTTGGTATGTTTAAGTCTTATTTCACATGTGCAATCTTTAATCGTCATAGTAATCATTTATTCATAAATTTCGTGTCATTTTGAATCGTATAGAGCATCCATGGATTAGAGAAGACGAAGAAGCCTCAGACAAACCAATCGACAGTGCGGTTCTTTCAAGGATGAAGCAATTTAGAGCTATGAATAAACTCAAAAAACTTGCACTCAAGGTTTAATTTCCTTTTTAACAGCATTAACTAACTCGTATATGGCTGTGTTGTATGAATGTTAAATAAATGGGCCGGTCGAGTGGGTTTGCAACGGGTGATTTTAGCTAAACTTAAATTTCCCTCATTTTACACTGTGAGTATGACGGAAGATATGTTTAGGTAAACATGTTGAAGTTGCATCTTTAATAAGGGCAGAAAAGGGGCGGTTTGGGTAGTGGGTCTGAGCGGTTAAACTTTTATACATTATACTGGCCAATACAGTTTGTTGTGACCAAAGCAATTTAAGTGTCAGTTCTTTTCTGTCAATCAATTCTTAAAATATAGTTACGATATCATATAATCTATGCTTTTTCAGAAAATAATGATCTAAGAAGTTAATTGGGTGTCTTTCGATTTGTTTGACCAGTTCCCTTTGAAGCTGATATCTCTTATTTTACCTTATTTAACCAGTTAAAGTGTTTGACCCATTTCCATTTCCATTCTAGCTAAGTTATAGTAGTACATCTTTTTATTAACAACCTGTTGAACAATAATAAGTATAAATCAAGCCACTTTTTTAAGGCAAACAAGTCTAAATTGTCACCTATTAATTAAAGCCAAAAGGGTATCATTTCATACACTCATCGTGGATTTTACAAAAAAATTAGGTGATTGCTGAAAATCTAACAACAGAGGAAATTCAAGGGTTAAAATCGATGTTCATGAACATGGACACAGACAAAAGTGGCACAATCACCTACGAAGAACTTAAAACCGGGTTGGCTAGACTCGGTCAAAGCTCACAGAAGCTGAAGTTAGACAACTCATGGACGCCCGTAAGTTGTTTTAGCTTTCAAATTCTAAAGATCATTCTTTATATACCAAACATTTTTAAGACTTCAAAAGATTGTTTGTGTTTCAGGCTGATGTTGATGGAAATGGGTCGATTGATTACATTGAGTTCATCACAGCAACAATGCATCGACACAAACTTGAACGTGAAGAAGATTTGTACAAAGCGTTTCAGCATTTTGATACAGATGGTAGCGGTACGCTTGAACCTTATTCTAATGTGAGAGTCATATAATATGTTATTTCTCCAACTTACCTTATGCTCTGAATTCAGGTTTATTACAAGAGACGAACTAGAAAATGCAATGAAAGAAAATGGATTGGGCGATGAAGCTACCATAAAAGATATCATATCAGAAGTTGACACCGATAATGTGAGTTTTCTACATCGTCATCCTCTTGTTCTTGTTCTTCTTCTTCAAGTGTTCAGTTTGTAAACGCAAACATTTTTACTCTTTTGTAGGACGGAAGATAAACTATGAAGAGTTTTGTACAATGATGAGAAGTGGAACCCAAGGAGCAAAGCTGTTTTAATACCATTTTTAAAAGTATTTATCAAGAGTTCTTTTTATCGAATGAGATGTGACTAACCTTGAACCAGACCTGATTAGGGTCTTAGAAACTGGTTAATCAGGGTCAAGTTCGTTACTAGGATTTGTTCGGATTTAGGGTTTGAGCTTGTTATGTTTTCTTGTGAATGTCTGTAACATAATATGTAAAATGCTACTTGTGTTATCGAGCTGTTCAGTAAACAACCCTTGTACAATGTTACTTGAATCAATTAACTGTTTTCTGCAGTCGTTTTTGTAGACGAGTTTCCACTTATAGTTTCGACCATTCGGGTAAAAAACAGTTACTGTAACCTTTATATTGTGTGAGGTAAAAAAAAAATCGATACATCACACCTGCCGATTAATTGTATCCACCTCAGCTTATACCCACACAGGGGGTGTTTGGATGTCCTGGTTTGTAAAGTAGTAATATAACTTTGAGAGTTAAGTGCAAATAGAAAATCATAATGAGAAGGTATTTGTAATGCAAATCTTTAAACTTAAAATAGTTGTCGTATTCAGAAGCAATGTGGGTTAAAAAACATTTGAACACATATCACAAGAATCACCTTTCATGGTCTCTCAACCACAGCAACCCACCACTAGCTGTGATTTCCTCATGATACACCGGCTAAAATTGAAAGTTCAGGTGATTGCTGAAATTATAACAACACAGGAAATTCAAGGGCTAAAATTGATGTTTTTGGACATGGACACTGACAAAAGTGGCACAATCACCTACCACCTACGCGTAACTTAAAATCTGGGATGGCTAGAACAGAAGCTGAAGTTAGACAACTCAAGGAAGCCATAAGTTGCTTAAGATTTTGATTATTAAAGATAGAGTTTTTCAAGACATAAAAAGGTTCTTTTGCTGCAGGCTAATGTTGATGGGAACGGGACGACTGATTACATTCATCACAGCAAACATGCATCAACACAAACTTGAACGTGAAGAAGATTTGTACAAATCGTTTCAGCATTTTGATACAGATGGCGGCGGGTATACATAAAAATATCATTCTCGGGTGATTATCTCATAAATGTTATATTTCCACTTACTTATGCTTTAAATTTAGGTTTATTACAAGAGATGAACTAGAAAATGCAATGAAAGAAAATGGATTGGGTGATGAAGCTACTATTAAAGATATCATATCTGAAGTTGACACCGATAACGTGAGTATTTCTACATCGTCATCCTCTTGTTGTTCTTCTTCAAGAGTAAAGTTTGTAAACACAAACATTTTTTTTTTCGGTTTGCCCAGTTGCGCATGCTAGAGGGGATAGAATACTAATTCTACGGGTCTTTAGCTACTGCTAGTATATAAGAAAGAATTAAGCTTTGTAGTTCCTAAATAGTAACGAACATTCCTTTTAGGTAAACACTTTCCAAAATCAAATACTGTAACCACACACATTATACATGGAAACTGATAAAAGTCCATTGACATTGGACGACATAGTAAAAAAAGACACCTTAAATTTTGTCACACACTATCAACCTTGTTGAAACTCTAGATGAGCAAAAAGGACTCATGGAAACAGAGGAAATTATACTTTGATCCTCATTACTACCAGACAGTAAGTAATATACGCATGCATGAATATCTTGCCAAAACGAGTACAATATCATTACTTAAAATTGCAAGTGTCATGTATAACACAGGAAAATACTCCACTTGACCTAAAAAGAAACCATATCACAGGAAAATCGGAAGGTTTGGCAACGGGTCAAAACTGGTCATTCAGGTTGACCCAAAACTGAATTGCAGCCTCCTTTCAACCATCCGACTTCTGATGGTTATACCTACTTTACTCATGCATTACATAGAAGAATGAAGGCAGCTAAATCAAACATGGAAATCATAATACTTGGGTTCATTCCATCGAGCATTAGCTTGGCGGAGTATATAGCATCCATTAAGGTCACAAAGAAGCTAAGCATAGCTATGTGAAAGGAATTTAACCATTCAACGAACAGAAATGATGATCCCTATTGAATGCTACCATGTAACATATTGATCCACAAGCATTTTAACATGATGCAAAGCATTAACATGATCTAAAAGCAGTTCCTAAAACAACTAGAAAGTTCCTGAGAAGAAGAAATTAGAGCATCTGAAAGGTAGACTAGAGTATAACCAACTCCATCCATGGAGGAAAACATTGTGACAACTCCAATTTGGCATGTGATCGACCGACTTCTCTCTCTTCAAAGACTCTCAGTTAATACAAATTGTCAGCACGATTGGTGGAAGGATCTATTACAATTTTCTTGAGTGTATCAACAACATTTCCTATCATGTACACAGCAATATGAAAGTCACTAACTAGACCACGATAACCGCCAATCTTAAGATACTTGAGGTGCGAAAAGGAATGACCAATAGCAGTACGAAGTTTTCTTTCTTGTGATTGTGGCACACCAATATAGCTGCAAAAGATCATATCAACATAGTTTATGAATTAGATAAAGTCAGTAACAACATCCTTATTAATGTTCAGAATATCAATTTGATGAAAAGTCACACCATTTTATGAAAATCGCAACACTTCCTTAAAATGTGTCCATCAATAATTTGCCAATTCAAACCGTCGCTAACTGAAGTCATCAAAGATATATGCAAGTCCATCAGCGACGGTTTAGTTACCACACGAATTCTGTTATTACAGCGCCCTTTGACTTATATTCACCGTCTCGAAATCAAGTTAGCGTTCACTCCACCTCCAAACTCGTATTAGTACTTTAACTTCAAATCCATTTGGTCTCGGGTAAATCACCATTACACAAAATGATTGATGACAGTAAAATCACCAACGTGCGACCTTTTCTCGAAAACCACCTCGTAAGCAATGTTTGCGATCCATTACTAGAGCATACATGCTTTGGCACTTGACTAATTGCTACTACACAGTCTTGAAATATGGAAATTAAAGCCATAATATATGTTCAACGAACTTGAAGTGGGTGGTCCCAAATTGGTGTCTTATTTTTCTGTTCGATAAAAAAACAAAAAATAAATTTGTCTATTTTATGGAAATAATGATGAAGAATTGAAGTTAACGATTTCAATTAGACATTAAGAGACTTGAAAGTCTTGAAAACTTGTATTTATTATACATCATTTTCTATCTTGTGATATTTTGGATGAGATAGGAAATTTGTTTAGAACACATAAAACTTATAAGACATGTTTGGATATCTCGATCTACAGCCAAAATATGGCTACCTAAAAGTGCAAGTGTATGGTACCTAGATGAAAAAGATGTCAAACCCATGAGACAATACCTACAAGAAGTAAAATCCTCCACTTGACCTAAAAAAAGCCATAACAAAGGAAAATTGGAAGGTTTGGCAATAGGTCAAAAATAGTATATGTATGTGGGTGACTGGTTACTTGCGCTCATTCCATCGAGCATTAGCTTGGTTGTATTTGACCCATTGTTAGTATATAAGAATCCATTATGGTCACAAAGGAACTAAATGTTGACACATTCTTCATTTAAATGAAGCTTGTGAGAGGAATTTAAACATTCAACCATGTGTAGGAACACGCATAAGAAACTCAAAAAGCAACTCAAGTACCATAGGAAAAACTAAAATTTCGATTGAAACATGATCCAAAAGCATTAACAAGTTTCTACAGTAGCTTCTAAAAACAATTAGAAAGTTTCCGAGAAGGAGAATTAGAGCATTAACAGGCTTCAATTACAAAGCAATCTGAAAGTCACCAAGTAGACCACGATAACCACTAATCTCAAGATGCTTGAGGTGTGAAAATTCGTGACCAACAGCAGGATACTCAGCTTTGTTCCTTATGTGAATTGGTGCAGACCAATGTAGCTGCAAAAATCATATCAACAATGTTTATGAATTAGATAAAGTCAAAAATCCTTATTAATAAACAGAATATCAACATCGATTTATGCACATTATTTAAAAGTAGCTATGTGGTTTACTAAAAACATACCGATACTTTAAATGTTTCCAACTTAGGGCACTTGTTAGCTATTTCGATCAATGCTATTAGACAATCATATTCTTCAGTTGGCAAAGTCAGTTTCAACGTCTTGACATTTGGTAGTAGTTCTGGAATCGATTCAACATCCAAATCTTCCTGGAAAAACATAGAAACAATCTCTACATCTTATTATCAAAGATTAAAAACACATAAATAAATTAGGGAAGAACTACTAAACAGTTCATGATCTATAAAAAGCACGTAACACAAAGCAGAAACATATATACAAGCCAGTTAAAAACTTAAATATATAGTATGATCCAAAAAATTAATCAACCGCAAGTAGAGTTCAAACAATATACCAGTACTCTTGACATCCTCTTTTTCCAACTTTACATCTGAAATGTCGAATACGAAACTGTCATTGTTATGCATAAAACAGACGAATGCAGAGTGTGTATCAAAAAGTATTTGATTAACTGATATTCACGAAAGAGAATAGAAAAAGAAGGATATAAAATGAGGATTAGTATTATCCTAAGTTCCATTTAAAATGGGTAAATAACCATAACAAGTAATAACCCTATAATCAGTTTGAAAATGCAATGCCAAACACCCTTCCAAAACATGCAGAAGTCAAAAGGAGAGAGAGAGAGAGAGACATGCCTTTAATATATGTAGACACTTGGGATATAGGAGATAAGGGGCCAATAGGAGCCTCTTCTACTTGTCTTTTCTTTCAACTCATCTGTGCATCCATCGATTCTTAAACTCAAAAGTGAAGGCAACAACTCTTCTGGTAGATCTTTCATCTTTGGGCAGTTATCAATGAAGAGATGTTGGAGGGAGGTGAGGTGTTGGAGTCCCTTTGAAACTGATTCCAATTTCTCAAAATACTTTAATTCAAGTTTAGTAAGAGATGAAGGAAGCATATGTGACAATTGACTTCCGCCAGTCACATCTTCTTCTTCTGCCGATCCACCCCATAGCCGTAGGCTAACAAGAGAATGTGGGAAGTTTTGTGGGCCAAACTTTGATATGGGCTTCTTCAAACACCCTATTGCTAAGAAACCCAAGTTAGGAGGCCAAACCCCAAATGAATCAACATCCATACTTTTACAATCTCTTATTGTCAGATCTTTTAACGAGGTGAGATTCGCAAGTCGGAAGCAGGAAATGACACTATACTCGAACAATCTTGTATTGTTAATTTGGTGAGGTGAATGAAACAAGTCAATTCAACCATTGACTCTATACATTCACATCCAATTATCGTCAGTTTTGTGATGTGAATGAAACAAGTCAATTCATTGATTGATTTCAGATTTTTCCATCTCCGTAGATCTACAACCTCAAGCATAGATGGCATGCTTGTGTTGAGAAGCACCTCCTTTTCCAATAGTTCACAATTATCAATGTTGAGTGACTTGAGCTTGTGCCCTTCTCCTGTTGGGAAGGAGACAGATGCAATTAAAGGACAATTTAAGATAGTCAATACTTCAATGCTGTTTGGGAAATTGCAACGCTCAAGATTCTCACAATTAAACAAGTACAACATCCTAAGAGATGTTAGTTGGTTGCATCCAACCTCCTCCTCCTCCTCTTTCTCTCCCAAACTCACCAATTTTGAACAAAACCATACTTCCAACTTCCTTAAATTCACAAGAACCTTACTTGCCTCTGCTTTTGATTCCCACAAGTATCTTATTTCATTACACCGATAGATACTTAATTCTTCAACTGCCCCAAGATAGTCCATAACACCTCTCCACACCTCATCACTAAGTCCTGTAATACCACTTATACTCAACTTGGTGACCGCTGAAGCTACATGAATTAGACTTGTCAATAAACCACTACCACAACCGTTGAGATGTAAAACCCTAAGCGAAGGTAGTGCTTCAAGTGAGATTTCAGCCAAATTAGGACAATCTGCTATATGCAGCTCTTCAAGGCATGGAAACATTACTGCACCTACAACACCACTCTTGGTTGACCAAACCTCCCACCCCTCATATCTGTTATTCTCAGACTTTCAAGCTTGGGAAATGCAATACCCATCCCAAGAAACTCTGATCCCACGACTTTCACCTTATTTAGGTCTCCAATATCCAGCTTCTTAAGTGATGGCAGTTCCCCAAGTGATGGTAGAAACATACAATTTCCACATCTTCTAATACTTACGCAAGTCAAATGCAGAAATGAGGGATCTCCGATCCAGTTTGGAAACAACTTACCTCCGTATGACACAATTGCAAGATCTTTCAAGTTATCACTATGAGGCTTGAGCGCATCGAGGACTTCCTTTTCAAGTTTTTTGTTTCGAGAATCATCAAAGACGTTACTCCATCCCATGTGTAACTTACTAACCCTCTTTTGTGATAAGTTTACTTCGTGTATATCCCTTGCACTTTGCACTTTTTGCAGCTCATCAATATAAATCTCCGCTTGGTTTGAAAGGGTTTGTAGGCTTTTCATCTCACTAATCCCTGACGGCATCTTATTCCAAAGCAACGTATCCCAGATGTCAAAATGCCGCAAATTTTTAAGCTTTAAGAAGTTGTCGGGTAACTTAGTCAACCCACCACAGCCGGAAACAATCAATGTTTGCAAGTTATGAAGATTGCAGACACTTTCTGGCAAATGTGTGATTCTAGTTTGAGATAAATTAAGATACCGCAAGTGCTTCATATTGCCAACACACTCTGGTACCTCATCTATATCTAATCTACTCAAACTTAGAACCCTCAACAATGGTAATTGGGGAAGTGTGTCAACTAGAATCTTACTTGATAAGTAGAATTCCTCCCAGCTATTATTTTTCACTGCATTGGGCATAGCTAAAAACGTTCTCAAATGATTAGCACTTTCAAATGCCTTAAACTTGTTGTAAGTATTATATTTCTCACAGACAAATGACATATGGCGGAACTTTTCAAATTCTGTCTTCCTAACATCCTTCTTCATATCTAAGTCTAACCTTGAAAAAAATTCTCCAGCAACAAATGTGGCTAAATCATTCATGAGGTCGTGCATCACAAACAATGATTCGTCATCAGGGACATGTTGAAAAATGACCTTGACAACAACTCTTGAAAATATTCTCACCCAAGCATTCCATTGTTTTATTTGTAGCTGAATCGAGCAAAAATCCTTCCGCCATCCACCACAGAATTAAGCCCTTCTTCTCAAACACGTAGTCCTTGGGGATCAAACAACAATATGCAAACAATTGCTTAAGACAAGCTGAAAGCTCATGGTAGCTTAGTCTAAGTGCCGGAAGAATACCACCACCATCTTCTAACATCCATATCTCATTAGTCAATAACCGCTTCCATTCTTCTTCATCGGTCCTATTTCTCAATAAACGTCCAAGTGCTTCTAGAGCTAAAGGCAAGCCATCACATTTTTGAACGATGCCTTCACCATGTTGTCTTAGCTCTGGAAATAAATCAAATTTATTTTCACCCAAAGCATTTTGAGCAAATAGAGACCGAGCATCGTCGGATGACAACTTCTCTAGAATGTATGGATGATCGTGGTTCAGCAGCTTTCTGACCAATTCTTTCTTCCGAGTTGTGATGATAATTTTGCTTCCAGAAGCCCCTGCAAAAAATGGGCCCTCTAAGGTTTTCCAGTCTTCCCACTTATTGCTCCAAACATCGTCCAAAACTAGCAGAAATCGTTTCCCCATAAGTTGATCTCTAAGAGCTACTTGAAGCCGATTTAAATCTACTAAATCCTTTTGCTCCCCTCCTACTTCTTGATATATAACTTTGCTTATCTTGAAGCTATCAAAGTCATCGGAAACACAAACCCATGCCTTGAGTTCAAAGTGATCCTTCACTAACCGGTCATTATACAAAATTCTAGCTAGAGTTGTTTTGCCAATCCCTCCCATACCAACAATCGGAACGATGCCAAAGTTTTCATTACATGATTCATCACTTAACAGTTTCTGAACCAATTCCTTTTTATCACCTTCACGCCCAACAATAATCCGTCCACCTTCCAAAGAGGTCTGGTAACCTCTGTTTTTATCTTTTGACCCTTCGTTTTTCACAATCAAACCAAGTTTATCCTTCTCATCCATTAGTTCTTGTAACCTGGTGGAAATATTATCTAACTTGCTGCCTACCCTAGTGCTTAATGAGAAACTAGTGCAACAAGACGGGATAAACTTTCTTACCTTGTTGGTGATGGGTTGAGACTCGTTGATAAACTCACGATGCATAGCATCCGTTGCCAAAGCATCAAGTATATCATCTACATCGTAAACCAAATGCTGGAGACCATTTAACCAGTGTTTAACAGCTTCATCTTTGATTTCTTTCTGAGAAGCATCACTAAGAAGAGCTCGGATCAGGGATAACTTCCCCTCCCATTTCTTCAGCTCGGAGTGAATTCCTCTGGAACGAGTGATCTTTTTCTCGAGTACAGATGTTAGCTTCTCGAAAACAACTGGAAGCAAAGCAGAAAGAAGGAGTTCAGCCATTGTTGGTTTATGGTGAAGGCAAAAAAGAAAATAAAAATGTGGAGAGAAAAGGGTGCATAGAATAGAATGAGTGGATTGGTTGGGGGTATAAAGTCATTGTTTATGACTTTATGGTCATTGGTCATATTCGGCTGCTAAAAAGATGAGAATGGCCCCATTGGATGGAAAAAAAATTTAAAAAGTTTGCACACTAACTTTATCATTTCATACTACTTTGCACCACGTACAAACACATTTTACATATTAACCAAAGTTATGTAATTAAATACTTGGATTTTATCTTATTCAGAACCACTAATTTTGTTTAGTACTTTAGTTTTGCTTTGCGTTTCTTCAGGTGGATAATTCGTATGGCTGGTTCATTTTTTATTTTGATTTAATTTACAGTTATGGTTTGATTCAAGCCTTCTCCGTCATTATCCTATTATATCATTCTCAGAACAAATCTTCAAAACGTGGACACTAGTCATCGGCTCACCACCTCATAACAGAAACACAAGAATACGAAAGCCTGGGATGAACCTGTTTATGTTTGCATTGTTGGTAATAAGAAGTAACATTCGCTCATGTTGGTCACCAATTTGAAGCATCCGTAGATCCCCTTTTAAAGCAATTGTTTTAATCCTCATGTTGTCAAGAATTTTTTTTCGAGATGATCCTAAGCCTCCTTGGCAGTTTTGGGATCAACAACAACGAGAAGTTCCTGAAGAGCCTCCGAGAGGGTTAGAAAAATCCACGACGTAACAATGGACTCGGCCTTCAACCATTCAGAAGTAGGAGGGGGTGTAACAGCTTCACTAGTAGATTCACTTTGAATATGGTTAATAACTTCATAGCCTTGACAAAGCAGGAACAAAGTTTTATGTCGACTGAAAGAAAGGGTCGGCTGTGATTGGTGATTAGGGTTTTTGGAATTTTGGCTGTGATACCATATTAGGGTAAATGATTTCTTGATTACAATATAAAGTATAATAAATGGGCTAGGCTTTCCAATAAACTACAATGAGCCTAGACATAATACACCAACAGTTTTTCAATGAAAAATATCACACAACCAGTTTATTAACGTAATGCCACCACCTCCTCGATCAGTTTAAGCAGGACTACAAGACATGTTAGGAATTATAAAAATCCAACCGAAACAAACACACACACACACACAAAACCCAAACCAAAAGTTCTAAAAAGTAAATTGACATAGTGAGTATAGTTTTTAATTGTTAGGCAAATGATACGAATATCACGAATTAACTCACACTTTTTGTTTTGTTTTTTAGCCATCTTTATTTTTTCTTGTAGACATCATCATTTTAATTTGTCATTATATGTATCTTATGACCAATTTACCCTTACCCGTTAGTAGGAGTGTTGATAAATGAGAAGGGTAGAATTGTCGCAAAATACTTACAATAGACGGAATTCAAGAGTATGATGTATACAGCACAACAAAACAAAAACTGCCAAATCGGTTACATTCTCGAGCCTTTTGCCCTTAATTGTTAGTTGATCTTGACCGTGCAAAATGTTGGTTGGTTGAATGATTATTGCAGTTATAAAGTTGTGGAAAATATATACAGTAAATGAATGATATATTTAAGGAGAATGAGCCTTGTGGGCTTGATGAACTAATACCGAACTGTATTGTGAATAATGAACATTCTGGGACTATGCTTGCTGCTAGTAATAACATCTTGTGTGCAGAAGATGAGCACAACTCATTGCCGAATGATTTTTCGATATTATGAGTTTTGTGCGTCACCCTAACAAATGTTCTTCACTCATCTGCTAGCTGAATTAGCGATGCCCAATTAGTATATTTTGATGATGAACTGTCATGTAAACCCTCATTTCAAGTTGAGCCTGAAAGCATACGCAATAAAGCAGATGCTGAAGTTTGTGGACAAGTAATGGAGTCTCCGTTAACAGAGAATGTTAATGAAGAACAAGAAACCGTTAATGATAGCTTAATTGGTATGAACCTTGAAGCAAACCTGATTCTTGTGAACCTGGTTAAGTAGGGTCACGTTTGGCTGTTCGGGTGTGAGCTTGTAATGTTTTCTTGTGAATGCTGTAAACATCACATGTAAAATGCTACTCTGTCTTATTTGAGTCTATAAACAACCCATGTACAATATTACTTGATCAACTTAACTGTATTGCACAGTTGTGTATCGACATAGTTCTAATTTTTGTGTGAGGTCATAGAACCAAAATATCAGATTAAGAGTCAAGACTTGAGAGTAAAGCACTAATATGTGAACTGACACTATTAAGGGGTGTCTAGATTAGCTATGATGGAACTACTTATTCGCTTATTCTGATTTCCTAACCCAAAACATTGAGCTTATTTTACTTATTGGCTTATTCTGTTTTGATGGCCTGATCTATAAAAGACTAATGAATCAATTTGCAGCAGACTTGCTGAGAGGTGTTTGGATACAGCTACCATTTGAAAAGGACTAAAAACAGCACTCATGATTCATTACCACTATCAGCAAGACTGCAACTTGTCAAAGACATTTTAGTGGTGGGTTCATCAATTCCCTTTTAAAGAAGTGCTTCCTACTTAATCCCTTTTTAAACTTTTTTGAAGCAAAGTGATATGTAATGAACAGCAATCAAAAGAAACACACAAGGATATATCAAACACACTGGGAACTCTTATTTCATCATAACCAAACAAACTGGTAAACATCCTGCGGTTACACATAACATCCATCACAGAACATAAACAAACCAAACAAAACCAAAATTAATAAAATATAGTACTAAGCATCAATAATAACCAAACAGAAATCAGACTTAGTTCCTCAAAACCATGAATCTTGATCTGCTCTTTCTTAACAATCCCAGCACGAGTCAAAACGCAAACGTTCTTCCTTTGATCACCTTGAAGTTGAATCACTTTACCCAATTCCTTATCATGAACAACAGTACCATTACAGCAAAACTCCTTCTTCAAGTCTTTGAGAATCTTCTCGTAGCTAAGCTCTTTTTAAGACCTTGAACTGTCGCAAGCTTTTTCGACCATTTCTTTGTTGAATACGAATATGAACATACTCTTTGATACCAGCACCACCACCTGAGTCTTGTTCGATATCGGAAAATGGGTTGAATGCAGATGGGATCTGGACGTCTAATATATCAACCATGAACTTTGTTTGAATGTTTGTAAATACCTTACTGCAGATAAAAATAAGATCAATCATTAGTACAAAACTTAAGGATGTAAAGATCAAAATTAAACTGCTTATATGCTTAAAAAAGAACATAGCTTATAAAGTGCTTGTTTATTTTGCAGATGGAAATATCAAAAGGGGTGTTCTGGATAGCTTAATATAAAGTGCTTATATGTTTAATAAGATGAGAGCTTATTAAGTGCTTATTTATTTCGCAGATGAAACTATCAATAAGGGTTATTTGGATAGCTTAATATAAAGTGATTATAACTTCTAAAAAGAACAGAGCTTGTAAGTATGGATTAACTGATATTCACGAAGAGAATAGAAAAGAAGGATATAAAATGAGAGTATTATCACAAGCAATAAACCTATAATCAGTTTTGGTGCAATTGATTATGAGTGATAACTAATTTGAAAATGCAATGCCAAACACCCATTCCAAAACAGGCAGAAGTCAAAAGGGAGAGAGAGGGACATGCCTTTACCATATGTTGACATACGGGATATAGGAGATAAGGGGCCAATAGGAGCCTCTTCTACTTGTCTTTTCTTTCAGTTCATCTGTGCATATATATATCTTCAAACTCAAAAGTGAAGGCAACAACGTTTCTGGTATATCTTTCATCTTTGGGCAACCCAGAAATTTGAGATGCTGGAGGTAGGTGAGGTGTTGGAGTCCCTTTGAAATTGTTTCCAATTTCTCAAACTTATATATATAAAGATTAGTAAGAGATGAAGGAAGCATATGCGACAATTGACTTCCGTCAGTCACATCATCTTCTTCTGCCGAACCACCATATAGCCATAGGTGAACAAGAGAAGGTGGGAAGTTTTGTGAGCCAAACTTTGATATGGGCTTCTTCAAACCCCCTATTTCTAAGCAACCCAACTTAGGAGGCCAAACCCCAAAGGAATCAACATCCATACTTTTACAATCTCTTATTATCGGATGTTTTAACGAGGTGAGATTCGCAAGTCGGCAGCAGGAAATGACTCTATACTCGAACAATCGTCTATGCTTAATTCGGTGAGGTGAATGAAACAATTCAATTCAACCATTGACTCTATCGTTCACATTGACTTATTTTCAGTTTTGTGATGTGAATGAAACAAGTCAATTCATTGATTGATTTTAGATTTTCCACCCGCCTATAGATACAAGCTCAAGCATAGCTGGCATGCTTGTGTTGAGAAGCACCTCCTTTCCAATAGTTGTTCACAATTGTAAATTAAGAGTGACTTGAGCTTGTGTCTTTCTCCTGTTGAGAAGGAGACAGATGCAATTAAAGGCAACTATAGATTCTCAATTCTTCAATGCTGTTTGGCAAATTGCAACGCTCAAGATTTTCACAACCCCACAAGTGCAAAATCCTAAGAGATGTTAGTTGGTTGCATCCACCCTCCTCCTCCTCTCCTTTGATTCCCACAAGTATTTTATTTCATCACACTCCATAATAATTACAACTTCAACAGCCCCAAGATAGTCCATTACACCTCTCCACACCTCCTCACTAAGTCCTGTAATCGTCTTATACTCAAACTAGTGACTGATGAAGCTGCGTGAATTAGACTTGTCAATACACCATCACCACAGACATTGAGATGTAAAACCCTCAGCGAAGGTAGTGCTTTAAATGAGACTTCTACCAAATTAGGACAATCAGCTATTTCCAGCTCTTGAAGGCGTGAAACACCGTGATCGACAACACCACTATTTGTTGACCAAACCTCCCACCCACTCATATCTTGTAACCTTAAACTTTCAAGTTTAGGAAATGCAATACCTGTCCCAAGGAGGAACTCTGAGCCCACAACTTTCACCTCGCTCAGACTTCGGATATCCAATTTCTTCAGTGATGGTAGTTGCCCAAGTGGTGGTAGAAACGTACATTTTCTACAATCCCGAATTGAAACACTAGTCAACTGATGAAATGAGGGATCCCCAATCCAATTTGGAAATACTTTACCTCCATATGACACAATATTTAGATCTTTCAAGTTATCATTATGAGGCTTGACTGCATCGAGGACTTCCTTTTCAAGTTTTTCATTTCGAGAATCATCAAAGACATTACTCCATCCCATATGTAACTTACTAACCCTCTTTTGTGATAAGTTCAATTCCTGTATATCCCTTGCACTTTGCACTTTTTGCAGCCCATCAATATAAATCCCCGCTTGAAGATTCTTTAAGTTCCTAAGCCAAGATATAAAAAAGTTGTTGTTTTCAACAACAACAACTTTGTTGGAAACGGTTTGTAGGCTTTTCATCTCACTAATCCCTAACGGCATCATATTCCAAAGCAATGTATCCCGAATGTCAAAATGCCGCAAATTTTTAAGCTTTAAAAAGTCGTCAGGCAACTTAGTCAACCTATCACAGCCGGAAACGATCAATGTCTGTAAATTATAAAGATTGCAGACATTTTCTGGCAAATGTGTGATTCTAGTTCGAGATAAATTAAGATACCGCAAGTGCTTCATATTACCGACACACTCTGGTACCTCATGTATATCTAATCTACTAAAACTTAAAACCCTTAACAGTGGTAACTGGGGAAGTATGTCAACCAGAATCTTACTTGATAAGTTGAATGTCTGCCAGCTATTTAACACATCGGGCATAGCTAAAAACGTTCTCAAACGATTAGCTCTTTTGAATGCCTTGAACTCTTTGTAAGTCATATATTCCTCACAAAGAAATGACATATGGCGGAACTTATCAAAATTTGTCTTCCTAACATCCTTCTTCACATCTAAATCTAACCTTGAAAAAAATTCTCCAGCAACAAATGAGGCTAAATCATTCATGAGGTCATGCATCACAAACAATGATTCGTCATCAGGGACATGTTGAAAAAATGACCTTGACAACAACTCTTGAAAATATTCCTCACCCAAGCATTCCATTGTTTTATTTGTAGCTGAATCGTGCAAAAACCCTTCCGCCATCCACCACAGAATTAAGTCCTTCTTCGTAAACACACAGTCCTTGGGGATCAAGCAACAATATGCAAACAATTGCTTAAGACAAGCAGAAAGATCATGGTAGCTTAGTCTAAGTGCCGGAAGAATACCACCATCATCTTCTAACATCCATATCTCATTAGCCAACAACCGCTTCCATTCTTCTTCATCGGTCCTATTTCTCAATAAACGTCCAAGTGCTTCTAGAGCCAAAGGCAAGCCATCGCATCTTTGAACGATGCCTTCACCATTTTGTCTTAGCTCTGGAAATGAGTCAAAGTTATTTTCACCCAAAGCATTTTGAGCAAATAGAGTCAGAGCATCGTCGGGTGACAACTTTTCTAGAATGTATGGATGATCGTGGTTCAGCAGCTTCCGGAGCAATTGTTTCTTTCGAGTTGTGATGATAATCTTGCTTCCAGAAGCCCCTGCAAAAAATGGGCCCTCTAAGGTCTTCCAATCTTCCCACTTATCGCTCCAAACATCGTCCAAAACTAGCAGAAATCGTTTCCCCATAAGTTGATCTCTAAGAGCTACTTGAAGCCGATTTAAATCTACTAAATCCTTTTGTTCCCCTCCTACTTCTTGATATATAACTTTGCTTATCTTGAAGCTATCAAAGTCATCGGAAACACAAACCCATGCCTTGAGTTCAAAGTGATCCTTCACTAACTGGTCATTATACAAAGCTCTAGCTAGAGTTGTTTTGCCTATCCCTCCCATACCAACAATCGGAACGATGCCAAAGTTTTCATTACATGATTCATCACTTAACAGTTTCTGAACCAATTCCTTTTTATCACCTTCACGACCGACAATACCCCGCCCACCTTCCAAAGAGGTCTGGTAACCTCTGTTTTATCTTTGACACTTCATTTTCACAATCAAACCAAGTTTATCCTTCTCATCCATTAGTTCTTGTAACCTGGTGGAAATATTATCTAACTTGCTGCCTACCCTAGTGCTTAATGAGTTTGTTAAACTAGTGCAACAAGACGGGATGAACTTTCTTACTTTGTTGGTGATGGGTTCAGACTGGTTGACAAACTCATGATGCATGGCATCCGTTGCCAAAGCATCAAGTATATCGTCTACGTTGTAAACCAAATGTTGGAGACCATTTAACCAGTGTTTAACAGCTTCATCTTTGATTTCTTTCTGAGAAGCATCACTAAGAAGAGCTCGGATCAGGGATAACTTCCTCTCCCATTTCTTCAGCTTGGAGTGAATTCTCTTGGAACGAGTGATCTTGTTCTCGAGTACAGATGTTAGCTTCTCGAAAACAACCGGAAGCAAAGCAGAAAGAAGGAGTTCAGCCATTGTTGGTTTATGGTGAAGGCAAAAAGAAAATAAAATGTGGATAGAAAAGGTGCATAGAATGAAGGGTCTAGCCTGGGTTGATAGTGGATTGGTGGGGTATAAAGTCATTGTTTATGGTCATATTCGGCTGCTAAAAAGATGAGAATGGCCCCATTGGATGGAAAAAAATTTAAAAGTTTGCACACTAACTTTATCATTTCATACTACTTTATAATAGGCACCACGTACAAACACATTTACATATTAACCAAAGTTATGTAAATAAATACTTGGATTTTATCTTATTTAGAACCACTAATTTGGTTTAGTACTTTAGTTTTGCTTTGCATTTCTTCAGGTGGATTTGATTCGTATTGATGGTTCATTTTTATTTTGATTTACGGTTATGGTTTGATTCAAGCTCTCTCCGCCGTTATCCTATTATATCATTCTCGTAATAAATCTTCAAAACGTGACACTAGTCATCGGCTCACCACCTCATAACAGAAACACAAGAATACGAAAGCCTGGGATGAACCTGTTTATGTTTGCATTGTTGGTAATAAGAAGTAACTTTCGCTCATGTTGATCACCAATTTGAAGCATCTGTAGTTCCCCTTTTAAAGCAATTGTTTTGGTCCTCTTTTGTCAAGATATTTTTTTTCTTTTCTCCTTCGCAGTTTTGGGATCAGCAACAACGAGACGTTCCTCAAGAGCCTCCGGGAGGGTTAGAAAAATCCACGACATAACGATGGAGTCAGCCTTCAACCATTCAGAAGTATGGTTAATAACTTCATAGCCTTGACAAAGTAGGAATAAAATTTGAATAGGGTGTAACAGCTTCACTAGTAGATTCACTTTGAATATGGTTAATAACTTCATAGCCTTGACAAAGTAGGAATAAAATTTTATGTCGACTGAAAGAAAGGATCGGCTGTGATTGGTGGTTAGGGTTTTGGAATTTTGGTTGTGATACCATAGGGTAAATGATTTCTTGATTTCAATATAAAGTATATAAATGGGCTAGGCTTTCCAATAAACATGAGCCTAGACATAAAACATCAACAGTTTTGAATGAAAATATCACATAACCAGTTTATTAACGTAATGCCACCACCTCCTCAGTTTAAGCAGGACTACAAGACATGTTAGGAATTAAAAATCCAACCGAAACAAACACACACACACACACAAAACCCAAACCAAAAGGTCTAAAAAGTAAATTGACATAGTGAGTATAGTTTTTAATTGTTAGAAGATTCACAATGCATCGTCTTAAAGACTTGATGCATTTAATCGATTCAATCACACACTTAAGGACTAAAGTTGGATGAATGACTCAGTTCTAAAGTCAAGTCGTTATTGTAGGAAAGCTTTTCAAAAGCTTTGGATGCGAATGCAAAACCTCTTAAAAGCTTTTTAGCGTAGTAAAAAACCTTTTCACAACTCGACCCATCATCTATGCTTCCAGGCAAATGATACGAATATGCAACTAACTTGCCACTTTTTGTTTTGTTTTTTAACCATCTTTATTTTTTCTTATTGTATACATCATACTTTTGAATTTCATCTATTATATGTATCTTATGACCATTTTACCCTTGCCCGTTAGTAGGAGTGTTGATAAATGAGAAGGGTAGAATTGTCGCAAAATACTTACAATAGACGGAATTCAAGAGTATGATGTATACAGCACAACAAAACAAAAACTGCAAAATCAGTTACATTCTCGAGCCTTTTGCCCTTAATTGTTAGTTGATCTTGACCGTGCAAAATGTTGGTTGGTTGAATGATTATTGCAGTTATAAAGTTGTGGAAATGAATGTCCAGTAAATGAATGATAAATTTAAGGAGAATGAGCCTTGTGGGCTTGATGAACTAATACCGAACTGTATTGTGAATAATGAACATTCTGGGACTATGCTTGCTGCTACTAATAACATCTTATGTGCAGAAGATGAGCACAACTAATTACCGAACGATTTTCGATATTATGAGTTTTGTGCGTCACCCTAACAAATGTTCTTCACTCATCTGCTAGCTGAATTCGGTGATAATTCTGTTTTGAGTGATGCCCAATTAGTATATTTCGATGATGAACTGTCATGTAAACCCTCATTTCAAGTTGAGCCTGAAATGAGCTTGTAATGTTTTCTTGTGAATGCTGTAAACATCACATGTAAAATGCTACTCGTTAATTAAGTTGTTGAATAAACAACCCATGTATAATATTACTTGACCGGTTTAACTGTATTACACAGTTGGTATCGACATAGTTCTAAGTTTTTTGTGTGAGATCAAAGAACCAAAATATCAGATTAAAGAGTTAAAGACTTGAAAGTAAAGCATTAATACGTGAACCGACAATTGAAAGGATCTTTAGATTAGCTTGCGTAGAGCTTATTCGCTTATTCTGATTTCCTAACACAGTAAGACTTATGAATTCATTTGCAGCAGACTTCCAGACTGGTGAATGATTTGCTGCATTTGATGGCCCAATAAGGTGTTTGGATATAGCTACCATGTGAAAAGGACTAAAAACAACACTCATGATTCATTACCACCATCTCCAGCTTGTCAAAGACAATTTATTGGTGGGTTCATCAGAGCTCCCTATAAAAGAAGTGCTTCCTATCTTTTCAAAGCTTTTCTAAAAACACACAAGTGCTTTTTAAAGATGTGATTCTAAATGAACAAATAACCAAAGCAAGCTAATACACAAACAAGCTGGATATAATAAACACACTAGAAACTTTTATTTCATCATAACCAAACAAACCAGTAAACATCATCCAGTCACACATAAGATCCATCATAAAGAAGAGACGCTAAACATAAAAAATAAAGGACATATAATAGTAATAAGCATCAATAATAACCAAACAGAAATCAGACTTCCAGTTCCTCAAAAACCATGAATCTTTATCTGCTCTTTCTTAACAATCCCAGCACGAGTCAAAAACGCCGAAACGTTCTTCCTTTGATCACCTTGAAGCTGAATCACTTTACCCAATTCCTTATCATGAACAACAGTACCATTACAGCAAAACTCCTTCTTCAAGTCTTTGAGAATCTTCTCGTAGCTAAGCTCTTTTTTAAGACCTTGAACTGTCGTCAAGCTTTTTCGACCATTTCTTTGTTGAATACGAATATGAACATACTCTTTGATACCAGCACCACCACCTGAGTCTTGTTCGATATCGGAAAATGGGTTGAATGCAGATGGGATCTGGACGTCTAATATATCAACCATGAACTTTGTTTGAATGTTTGTAAATACCTTACTGCAGACAAAAAATAAGATTAATCGTTAGTACAAAACTTAAGGATGTAAAGATCAAAATTAAACTGCTTATATGCTTAAAAAAGAACATAGCTTATAAAGTGCTTGTTTATTTTGCAGATGGAAATATCAAAAGGGGCGTCTGGATAGCTTATTATAAAGTGCTTATATGCTTTATAAGATGAGAGCTTATTAAGTGCTTATTTATTTTGCTGATGAAAATATCACTAAGGGTTTATTTGGCTTAATATAAAGTGTTTATAACTTTTAAAAAGGAACAGAGCTTATCAAGTGCTTAAAGATCTCTGCTTGAATAATAAGCAGATAATAAAGTCTTTTCAAGATCCAACCTTACATCTGAATTTGATTATTTTAAATAAAAGGGTGTCCAAATTTTCTAATCAAGATCATAGCTTTTGATCAAAATAAGCTGTTCTTATTAAAAACATAGTTTTCTTGATTAAAAAAACAACCACCTTACAACAAAACAATACTAAAAAAGTTATAAATAAGCTAAATCAACAAAACTACATAACACAGTTCCATAATTTATCATTCAAAATTAGTTATCAAGATCATAACTTCTGACCATTATGTATGATCAGTTTCAATAAGCAGCTTAATTGATTAAAAGGGTATTCAAATAATTCAAAGATAGTTACCAAGATCATAACTTTTTATCACAATAAGCACTTACAAGCAAAAAAAAAAAAAAGATATATCTAATAAGCTAAAAATAAGATGGATAAGAATAACATACCTATGATCGCTTGATTAATCCGCAAAGAAGAGGAAAGATTGATGTTTTATATATGATGATGAGAAAATTTGTGTGATGGTTCAAGGGTTTATATAGGAATGAAGTCGGGTTATTTTTATGGCGGTGAGTGTATGGGTATTCGGGTCGGGTTATGCGAGTTGACGTGTGGCCCAGCTGGCTTTAGGTATATTCTGGAGTTTACCTTACCTTTACCCGGTTGGATATTACGGAGTATAATATTTGGTAGTAGAATCGTATTCCAATTGCATGTCTACTACCGTATGTTATAAGCTGACGTAGACTTTGTACAAAATTTTATGTGATCAGAGATTTTTTTTTTTTTTTTTTTTTTTTTTTTCGCTTACTATTAGTCTTTCAATAGGAGGATTGATCATTCGCATTTTTTGATGAACGCATTTATAATTCGCGCATTACATCTGTGATCGAATATCAGAACGTAAATTACGATCGTCACGTCAAAAAATGTGATGTGAGTATCACCTCCTTTAATAAAGGATAAATTCTCATTATTTATCTAATTTGATTTAATGATAAGGATTAACTGAAATTTAATATATCAACTTAAGTTTATATTTTATTTATTATCTTTCTTATTTATTCATTTATTTATTTATTTATTATTTTTCTTTTCACTTTCATACATGTCATAAGTCAATTATATAAGCTAGACCCCCCTCGCCCCTTCCTCCCAAGCACCCCCAAAATGTTACACTCTTGAAAAAAAAATCATAGTAGTATTTTGATGATCTAGCAATAAATTTAACAGTTATTTACAATATAAAAATACTGTGATGTTTGAAGCTCCTAAATATTTGAAGCATTATACAATAGCATACATCACACACCTTTATATACGGCTCTGATCCAAATAATGATTGTTTACTCCACTCATCTTAAAATTTGTTATATTTGAATGTTCTAAAATAAATTTTCTTTCATATTTCTATCAATGAGAAAAGACTTTGTGAGTAAATATGATATTGATTAGTAAATAGTAGAGTTTGTGGGATTTTAAAATGTTGTGCATTTTGAAATTTGACGCTTATTTTGAGACGGAATGAGTATTTTATTTAGGTAATATATATATATATATATATATATATATATATATATATATATATATATTTAGTTTAGATTTATGTTTATTGTACATATACAAACCGAGTAAAGTATCTTTTATATTTTCAAAAAAGTTAGCGGAATTATATTGTGATTGTTTGAATCAAGTTGAGGATTAAACTTGAGACTTTTTATGTTTTTAGAGATAACAAAGTCGGTGGTGCAGCTTTTGAACTTTTGCTAAGGGTACTGGCAATGGATTCGGTTTGGCTAATGCCGATCGGCATTAGTGGTGCCTCCAAATCGGCATGATGCGGCATGAGAAGAGGGAGATCAAAATCGGCAAACTATACCGATTCTACATGGAACAAATAGAGACGTTGGATGCATTGAATGGGCAAAAGCTCAGGTTCTTGTTCAACCACTTTTTTCATCAAATTGTCATGAAGAACATGGTTGATGTTATTTATGTTGTTTATTATAATATCTTCTTGTTCTGTTTCTTCATCTTCATCATCAGCAACTTGTGTAGATTCATTTGCTCCCATAATAATAAAAATTTGGATATGTTTTTTAGATGGCTAATGAAATCAACATATTGGGGTTAAGGGAAAATAAAGGTGGAAATGAAGTAGATCCGAGGAGAAGGAGAAGGAGTTGAAAAGAGACATCAGTGGGTATGTTATGTTTCTTTGCTTTGGGATAAAAAAATTAAATAAGGATATGGGTTATTACCGCTTACTAAAAATCTTTGGTTAGGTATGAGATTGGTATGAGATGAGATGAAATAATATTATTGGTGGGTGATTAGGCATGAAAAATTTGTTTAAGCGTGGTTGCCACCACCCTAATTATAAATGTTAAACTGTTGTCTGTGGATATTAAAAGGTAAGTCTACTTAAGTTACTTTGGATGATTAATAGCAGGGCTGTTTTGTAGTTTTCGATGGCCCTAAACGATAACAATAAAAAAGCCTTATTATACTTGTAAACTAAAGAGAAATTGAATATAAATTTTAATTGTATAACTTATATATGTTAAATATTATATGTATTTATACGCAAAATTAATCAAATGTACCGCTTTTAAGTGGGCGCTGCATGACCAAGATCTATCAGACACCTCCTGTCCTCATTAACAGACAAAGTGAGTAAATGACGAACTATGAACTTTTGTAAATACATTGAAAGTTACAACTCGTAAGGTCGATTAGGAACCCTCAAAAGCTGTAGCATTGAAAATAAAACTCGTAAATTTTAAGTTCAAGTATCAATTAAGATAAAAGTAATAAGATGTTCTGAGATGTATAATATGATAATACTAATTTTCTTTTAGAGAAAATAAATGATTACGAATAAAGTGAAAGGGCTATTACCTTTTTCATTTTATTTTTATTGTCCATAATTTAATTTGTGTTATTCGAAAACTTACTGTTGGCTTCTTAACTAAGTCGGTCATGAAAGGGTCTTACAACCATCGTGTGTTTTTATTTTATTTTATGAAGACAGTAATTTTAAAACACAAAGACTAAAATGAAATGTAAAGGTAAAGAAGAAAACAAGAATATGAGACCACAAACCATTCAATGAGATTCGGGTTAAATGCTAAAGCAAAGCAAGATAGCATCATGCATGTCAAAGTCTTCACGACTTTTATAAAGCCCACTAGTTTCTAATGCCATGAAACTCATCTTAATTGAACCCTTCAAATAAGCAAATAAAAGAAACAAAACAATACTTTAAAGTTTAAATACATCGAATATAGTCAAAACTCAAAACCAGTTGTAAAGTTAATAATATAAAAAAGTTGGTCACGTTATGCTCGAACATCAAATAAATACCCACCACTTGGACGGTTGTACCCAACATAAAGTCACCATCTTTATTAATTTAGGCATCTATCAATCCAATAGTTTTTCTTCTTCAATTTCTCTTATTCCTTATCCATTCACTACTCAAATAATATTCAATCAATGTCAAGTTGCACCTACAAAGATTAGAGCATGAGGTATGGCGGCGAGCTCGCTCACGGTCCGAGGTAATCATGTGGCGAGAGCTATTTCGGAGGCTTGATTGTATCGTTATCTTTTCCTAAATTAGCCGCTATTTCATAGGTGTATGTATAGTAAGTTGTTAGCCTTTTCATATATATATTCATGTACTCTATTGATTAATATACGTAAAATTGGAAGAATTCTTCCACCAAAATCGTATCCCAACTTTATACATGGTTTCAGAGCCTTCTCTGTAATACCTCGAATCCATGCCTGAATCATCGAATCCCTCGCAAGTCATCGCCCAGAATGTTCAAGATGCCCCTTTCCCCACTGGAGTCATTCTCGATGACACGAATTACCCATTGTGGTCTGATGAATGTCAAATACTCATCATTTCGCTCATTTAAGCTTTAAAATATCCGAAAACATACAAATATGCTTCAAAATATTGGAATTATTCCAAATTGTGTTTTAGGTGTTAAAGTGCAAAAGGATGAAACCGATGAAAACATGCAAAACATACATAATTTACAGGTTTGGTCCCGAACTTTGATAAATTGGCAAATCTAGTCCTCGGTTAATCAAAACTTGTAAAAATATCATTTTAGGTCCTTGGGATTCACAAGTTGTTTAAAATAATCCTTTGAAGTTAAAAATCTAAAAATTACAACTTTGGTCCTCAACTTTGCAAAATGTCAAAATTAGTCCCTAGGTTTTAAAATTGGAAATTAATCAAAATAAACCTTGTGCTATTCATGTTTGACATAATTGGTCCTTATGAGAAAAGTTTTGAGAAAATACTGAGTTTGGTCCTCGGAGTTTTGAAATTGACAAATTTGGTCCTTAAGGTTTAAAAATAGAAAAATATTCATATATGGTCCTTGTATTAATGGTTAATTGCGATTCAGTCCTTGGATAAAGTTTGAAAAGTTGGCAATTTAGACCCTCAACTTTCGTGAAAGTACATGATTGGTCCTCGGGCTCTATATACCAACCGGACCTTTTATTTAATAGTCCAAATCCAATCCTATAACCCGCCCAACACCACTAGCCCACTCCCTTTGATAAATAAATAAAACAAACCAAACACCCTGCTTTCTTCTTCTTCGTCTTCCACCTCACTACCACCACCTGTAACTCACCACCTCACCCCATCCAATTTCAACCTATCCTCCTACCCACTCCTTCATCACATCTCACAGGTAAACACGCCACAATAAATGCCTTCACACCCATTTTCACCTCAATACCACTCTTACCCACGGTTTTGAGTAAACCACCCAACTGGCCTAAACTTCACCAATGTGTCCCTTACACCTCCACATTACAACAAAAGCTTTAATTGTGCTTATCTTGCCTCGAGCCACGTGGAGTAATTTGGCGCCAAAATTGGATTTGAATGGTTTGGATCAATTACGGACTTTCAAGGGCCTAGATGAAGTGGGATGAGATATTTGTCCTAGTGAGATGTTTTCGTGATAAATACCAAGAAAGAAGAAGAAGAAGCATCATAATAATAATCTAGTTTATGATCAATCGTAGTTAATCAAAGTAGTTTGTAACATTAGTGGAATCTTTAAATTTCATTCTCGCTTGTTAATTACCTTTGCTAAAGTGTAATTACAAACTTGGTTTACTCGCTTTTAATCTATCTTAATTTTCAAAGTCATTTCAACTTTGTCCCATTTTCAATTCAAGTATTTTAAATTGTTTGATGATTGTTGTTTAAGACTATAAATAACACTACTAAGCTCTCGATAAGCTTTAGCAAGCTTTTAAGTCATCTTAACAATCAATAATCACTAAAAAGGAAAACAAAAAAAAGAAAACAAGTAATTAGGAATTTAATATAAAAGTTATCAGTAGAAGAAGCTTGGAGCAAGTGCTATTCGATTGCCTTGGTTATAGTGCTCTGGAGAGCATATAGGAGTGATATTCGGTTCTTGGTTCTCGCCATGGCCTTAACTCAAGTTGTAAGCTTATATCTTGATTTTGGCATTTCATTGTTATAGTTCTTAATTTAGCTTAAATTCTCTTGTTTTATACTTAGTTGGTATTGGTTAGTGATAATATAAAGTAAAAAAAGAGGGTTGTTAGTTAAAATCATAGTTAGTAGTTGTTAAAGATAAAACAGTTAAAATAGCTTAGTAGTGATTCATAGGTTATTGTTGTTTTTATCTGTGTTCTTGTGTTCATTTAATCTTTTATCATCATTAACAAATGTTAGGATTCAATTTCATGCTTTAAATTAGTGTTGAGTAACACTAATCAATAAACAGTCCTTGCTAAAGGGTGTTTGGATCAAGCTGCCACACTGATTATAAGCCTGTTATTGCTACTAGTATTTGTTGCTCCATGTTAGTTTAGGTTACATAAACTCAAACCAGTCATAATACATAGGTCTTATTAGTTAAAAAGTCAAAATAGGTTTTAATCTAGTCTAATCATAATCGTTAGGATTATAAGTACCATATTCCACATACTAGCTTAGAATCTGATACTCTAGCTTATTTTCATAATATCATAGTTTAACTTAACATAGTTAATAAGTAAATCTAGATCAAAGCTCAGATAAGTCAACTTAGTGGTTTACATAAAAAGTCAAATTTGCAGCCTGCATGATTTTTGAACAAACTTTGGATCTAAATTGTGAGCTTGTTAATTGATATTAGGACTTGAGCTTATAGGTATATTTAATCTTGTTGCTGATCTTCATGTTACTATTTTATTAATTTTATCTAGTCGATTAGAGTGCTTAATTAGTGCTTGATTTTAAGTGATTCTTCACAAACTCCCCTGCGCATGCGTGTTTGACATATACTTTCACAAGCTTGCACAAGCTTGATTAGTGAGTGTTAGTCCGAGTATATTGATTGTTTGTGATGCCCTTGTGGCTAGTTGCTATAATTGAGTGCTTATTTGCCATAATCGCTAAATTGAGTGCTTATTTCTCTTTAATTTGTGCTACCAAATCAAACAAACCACTGATCATCCAGTGTATACAAGCAATTCCACAAGCCCATGATAAGCTCATCACTGAGCTTTGGCTTGTGATCTTTGGCTATTTAAGAAGCTAAGCAGCTCATTAATCAAGTTCAAGCTTTTATTTTTATTTTCAAAGCCTTTAACTAGGTCTGCAAGTCAGCTTGAAGCTTGTCCATTTGTTCAGTTCACTGAGTGAACTCAGCAACCCACCCAACTTCATAAGCCCTCAATAAGCTACTCAGTGGTCACCACTGATCAAGCTTTGGCATTTTGAAATCCTTACCAGCCCCACTTTATAGTTAAGCATTCAAAAAGTTCTATTGAGCTTATTTCATAAGCTCAATTTGACCATTTTGGTTGCCTGTCTAGGGTGTTTGGATCTCAGTTTATTGGAAGTGCTTAAAAGCTTATTCCAAGCTTATTAGTCAAATCCATTGAACACACTTGTTCATATCTGTTAATATACCATATATACATAGTACTTATCTTTTTATTTTCTTTATTAGCTTGTTTTAAAGCTTTTAATAAGCTTACTAGCTTATTTCATTCACTCAGCAAACTGAGTGAACTCAGTTTGGACCCCTCACTTCACAAGCTCTTTGTGAGCTCATCAGTGGGTCCCACACCTTAAATCTTGGTTCTTCCAACCCCCCTCCTACCCAGCTTGAACCATTGACCCTTTGATTGGCCTAGATCATAGTGAACCCCACTTGGTTTTACCTCACAAAGTTGTCCCATTTTACGTCTCGTAATCCAATAAGCTAAGTGCTTATTTGTATTTTGTGGCTTATTCAAGCTACTTATTTGGTTGAATCTTGTTTAATATTGTACTCATAACTCATTGGAACCAGAATCTACACTAGTGGACCTCACATAAGCTCATTTGAGCTTATTTCTTCTAAAGTCAAACAAAGTCAATCGTTGGGGTAAATAAGCAATTTCGCTTATTCGAGTTTCAATTTTGTTGTTTTTGTATTAGTTTCTTATTTTAAGCATTTTAATAGTTTTATAAAATAAATACCATAAAAAGCCAAAATACTTATAGTAATAGTTTCTATTTAATAAAAATATCCACTTAATTTTCTTTTAGCTTATTTATAAGCACTTCGTAATTTTTATTTTAGTAAATATCTTTTATATTAAAGTAGTTTTATAAATTTTATAGATTTTTCTTTTGTCATCTAGTAATTTTTAGAATTTATTTTAGTTTAATTACTTATTAATTAAATATTAAATAGAATAAATAGTATAATAAATATATTTTAGTTTTTAAATAAGTTTTATAATATTTTAGATTTTTCTAAGTTTTAATTTTATTTTTCTAAACTTATTTTATTTTTCTAATTAAATAGTGTATTAATAAATAGTATTAAATAATAATTAATTAATAATAAATAATATATAAGTTAAATAAATAATTTTCTTTTTCTAATAATTTTCTTTTATTCTTAGGATCTCAAAATATAAATTTCACATTTGTGGGTTTATATTAATCACTTTTTTTTTATTTTGCACGTTTACGTAATTTTATTAAACGTCGTCTTGGGTTTTAAACGCTCATCACTTTAAAATAGTGATAGCGTTATTTAATAGATTTTAACTTTTATTTTCTTTAATTTGCATTTAAGTCGCTAAGACGCAAATTCCTACTATAGTTATAATCGATTTGTTTTAATACGCCTTTCGTTTCTGGGTTTTGATCATACTTATTAGTTGTTATAACTCATTTGAGTTATTCATACTTTTAGTATTGTGACAAATCATTCATAACCCTATTCATAATCAACCAAGCTTATATAACACATTTGTTCAATCACGGATATCACAACCTCGTTGGGGAATAAACGACCGGAATAAAACCGCCCTACCGGATTATCAGATTTGCCTCTTTCTAGTTTTACCCGCTAGTTGACCTCTCAAGTTGGTGAAAAAGGTAGGCTAGTTCTCGAGCTAATCAATTTTTGGCCACGGGAGGTCGTGTCTTTGCTGAACAATTTTGTTGGTCGATTATCTATCCTATATATATATTATATATAATATTGTATAACAATATAATACAAAAATATTTTCTTTTTCTTTCTATATATATAAAAGATAAATAAATCACAAAATACTCTTCGCACCCCTTCCGAGTTTCCTTTTCTTCAAGGATCCTTAGACACGCCTTAGTGCATGCGCACTGCTCTTCAAGGTCATCAAGTCCTCTTCGCGAGCTTGTAGCCATACCTCGAAGAAGTCGTAGACGTTCGCCCATCATCGTGCCGAGATACGATCGAGCCAAAATTCTGTCAAAATGGCGATGAACAAGCGATGAATGAACTTCTCCGTGCACCCACCGATGGGTACGGAGATGCCATTGTTGTTCCAAATGATCGAGTGAGAACTTTGAGCTTAAAACAGGTTAATAAACCTTATGACAATACACAATTCTATGGTTTTGAAAGGACGATCCTCACTATCACATTCGTGGTTCAATAAGATCACATCCACCTTGAAATGTAAAACGTCCCGAGGATGCAATCAAACTTCTTCTTTTCCGTTTTTCTCGATGGGCCCGCCAGATCGGCTCGACAAACAATTTCTAAGTCGATAAACGCTGGAAGATTTAGTATGTAAATTTGTGCATAAATTCTATCCTCCTTCAAAACCACGAATCTCGGAATGAAATCATGAAATTCACACAACATTTTGATGAAACATTCAAGAATCATGGGATCGTTTAAGGAAATGCTACGAATCGTCTCATCATGGATTTACTGAGTTGATATATCTGGATACTTTCTATAATGGCATAAGACAAGCTGATCAAGACTCTCTTAATTCCTCCGCGGGAGGTAATTTTTTGAATCGAACAACAAAGGATGCTTTAGCCATTATAGAGAACAAAGCTGAGGTCCGTACCTCAAGAAACAAACCAATTGTTCCCAAAACAAGTGATTCACCTTCTACTTCATCTCCCATGACTCAAACTGTTGACAATACTCAGTTTGCTCAACTCATGGATGCTCTTAAAAATTTGACTCTTAACCAAAAGAAAGAGTCATCCAAACCAGCTGAAGTCAAAAAGATTGAACCATGTGTCACTTGTGGTGGTCCTCATGCATACTACAATCAGATCACACCGATGGCAATGCATTTGAAGTTGATGCTCTAGCCGTAATTTCAATCAAGGTGGTAACCATTACCATCCTCAAGTCGAAACAAATTACCGGGCTAATAACCAAGAGGGACCATCGGGATCATATCAACCCAACAATTCAAATAGGTCTAATCCTAACCAAAGCAAGAGGGCATAATAACCAAAATCAATATCGCACTCGAACAATCAAATTGTTCTGTTCAATACCTACCCCATAGGGAAATTCAAATCCTAATCAAGGGTATTCACTCTAATAACCAAATGGTATCGCTCCAAGAATCTCAATCTTTGAACTAGCTAACCACATCAAGACTCACGATGCTAAAATGAGAGTGGTTCAAAACCAAATCTCCAATTTGAAGAATGAATTTGATTCTTCAATTGCAAAGAACAATAATGAGTCAAGAATGATCTTAAGAGTATGATATCGATCCGGTGAAACAACTGCTCCACCTTCCACCTCGGAAGTCTCCCGAGTAATACTGCTATGCGAATCCTAGGGTGAACTCAAAGTCACATTACTCGAGGTGATCTACTCAAGTTGGAGCAACCACGCTTGTCCCAAATCCTACACCCCAATTACTCTTACATCATCAAAGATAGATCCCACTCTTTCGCGATTCAAGGTTAAAAGTTTGTCAAACAATCTTTATGACCAAAGAGCGCCTATGACTTATTCTCATATGCTTAATGCTTCCCGAAAGAGTGTATTGACGATAGTGATGATGAGGAGGATTCCAACATCATCAAAGCTATCACCACTGTAGTGGTGCCGCTATGAGGACCTACACTCCTATTCCTCCACCGCTATACGATGTGAAAAAGAGCCCGAGGTTGCCAAGGACCGGTGCAAACTCAAGCCCACGGTACCGCACACGTCCAACCGCAAGTTGTCCTCGAAGAAAACCAAAGCAGAGTTGTCTTTGAGATCGGTGAAACTCCCGAGCCCATCGTCCCTAAATCCAAACCTTTAAGCCTACCATTCCTTACCCTTCACGCTTAAATGAGCAAGAACACCGTGAGAGGTCTAATTATCAAACGGATAAACTCTTGCAAATCTTTAAAGATTTGCAATTTGACATAAGTCTTATGGATCTTGCCATCTTGATGCCCAAGTTCGCATCAACAATCAAACAGTTGTTAAACAACAAGGAAAAAGCTGGTTGAATTGGCAAAACTTCTAAATGAGAACCGCTCTGCAGTTATCTTAAAGAAGCTTCCCAGAAGCTTGGAGATCTGGTAAATTTATCTTACCTTGTGAATTTCGTGAATGGTTGCATGCAACGCCTGGTCGATCCGGCGCCAAGATCAACCTAATGCCTAATTCAAGATGGAAGAAACTTTCTCTTCCTAAACTTACCCCACCGCATGACTCTTGAGCTTGCGGATCGTTCGATCTATGCCCTCGGTATTGCCGAGGACGATTTCAGAAAGTAGGAAGTTCCATTTTCCACCGACTTTGTGGTTGTCGAATCGATGCCGATCCTAGGGTTCCTATCATTCTTGGACGAGGATTCCTTAGAACGGGCCACGCTCTTATAGATGTATTTGAGCGTCAAATCACATTGCGTGTAGGTAATGAGGCTATTACCTTCAACCATGATCAAACTTCAAAGTACTCCTCCAATTATAACTCTGAGTCGGTAAACAGAATCGATGTCATTGATGTTACCTTACAGGAGTACTCTCAAGAAAATCTTGGTTATGTTCATGATTTGGTGAGTGGTGATCCCACTCCATTGTCTCATTCCATCATTTCCACTCTTCCACTTCCTTAACTCTTGATGAGGAAAGTGATTCTATTATGGATGAGATTGATGATTATCTCAACTGGATACATTTCTTCTGGTATTGATGATACCGAGTGATCAAGAGGAAGATGTTATTCTTCTTCTTGAACAATTGTTATACCTGCACAATTATTCCACTCTCACAACCAAGCAACTTCATAAAGAGGAATCCAATCGCTTGAACCAACTCGATAAAATTCCCGAGATCAAGCATAAGACCTCTCTCCTTCACTTAAATTTCAAATTCTTGAGAGGAAGTTCTTGTGATTACTCATTGCTCGATCTCCCTACTACCCTTCACCTACCCGGTGATTTCTCCTTCTCTTCACTCATTCGGGAGTGAAGATGTTACCTTGACCGGATATTCCATATAACATTGGTTTAGATCCGATACTTCCCATGGATTTTTAAAATGCTTTTCTCCCAACCCTGCTCAGAGCTCTTTATTACGCTATCCGCTCACAAGGCTAGCTTGCGTAATAAACCCGACAGTTTGGGAGAAATAAATCAATCGGGTCGAGTCCAACTAGTGACTCGGGAATCAAAAACATTAGCACAAACATGGGTTTTCACCCATGTAACACCTTAGTGGGGAGATGCCCACATGTTGTTCAAAAAAAAAAAAAAAAAAAAAAAAAAAAAAAAAAATGTGTATGTATATACATATTAAATAAAGGCTAAGTAATATTTTCCTTTACGTTCTAAGTTCGGTTTAACACCGGTGCTTTGAATATTGAGGCAATATTCGATTCTAAGTGTGGGGATTCTCTCGAGAATTCAAACACATATTCCATCAGAACCCCATTTTAGCCAAAATTTTAAAAATTTTTCTCACTTAGAACGCAATAAATGGTAATCACCCACCATGTCTAACCCACATAAGGATTGGCTAATCCAGAGCAAACGGCTCTTGGTAAAGATATCTCAAACCGTTTATGGCTTGCAATTTGCCCAAAATTGTATGGTACCTCAACTCGCCATATCCTAAAAGCGAAAGAGTTGGCTAGCCCAAGATTATGGCTTGTGGTAAAGGTCCGGAAAACCATAATTGGTAATCACCACCAAGATGTTGACTATTCCATCAAGAGTTGGCTAGTCCGTAGCAAACGGCTTCGTAAAGACAAATCAAAACCGTTAACGACTTGTGGTTTGCTCAAAATCACATGGTTATCAAGTGGACCATAGTTCTTACTTGAACCGAAACAAATTATTACTCCGAAGTAATGGCTTTTGGTAAAGAGTTCTTCAAATCCATTAAAATCTTCATAAAATATTGCTAGGGACTAGCAATAGTTTAAATGGGGATTGATGAGTGTCAAATACTCATCATTTCGCTCACATTTAAGCTTTAAAATATCCGAAAACATACAAATATGCTTCAAAATATTGGAATTATCTCCAAATTGTGTTTTTAGGTGTTAAAGTGCAAAAGGATGAAAACCGATGAAAAACATGCAAAACATACATAATTTATGCTTTGATTCCTCGAACTTTGATAAATTGGCAAATCTAGTCCTCGGTTAATCAAAACTTGTAAAAATATCATTTTAGGTCCTTGGGATTCACAGTTGTTTAAAATAATCCTTTGAAGTTAAAATCTAAAATTACAACTTTGGTCCTCAACTTTGCAAAATGTCAAAATTAGTCCCTAAGGTTTTAAAAATTGAAATTAATCAAAATAAACCTTGTGCTATTCATGTTTGACATAATTGGTCCTTATGAGAAAAGTTTTGAGAAAATACGAGTTTGGTCCCAGAGTTTTGAAATTGACAAATTTGGTCCTTAAGGTTTAAAAAATAGAAAATATTCATATATGGTCCTTGTATTAATGGTTAATTGCAGATTCATCCTTGGATAAAGTTTGAAAAGTTGGCAATTTAGACCCTCAACTTTCGTGAAAGTACATGATTGGTCCTTGGGCTCTATATACCAACCTGACCCTTTTATTTAATAGTCCAAATCAATCCTATAACCCGCCCAACACCACTAGCCCACTCCTTTGATAAATAAATAAAACAAACCAAACACCCGCTTTCTTCTTCTTCGCCTTCCACCTCACTACCACCACTGTAACTCACCACCTCACCCCATCCACTCAACCCTATCCTCCTACCCACTCCTTCATCACATCTCACAGTAAACACGCCACAATAAATGCCCTTCACACCCATTTTCACCTCAATACCACTCTTACCCACTTGGTTTGAGTAAACCACCCAACTTGGCCTAAACTTCACCAAATGTCCTTTACACCTCCACATTACAACAAAAGCTTTAATTGTGCTTATATCGCCTCGAGCCACGTGGAGTAATTTGGCGCCAAAATTGGATTTGAATGGTTTGGATCAATTACAGACTTTCAAGGGCCTAGATGAAGTGGGATGAGATATTTGTCCTAGTGAGATGTTTTCGGTGATAAATCAAGAAAGAAGAAGAGAAACATCATAATAATAATCTAGTTTATGATCAATCGTAGTTAATCAAAGTAGTTTGTAACATTAGTGGAATCTTTAAATTTCGTTCTCGCTTGTTAATTACCTTTGCTAAAGTGTAATTACAAACTTGGTTTACTCGCTTTTAATCTATCTTAATTTTCAAAGTCATTTCAACTTTGTCCCATTTTCAATTCAAGTATTTTAAATTGCTGATGATTGTTGTTTGAAGACTATAAATAACACTACTAAGCTCTCGAGAAGCTTTAGCAAGCTTTTAAGTCATCTTAACAATCAATAATCACTAAAAAGGAAAACACAAAAAAAAGAAAACAAGTAATTAGGAATTTAATATAAAAGTTACTTAGAGAAGCTTGGAGCAAGTGCTATTCGATTGCCTTGGTTATAGTGCTCGTGGAGAGCATATAGGAGTGATATTCAGTTCTTGGTTCTCGATTTGGCCTTAACTCAAGTTGTAAGCTTATATCTTGATTTTTGGCATTTCTTGTTATAGTTCTTAATTTAGCTTAAATTCTCTTGTTTTATACTTAGTTGGTATTGGTTAGTGATAATATAAAGTAAAAACAGAGGTTGTTAGTTAAAATCATAGTTAGTAGTTGTTAAAGATAAAACAGTTAAAATAGCTTAGTAGTGATTCATAGGTTATTGTTGTTTTTATCTCGTGTTCTTGTGTTCATTTAATCTTTTATCATCATTAACAAATGTTAGGATTCAATTTCATGCTTTAAATTAGTGTTGAGTAACACTAATCAATAAACAAATCCTTGCTAAAGGGTGTTTGGATCTGTCGCCACACTGATTATAAGCCTGTTATTGCTACTAGTATTTGTTGCTCCATGTTAGTTTAGGTTACATAAACTCAAACCAGTCATAATACATAGGTCTTATTAGTTAAAAAGTCAAAATAGGTTTTAATCTAGTCTAATCTGTTAACTGTTAGGATTATAAGTACCATATTCCACATACTAGCTTAGAATCTGATACTCTAGCTTATTTTCATAATATCATAGTTTAACTTAACATAGTTAATAAGTAAATCTAGATCAAAGCTCAGATAAGTCAACTTAGTGGTTTACATAAAAGTCAAATTTATACCTGCATGATTTTTGAACAAACTTTGGATCTAAATTGTGAGCTTGTTAATTGATATTAGGACTTGAGCTTATAGGTATATTTAATCTTGTTGCTGATCTTCATGTTACTATTTTATTAATTTTATCTAGTCGATTAGAGTGCTTAATTAGTGCTTGATTTTAAGTGATTCTTCACAAACTCCCCTGTGTACAGGTTTGACATATACTTTCACAAGCTTGCACAAGCTTGATTAGTGAGTGTTAGTCTGAGTATATTGATTGTTTGTGATGCCCTTGTGGCTAGTTGCTATAATTGAGTGCTTATTTGCCATAACTGCTTAAATTGGAGTGCTTATTTCTCTTTAATTTGTGCTACCAAATCAAACAAACCACTGATCATCCAGTGTATACAAGCAATTCCACAAGCCCATGATAAGCTCATCACCGAGCTTTGGCTTGTGATCTTTAACTATTTAAGAAGCTAAGCTACTCATTAATCAAGTTCAAGCTTTTATTTTTATTTTCAAAGCCTTTAACTAGGTCTGCAAGTCAGCTTGAAGCTTGTCCATTTGTTCAGTTCACTGAGTGAACTCAGCAACCCACCCAACTTCATAAGCCCTCAATAAGCTACTCAGTGGTCACCACTGATCAAGCTTTGGCATTTTGAAATCTTACCATTACTTTATAGTTAAGCATTCAAAAAGTTCTATTGAGCTTATTTCATAAGCTCAATTTGACCATTTTGGTTGCTGCTCAGGTGTTTGGATCTCGGTTTATTGGAAGTGCTTAAAAGCTTATTCCAAGCTTATTAGTCAAATCCATTGAACACACTTGTTCATATCTCATAATATACCATATATACATAGTACTTATCTTTTTATTTTCTTTATTAGCTTGTTTTAAAGCTTTTAATAAGCTTACTAGCTTATTTCATTCACTCAAGAAACGAGTGAACTCGCTTGACCCTCACTCACAAGCTCTTTGTGAGCTCATCAGTGGGTCCCACACCTTAAATCTTGGTTCTTCCAACCCCCCTCCTACCCAGCTTGAACCATTGACCCTTTGATTGGCCTAGATCATAGTGAACCCCACTTGGTTTTACCTCACAAAGTTGTCCCATTTTCTGTCTCAGAATCCAATAAGCTAAGTGCTTATTTGTATTTTGTGGCTTATTCAAGCTACTTATTTGGTTGAATCTTGTTTAATATTGTACTCATAACTCATTGGAACCGAATCTACACTAGTGGACCCACATAAGCTCATTTGAGCTTATTTCCTTCTAAAGTCAAACAAAGTCAATCGTTGGGGTAAATAAGCAATTTCATGCTTATTCGAGTTTCCAATTTTGTTGTTTTGTATTAGTTTCTTATTTTAAGCATTTTAATAGTTTTATAAAATAAATACCATAAAAGCCAAAATACTTATAGTAATAGTTTCTATTTAATAAAATATCCACTTAATTTTCTTTTTAGCTTATTTATAAGCACTTCGTAATTTTTATTTTTAGTAAATATCTTTTATATTAAAGTAGTTTTATAAATTTTTATAGATTTTCTTTTGTCATCTAGTAATTTTAGAATTTATTTTAGTTTAATTACTTATTAATTAAATATTAAATAGAATAAATAGTATAATAAATATATTTTAGTTTTAAATAAGTTTTATAATATTTTAGATTTTTCTAAGTTTTAATTTTATTTTTCTAAACTTATTTTATTTTTCTAATTAAATAGTGTATTAATAAATAGTATTAAATAATAATTAATTAATAATAAATAATATATAAGTTAAATAAATAATTTTCTTTTTCTAATAATTTTCTTTTATTCTTAGGATCTCAAAATATAAATTTCACATTTGTGGGGTTTATATTAATCACTTTTACTTTTATTTTTATACGCTTACGTAATTTTATTAAAACGCACGTCTTGGGTTTTAAACGTTCATCACTTTAAAATAGTGATAGCGTTTATTTAATAGATTTTAACTTTTATTTTCTTTAATTTGCATTTAAGTCGCTAAGACGGCAAATTCCTACTATAGTTATAATCGATTTGTTTTAATATCGTCTTTCGTTTCTAGGGTTTTGATCATACTTATTAGTTGTTATAACTCATTTGAGTTATTCATACTTTTAGTATTGTGACAAATCATTCATAACCCTATTCATAATCAACCAAGCTATATAACACATTTGTTCAATCACAGGATATCACAACCTCGTTGGGGAATAAACGACCCGGGAATAAAACTGTCCTACCTCGGATTATTGCATTTGCCTCTTTCTAGTTTTACCTGCCTAGTTGACCTCTCACAAGTGGTTGACTGAAAAAGGTAGGCTAGTTCTGAGCTAATCATGGTCCCAACTAATGGAGATGCGTATCGGAGCAAGAAACAAATCCGGATTTATTACAGGCAAAACCCCAAAACCCACCACGAATGATAAGCAAATCGAAGCATGGCTGATCGACAACAACAAAGTCAAAAGTTGGCTTATTGACTCAATGAATCCAACCCTAATCCGCCGTTTTATTCGCCTCCAAACAGCAGCCGAGATCTGGGAGGCCGTTCGGAAGACCTTCTATGATGGATCTGATGAAACCCAGTTATTCGAACTAAACAGGAGATCTTTCACTACTCGCCAAAACGGACGATCCTTACCAACTTACTACAATGAGTTGGTAAGTATCTTCCAGGAGATTGATACCCGTTTAACAACCGAAGAAGACACAGTTGAACAAACGGTAATGCTGAACAAAACCCTCTCACGTTTCTGTGTTCATATCTTTCTTGCAGGTCTGGATCCAGACTTCAACCAGGCTAGGAGCGAAATCTTGAGAAAAGATCCGCCCCTAGACTTGGAATCGTGTTATGCCTATATCCTGAAGGACCAAAACCAAAGACAAACCATGGAGGAACCCAAACTCGAACCAGATAGCATGGTCCACATGGCCACTCGAAGCCGACCTCAAAAAGCCAAAAACCAGAATGGAAAAACATTCACATGCACTCACTGTGCAGAGGAGGGACACTCAAAGCTTAAGTGCTATGAAATCATTGGGTATCCGGACTGGTGGGACTTTACAAAGAAACCGAGGAAGAAGATTGGGCAAGCATCTATTGCCACATCATCACAAACCGAAGCACTAAACACTCCAATGGCGGCTCACACTTCTGCTAACTCTGGTATGTTAAACCCTCACAACAACTGGATAATTGATACAGGTACAACCGACCATATGACGAATGACCCCATGAAATTAACTACATCTCGTACCCCAAAACAAATAAGTATCCAAACAGCCAACGGAGATATAGCACCTGTAACGAATGAGGGGTCTGTGAGAGTTACTAACTCCATGGATTTGGATTGTGTACTTGTAGTTCCATCCTTATCAGCAAATTTATTATCTGTTAGTCAGATTACAAAAGCTCTAAAATGTTATGTGATTTTTTGGCCAAATGATTGTGTGTTTCAGGATATGGTAACACATCAGATTCTTGGCTATGGTACTAGGAGGGGGAGGTTGTACTATCTTGAAGAACACCATCGTCAGCGTGTCACACAAGAGTAGCTCAAGCAAATAAGTCCATGGCAATGTTATGGCATCGTCGACTTGGACACTTATCATTTACTTATCTTAGGAAGCTTAAACCCAATTTATTTTTGAATGTAACGGATACGGATTTCAAGTGTGGTATTTGCGAATTAGCTAAAAATAAAAGAATCTCATATGTTTCTAGCAATAACAAAACTACAACACCGTTTATGAAAATTCACTCTGATGTGTGGGGTCCTGCTCCTATTCCAACTCTTAACGGTGCTAAATATTTTGTTACATTTATCGATGAATGTACCCGAATGGTGTGGATATCGCTCCTTAAAAATAAATGGGAGGTTTATAATGCTTTCAAAGAGTTGCATCATATCATAAAGACAATTTACAGAGGTGAAATTTAGATTCTTCAATCTGATAATGGTGGGGAATATATAAATAAACAAATGCAACTCTTCTGTAAAGAACACTCAATACACCATCAAACTTCGTGCGCTAAAACACCTCAACAAAACGGGTTAGCTGAGAGACGTAATAGACAAATACTTGAAATTGTTCGAGCTTCCCTCTTTGACATGAACGTACCTCGACAGTATTGGGGGTGAAGCGGTACTGCTGCATATCTGATGAATAGAACACCTTCCCAGGTAATAGAATTCAAAACTCCTCTTCAAAAATTACACGAACTTGTAAACGTATCAGTTCACTCTGACCTTGAACCTCGAATATTTGGGTGCACTACTTTTGTCCATCAAGATGTTGGAAAATTAGAACCAAGGGAAATTCAATGTATGTTCTTGGGATACGCAGACCACAAGAAAGGGTACAAGTGCTATGATCCGGTTGAAGATAAAGTCCATGTAACTCGTGATGTAGCTTTCCACGAAACTATTCCATATTTTGGTCACGAGTGTACTCTTCAGGGGGAGAGAAACCAAGAAGTGAACACACATGACCAACCACTTGAAGAGTTGGGTATTTGTGACATTAACAACGAAGAGACAAGCGGGGCTGATACGAACATTGAAACACTTGAAGTTGAGCAAGATAGTACAGCCCTCCCCGGTTTTAGTGACTTCGAGTTTACTCTAGCCTTAGTGAAACTACTGCTAGCCTTAGTTAGTAGTGATATTAAGAAAGTTTGATAATTACGGTGATATTAACAAAATTCATAATATCATTATACCTTTTAACCATGAAAATGATTTTTTTTCCTAATTTTTTTCGGTGATTCTTAATAAATTGTTGTCCTCTTTCTTTTTTAATTTTTCATATTTTTTGAATTATTTTTTTGAATATTCTTTGTGATATTATCCGCACCATCCCTACTTAAAATGTAATCCACTTAGATCCTTCCCTATATATATATATATATATATATATATATATATAATATATATATATATATATATATATATATATATATATATATATATATATATATATATATATATATATATATATATATATATATACTAGTATAAAAACCGTCCGATGGACGGGTATGACTTGTGATTTTTATCTTTAGAATTTAGTTGAACAAATATATGCTAAAAAGTAATTAAACGTTAAATGAAATGGTTAAGATCTATAGTTGATGTTACCATAATCTATAAAACGGTTAAAAGCATGTAAGTATTTTGATTTTTGGTTTTTTTTAGGATTTAGTAGAATAATTATATACTAAAAAGTAATTAAAAGTTAAATGAAAGGGTTAAGATCTGTAATTGATGTTACCATAATCCATAAAACGGCTAAAAGCAGATAAGTACTTTGATTTGTGGTTTTTATTTTTAGGATTTAGTTGAACAAATATATACTAAAAAGTTATTAAAAGTTAAATTAAACGGCTAAGAACTATGAATGATGTTACCATAATCCATAAAACGGCTAAAATGAGATAACTACTTTCTAACATTTTGTTCTAAACAATATTAATTATGAACATCTTTTACATTTGATAATGTTATTAACATTTATTATTATTTTTTTGTTTTTGTTGATTATGTTTATTTACTTACTGTATATATGTGCTTCCAGCTGATTTTAATATATAGAAATTTACAACACAATAAACATTATAAACGATTTAATAATTGTTACTTTTTTAATAATTGTTACTTTTTTGACCGATGAGTATTGTTATTGCCCTTTTTTGTTTAAAACTCTAAGCAAATTGTTGAATAAACATATTTACACATTGTTTTTTTTACCGATGAGTGTTGTTATTGCCCTTTTTTTTAACTCTAACCAAATTGTTGAATAAACATATTTACACATTGTTTTTTAATTGGTTTTTAGATTTTTTTTTACTTGCGAAGCGCAATTATATATGGATAATGTTGTGCTAAATCCTAAAACTTTACTAATAAGAATGTATGTATAATGTTTTCTTTATAAATATTATAGGATAAAAGGGTCTGACCCGGTTTGTATGTTAAGGGTATTAGTTTATGTTATTTTTGAAGATAAAAGTATATTGTCGGAACCCTAATTTGTACTTAACTTTAACATATGAAGGATAAATCTCCATCAAAGGAAATTGCTAGCAAATGAATTGAAACTAAACCAACAAATAATGATGGTATTTTTTTTATGTATATTTTTAAATATAAGAGTGTTGTTTTTAACTGACCTTTCAAATGATGATCATCTGTGTTTGTATATGTCAATTACAGGTGTGAATGATACCAGTACGCTTATTGATTGGCTCAAGAGTTATTATGGCAGTCGACTACAATTCCTTCACATCATGTAGTAACTGATATATATTAAGTATGCATTAAGACGTCTTACGGTTCGAATGAAGGGAGCAACTTAACCTTAATGAGAAGATTAACCTTCTTTTGCAAACTCTGAATCTAACGAAGAGCAGCTCTCAGCCTTATCACGATGCAATCTCTTACTTTTCCCCTCTCCCGAACCTTTATGTCAATTAAAGAAATACTTCAAAGTTCGAACTCCCGAGCATCAACATGTATAAATAAATAAAACCATTTAATGGATTCTTCCTAGAACTTTTTTTGGTATATGTTTAATAATATATTTATATTATTAAAAACCTGCTTAAAAACAAAACTGCACCACAAGACGTTTTGCTCAAACACTCGAAAAAGAGAAAGGGCCGAATGTTAGTTTTACACATAAAAATATAGAGTGTGGCATTGCAAAAGGTGTATGTGTATGCCGTGCCCCTTTGATCCGTTGCTCGTGCCATCTTCCACTCGGCAAGCTTACCAAGACGCTTTTGCCCTGCCCACACACTTGTGAGAATAACGTTAATATAACATTTCAGATATATATTTAAAAACAAATTATTCGTCTTTTAAATGTTTATTTTTACTTTTCCATCACCACAGCAAATTGATATACTGACCGTTTCTTTTCAATAGGTTGTACATATCCCCGAGGAGATTCCTTAAAATGAAAAACAAAAGTTTCCATATAATCTATGTTTGTGAGGAGTAGAGTTGGACCAAATCAGATACAATGATAAGTATGTGTAATTTGTTCCTACTTCCATTTCTAGCTGTGATATAATTTCACCATGCATTATACTTTATGTGATAAACTTTATAATATAATATCATGTTTGTTAATCATGTAATTCTGATTAAACTTTACAAATTTGATCATTAACAATCTTTTTTTTTTTTTTTTTTTACTTATGTAGGTAATGTTGTGTTGATACATTGGTACATGGTTCTAATCGTAGAAACCTAGCTACTTGTTGGAGTAGCATGTTGCAGGATAAGATGGAGTCATCGCTAAAGTACACCAAAATAAGCTAAATATGATTTAATCAAGAGTAGCCAAAGGCTCACAAAACAATTGGTTGGTTATCAAATTACCTTTCTCTTGAACAATGATCAATCAAATATTACAGTTTGCAAAAGACGAAGGGTGCTTTCGTTATACAAATCGGCTAAACCATCAATGACTTTCTGTTACTTTTAAAGATTATATAAAAAAATAAGCACATATCAATATGTGTATAGAATCATGATATTCACAAGGACCTTAATTTGATACCCTTAAAACTATCGAGAGTAGTTGGATTGTAGAATAGCATGAGCCAACATCTCCCCAACCTGAATTTGCGCAGGGGTGCTGAGGTAAAGCCCATCTGGTTACAGTTGGAGTCTCTTAGCATCCACTGTCATTACATTGGGAGCTCGATTCCAAGTTGAGCTTCTCTTATCGTTTCTATGTAAGGTCCTTTGCCAGAAGCTAGAGCAACCTGTAGTTGTATAGATAATTAGATATAGATAATGCAACTTAAGAGGATGATTTAATCCACCCTTTTACCCCATAAAAATACATAGCATGTTTCATTGTATAAACATAAGTTGGAGCAGCATCATGTCGATAAATAATACAGTGATTAAAATGGTTGCTCACTGTTAAGTGTCACCTAAATTTATTCAGACGACAAGTAATTGAAAGCTCAAGCTTGATGATAAATATTAAGTAATACTGTTGATCTGAACTAAACATGAATAGCCATACTTTTGAATCAAGCTCTCAAATAGAAGTTTACATTAAATAGTTTCAGTCTGTACCCAAAAATAAAGAATTAGTACTGTAGAAGTAAATAGAGGCCTTGACATGCGTAAAATTTAACTTTTTAAAACGACCTAATCTGCATAAATGAGTTATATCTGTATTACAACTTCATTTTAACTCGGTCAAAAGCGAATTATATCCTATAAATCAAAGAAAAACTTAATGCACACATGGATGGAAATCACAGTAATTACCTTGTGTTTAACTGTGATCTTTGATGAAACGGCGACATGTATGCTTGAAATTAGCGATAGCAGAAAGGGGAAACACAAAAGCAGCTCGTGGCATCGCGGCAAAAATCTTTGATTCATTCATCATATATACAATACTACAACATCAAATAAAGATTTTGATATAAAGGGATGAGTCTATCATACCTTTCTTCTGTACCCTCAATTGGGTTCTTAGGGTCTGGATCCTTGTTGAGCGTCTTGCAGCCTTTTAGACGTTTAACTGATGCACCTGATACATCAGCCTACACCACACAAAATCCAACTAAACCATTCATGTGCTTACACAGAAAGTAACAAAAAAAAAATCAATTTGGGTGTTCCCAAGTGGGTATCTTTGTCTTTTTAAGACCTGCACAAAAACCCATTGCATGTTTGTAAAGAATGCAATCAGAACCTAACTGTAATGTGCAAACAACAAAAAATATAGCTCATATAATTAAGACACTTGATAATGCAATAATTTTCATTAACCTTGCTATTTGGCATTGCTTCTTAACATGTTGTTATTGAAATGTGTTCAAATAAAGACTTGGTAAACATAAATTATAATGCTATGCATAAATGCATGCTGTTAAAACTATTGAATCAATAAAATAAGCATTATACTTGTTATATGAGCATAACTTGATTGAAGCAATATGAAGCTTTGACACTACTCTGCTAATGAATTCACACTTGTAAAATTTGGATTTAAGGCGAAACAAAACTATAGTCTTTTTTCTTTTAAAAGTAAAATCAAACACTTAACGGACATAAAAGCTACATGTTCAGAATAATACAAACCATTAAATTTTATTGAAATAAAATGTGATGGAACCAGTTTTGATTTCGAGCAACCCGGTTACCCAATATGACAGACCCGCCCATTTAGCCACCTATATCATTTTATTACCTGAATACCAGCTCTGGCGAAAAATGCAAGTTTAATTTCTTTGATTCTGAAAACATCCCAATAACTGACCGCACTCTTGCGGTGGTGTTCTTCCTCTAAAGGAGCAGAAAATTGGTCAAGTTCCTCTTCTAACCGATAAAGATCATAAATCTTTGAGAGGATAACAATCGCGTCTGTTTTGCTTTTCTTCATGTGAGGCCATCGTGGAGACTCGGGAAGAAACAACATCAAGAAACACTGGATAATATCAGGCACATCAACTACTCCAAGCATCCATCTCCATCTCCCAGGAACCTATTCAGCAGCATATGTAAAAAATGAGATTAAAGATTTACGAATCTGTATAATATGAATTCTAATATCTTGTCCAATATAATAACTGAAGAATTCTTAGAAATGGCATTTCCATTTTTCTTTGGGCTATATTTTAGCGTTCTTCCTTGAGATTTTCAGTGTATATCCTTTTTTGGATCATTAATTGTATACGAAGTCAATAGTCACAATTAAGTTGTCTACATATAAAAACACCCAACTTACTATGAAGTCAACTGAACCTTATTTACACCACAAAATAGCATAAAGAAATTAATTGAACTTCGAAATAGTTATAAACTACCTTATTGAACACCTAGAATTTTGGATAATGAACGATGCCACCGGTAAAAAAGGCACAACCAAGAACTAACATCATGTTTGATCAGATTGATCCAAACAATGATTGTTGAACAATCCTAATCAGCCCGTTCTTTAGTGCATACATGGATAAAATCACTTTTGTGCCATTGCCAAACGTGGAAGACCTCCAACTGCAAAGCCAACAAATTTTATTGCTCAATAGTCAATACCTTCTTTGTAAAACGAATATTGTGGTCAAGAATTTATAGATATAGTTGTATGGCCTTTATAACATGCGAGTTGCCTGCAGCAAAGCAGGTGGTTGAATATTAGTGTATATTTAAAAAATGCTAGGAGAATAGGTGAAGAAATGTTCACTCGGTTGCATAACCCAAACGCTCAGCCAGAGGAGAGATGTTGAGCATATCACAAACAACGTTAATAGTAGATCTTAGCATGTCGAATGGTTTGAATTGTTAACATGAGACCTTTGATCAATATTTGATCATATTTTACTATTGCTTAGACTATTAGTATATAGCTTCTAGTTCGAGATTTAGAAGCCAATAACATGAAGATCAGGCTTTAATGACATTAACTTCATTATAAGGAAGGTTTTAATGAATCTTACGGAGTGGGTCAAACTGATGCGTGTTCTGGTGTAGTAACAATCCTCTTCTTCATGATTCAGATAGCAGGAACACTGAGCAAGCCATTAATTTCTTTCTATGTTACTGTTGCGGCTAAATGTGACAACTTGACTGAAATCCAACCACTACCATGCTCTCAAAAAGTCTTAGTTGATTCTTTTAGTATCCTTTCATGCTGAAATCTATATTGTATAAATTTATAAGGATTATTATATCTACAAACACACACAAAAAAAGCAAGTTGGAAATTAAATCAATGTTTTACCAGCGCTCGGAATTAAAAGCTTGGCCACGTAAACACGACTCTGAAGCTTCGGAAGAGGACTTCCGCAATCCCATTTTGACGGCTACCTTCATTGTTTTTCCCAAATTAAACGTGGCAGCATCACCTTCTCACAATGCAATGCGACAAAAATAATATCATTAAACTAAAGTAATTAGCCTTATACTAACGATTTAATTATACTGATTTCAATTGTTTCAAATTCACTTTCTTACAAAAATAATTAACTTAAAACCTTTTTTAAATGATTTTGACTAAAAAGTTTCAACAAATAATTAATTTTTGGAGTATTCTCACATCTTTTACAAAATAAGTACGTTCAAAGATCATTCTAGAAGTACTTATTTTTTACCATGTAGAAAAATAAGCAACCCCAAACACCCCTTATTAACTAAACCTATTCATACGAAGAAACATACTAATAACTTAAATATTTAAAAACAAAAGTAAAAAAACGGATTAGAAGTTTACTTGTTTACTTTGAGATGATGATCAAAGATCTTAACTTTAACTCAAGCTTAAAACCTTTGGGATCATCCATAAGACACCACTTGATATCCTTCAAGATATTCTACATCTTGCTATGTGATCTGGTAGAAACCACAATCAAAATCAGTGTGGTCGATAAACATGTTTTACTATTTAGGATATAACATTTACACACCCACCAATGTCGTCCATCATTAGTATTCATTCCAGCAGCCCGAACTTCAGTCGTATCAAACCTCATTCCAGCTGAAGGTTTGGTTAAATAGTGCCCCTCATTTCCTTTATTAACCATACCATCCCTCCCATGGTTAATCGGCTCATCATGAGCAGAAGAAGCCACTAAAACAGGTACTTGGTTGCAAATAATCTTTTAAATTATATATAGGGTGTTTTTGTTTCGGCTTATATTTCAAAATAAGCCACAAAAGGTGAGCTCCTGAAACAGAAGCCCAAAGCCCGTAGTTACAACCACACAAAGCAAAATAACTGGGACTTGGACTGTTAATTGCAAATCAAGAAACGGAGATAAATGACATACACTTGCATATCCGAGTCAGGAATCCATAGATTGCTTGCCTGTAGATCTTCAATATCGTCCGACATACATAATCTGATTTGCTAGAAGCGTCTGAATAAATTTTCTGTCTAAAAAATAATAAATGATTTGTTAAAAGCATAGATGACCCGTTTGTGTCACCTAGGCATTTCATGTAATGCGTTTTTCTACAGGTACATGCTAGTCGAGACAAAAGCAGCATAATTCCACTTTCATGACCGGTTGTTATTCCCTGGTAGGATTCCATTCCTGAAATCATTTTAGCAACTCTTTGCTCCCCATTCCAGCTAGAGTCTTGCCCTGAAACAAAGTACCAAGTTACTTTATGATGTTCTATAAATGATATGTTTATATGTAAATCGCTAACTGATCACCAGTCAAATTGGTTTTAGGACCACTTAACAGTAGCGCACTCTCAGGGTCTGCTTGATCAGTCTGTCTGTTAGGATCCAGAACTTCCTAAACCAGCACATATAAAATACATATAATCTCACCCATACAGTGAGTCCATATGAAGATTGGAATATGAATCAGCACTCCTCTTAACAGTTTTCCCAAGAGCCATACTCTCTATCTCAGGTGTCCTCGAAATTTCAAGATGTGAATCAGCCTTCCTAGTATCGTTACCATCAATATGGCTAATAACTGGATTATCAACCCTCGTTTCACTCAATGCATCCTTTTGAATTTATATATTCATATGTACCATTGAGTTTTACACTATTAAACTTCTGGTAGGAACTGATTCAGTCACAATTGTCATTTTGTGTTCCCTGAACTCCGGCCACGCTGAATACAATTAAAACATTGAAATCAAACAGCAACAATACCTCATCCTGGCCACTGATTTAAATCAAAAGCAACTACAAAAACATAAACAGTGCATTAATTAGTGCAGTTCCATAAGTATATAATGATTGACCTAGATAACGATAGGGTAACAAATATTTAAATATAAATAGAAAAATTATAACTAAATGGAGTTTAGAGGTGAAATTAACAATTATCAAAAATCATGTATCTGAACTGTTGTGGGTTCTCCTTGTCCCTTTCCAAGTACTCGCGTGTGATCAGACCTTCGATCCTCTTCTTGATTATTACCTTAAAAGGCTGCAGTCAAATACAAATACCTTTAGTAACACATATCTGCAAAGGCTGATCTTGACACATATTTTGAGAATCATTTCCATAATCCGACATTCACTATAAGTCTAATAACTGATTTTGACCCGTTAACTTTTCAAATGAACACACTTAGAATGTTATTTCATCAATTTTGCAATGAGTAATTCATTTGCATGAAATTATACACAATAGGCAGGTACAAAAGGTCCAAGACAACCATGGCATGATTTACGTTTCAGAATCGATGGTAGAAAAAAACCACGATATACTAAACATGGATCATAAATGCGCTCACATAACTTTTCGAGTAAGAAGTGTTGTTGATATTACCCCTTATATACTTCTCTTTAGTTGGTTGATCTCAGCCCAACACCATCGTGCTCCACCCTAATCCCCTCAACAAATCTCAAGAATGTCACATTGACTGTTGGATGTTCCACCATCCTTCCTTCCAATTCCAAACATTCACAATTATTAGGCCCACCAAAAAATATCACACACGTTTTCTGTGCTGCGGTGTTCACAGATCCCATGTTTTGCTGGGACTCATCACCAAGGCCCCGGTCGACTAAGCTCAGAACACATAATAATGTTTTCTGTGCTGCGGTGTTCACACGATTAGTAAGGACCCTCTGATTGACCCCTCTCTAGCCGTGGCCAACATTCTCTACCACAGCTAGATCGTCTGATTTTATCCATCTTTTGTGAAATGGCAATATAATCATTGACACACGCTTTTCTTTCGCAATGTGGCAAATATCCTCATGCATTGTTGACAATGCTGAGATGGCAGTCGTGGTTTGAACCACAACCTTTCCCATCTGGCCATAAGCTCGGAGCGCAAATGCCACTCTCTAATGAAACGCACGGACCTTGTAGTTAAACCAGCTGACAAATGGAAGTCCGTTTCTCTGACCTCATTGCACCTTAACAATCGATGAGCCACGTTCAGTGAGCTCGACAATGTAGAGCTTGAGCTGGTTCTTGTTTACGGGGCGAGTTGACTCGATCAAACTGATTAGTGAAGATATGTTTCCTAGGCCATAGACACATGCCAAGCGGTGTAATTTCTTACTGGAAGAAGAGCTTGCACTGCCACTTCTTCTCGCAGGCTTGTATATGGCCATGACGGCTGGAGTTCTGATAAAAGTGACGAATAGTGCCATAGGGACTAATATAGCAAAACCCTCATCATTAAGAACCTGCAAAAATGATTTTGATCTGATTATGATTCTGAATTCGAAATTTGAGTTGAAAAGAAGAATCTAATTGTACCAAGATGTAAAGCCTACTTCTATTTTTTACTAATTGAAAGCATGTTATATGTGATACCGTTAAAACACTAACCTTTTTTCTTTGCCGATGTTAAGAACAATGAGTTCCACCAATCCTTTAGTAGTCATCAACAACCCTAACGTAATTGATTCCCTCACGAACATCATACACATCACTGCCACAACAAACGTCCCCAATATCTTTCCACTACATGCAGCCGTGATCACCATTGCTAGTAAGCCCCATGCCTTCCATCCACTGATTTTTGTGACATCAGTTTTCAATCCACTGGATACAAAATACAATGGGAGAAGCAATCTAGATACAAAGTCTTCGATGGACATAGTAAGTTATGAAAAATAATTTAAGAAAGAATAAGTTCTACAAAACCATATATGTAGACCCTTTAAAGATTGCATACCATTTTCACAACCAAGTTCCATAGCTCAACCAGCTTCCCATAGAAAGATAAGGCCATCAGTCTGCAAAGCTTGAGGATTGAGACCTCTCATCGCATCATCAACAATAGTGCCATAAAAAAACTCCATAAAAATATCCCACGGCGAAATTGTTAACTATATTAAGGGGTGTTAACTATATACCAACGCATGCTACAAGCAGACATTTCATATGTGTTGCCCTCATAACCCACCACATCATCTTTTATATTCAAAATACAGGATCCAAACAAACAGTCTAAGACACTAAGTCTCACATCCGGATATACAACCACTGGTTGCTTCTCTGCTATTTAGGGAACCGCCACTTGTATAAACAGGAAAATTGTACATCTATCGCTCACCATGGTATCTAGAACTTCTACAATAACAAAGAATTTGGGGTATCCAATCAACTTAGATATACGCTTTAATTGTGCTTGTGTAATCTTCTGCAGATTCACATGGTAAACTTCAGTTAACGCCTTAAGATCAGTAGACACATAGAAACTCAAACCCACAGCACAGTGGCTCCAGGTGCTGCTGCATTTTAATAATATTCCATATTTCCCAGACAAGTGTTACAGCTTTTCAATTAAAGACCAGAAGTTTTTTCATCTGATGACTAATTATGAGATCAAACAATTTACTAAAGGATACTTTTGTTGAGCAATGACATATCACAATCAATATAAACATGCGAGAATTGCGTACGTTCAATAGATAAAAAACCCTTTCACATATGTACTTTTGCCAAATGGTTACACCCCTTTTTTTGTTGGAGTGTATCAAGTTGCACACAAAGAATGGCCTTTGCATATCAAATGAGCCTAGAAAAAATATACAATTATAAAATAGCTTATTATAACTTCCACATACATGAAGTAAACTATAAAGATATCAGAGCATCTTTGTAAGTGAAGTCGGAATCATACCATGATTCGACTTCAATGGAATTATGATGAAAGTACAAAGGAACTTATAATTAATGAATGCGGATAACAAAGTGTGATGGTTACATTAATATTGGTGTCCTTCCTAATTGAATGGTAATCACTTGTAAAACTTCAACCATTGCTCAATAGCAGGGCAAAACATCATTCAGCAGTGCATGGAAAAGCATCTTGGTTGCTGCTCTAGTACATCATATATGCATGTCAATTAAATAGAGATGAAGCATAATCTTCAAAATTTTGATTAATCAAGATCACAAAAAGCAACAATGTTTACCTTCATCTCAGCTTCCATTATTGAGTGGTAGTTTTTTGCAGCACGCTATAAGGTTCTTATTGCATGATTTCTATTCCAGAACACAAACCGAATATTGAAGAAAAAACAAAGAGAAAATAGTGTTACCATCATTCATTGCTTATTAGGTCCTCCCTCGATCAGTTGTTTACATGATAACCTACACAAAACCTATACTATAGCCACACAGCATGTGTATATTGAAAAATTAGGATTTTAGGAATTTAGGAGAGAATGAATGGTGCATGAATGAAAAAGAAGGATATTAGGGTTTCCTGATGATTTAAACGCATTAGGATTTTTTTAGAAATTTGCATTCCGTTTAGTTTCAGTGGTTTATAGATTTGGACTTGCAAGATGTAATCCAAAAGTGTGTTGGTCTAGTGGTTATCGGTTTGTTAATCTTACAAAGACCCCAAGTTCGATCCCTCTATTGTCATTTTGAACTAATTAATTCGGTTTTAATTCCTCCAATCAATGCTTAGGTGCATTAAATTAAATACGAATTTTAATTAAAAAATAATGAACAAAGTGTGAGTGAAATTATGAGGTGGCAAAAATGATGACATGGAATTATGGGATGCCATGCCAGTGGCATTTTATGTGGCATGCCTCTTATATATATAATGTATATCTATATATATATATATATATATATAGATCTATACATCAATTTAACTTTCAAACTCAAGATGTTGCATCTATATGAATATAAATGCATCTAATGCAAGTCGTTGCATCTCAAATGCGTAATTTTGGTCACTTCTCACCACTTCTTATTTTAATTTACTTCTCATCGATCCTATATATATATATATATATATATATATATATATATATATATATATATATATATATATATATATATATATATAGTTAGGATCAAATAAGAAGAAAATTAAAATGAGAATGATAAGAAAGCCACAACCACACATTTAGGATGCGTCTATTAAAATAGATGCATCTAAAAAATCTCCCTTATTTGAAATGTGTGGGCTAGAAATTCTTCTTATTCTTCATTTTAGTTTTTCTTCTTAGATCCTTCCAGTATATATATATATATATATATATATATATATATATATATATATATATATATATATATATATATATATATATATATATATATATAACGTGAGATCAACCTAAAGTTGTAAAAATAAGATCAAGTCTAAAAATCACCAAAACATTTATAAATAACAATTTTAGCAATAATACACATAAAATAATATTTTAATACAAATTAACATTTTAGCAACTAATAACCAAATGATACATGAGTTTAGATTAGTGATACACGATACACATTACACTAATAAATATTCTAAAATCGACACACATACAAAACGATACACATTATACTTCTAATCAAAGTGTATCACCTAGGTTCGTAATTTTTAAAAAGAAATCTATCGAAACTTTAACAATTTTAGTTGTAGTTAATAAAATATTTATTTTCTTGTAAGAAGAGCGTCATTGTCAAATTTTATTTGGATCTCATTTAACAACTTTAAGTTTGATCTTATTTGATCTAGATTCTATATATATATATATATATATATATATATATATATATATAGAGTCCGTTCTAGAGAAAAGTGTAATTAGAGAGAAAAGGGAGAAAAAAAGTTTCAGGGTAGATTATGTAAACACTTGAAAGTTTAGGGTAAAAATTAAAAAAAAAATAAACAAAGAGGGAATATCAAAGAGATCATCACTTTCACTTTCATTATCAAAACAGATACTGTAGATGACGACTCATCAAGACCACCGTCACCACAACCACTATCCCCACCGTCTTCCATTGTGCAACCACCGCTTCAATCTTTACACCGCCACCGTCACACCTACGCCAAACAGTGAGATGAGCTAATCTATTTGTATGATGAGATGACTTACCATCGCCACCACCACTTATCGCCACCGTCTTCCGTCGAGCATCCACTTCGCCAATCTTCACTCTACTGCTACCACCAGCCGGTCATGTTGTTCATTTACAAACGCTACATCATCAATGATCTTCTTCGAGTTAGTTAATTATATATAACATTTTAATTATATAATTTATATAAATGAATAATTTATTCATTTAATGTTTAATTATTTATAATAAATTTGACGAAAAAATGCATAAAAAGTGTGTTTATTAAAGTTGCACACTATGTGTTTGATAAAATGTCTAAGTAAGATTATTATAAATGCGATGCACTAATTTACATCATATGTGTTTATTATTGTAGGATATGACATATTAGGACATTTGTGTGTAAATTTGCAGCATCAAATTACACGTTAGGGCTTCAGGTTGTTTTAGTGCATCTGTGTTTGTAGTTGCTACACCAGTTTAAAGGTTTGCAGGTTTAGTGCATCATTGAACATGTTAGAGCATCAATAGTTATGATTAGTGCATCATTAGACATATTAAGGCATCATTGTATGTATTTAGTGTATCAATTTTTATGTTCAGTGCATCGTTGGTCATATTAGGGCATCCATTTATATGTTTAGTGCATCGCTAGAAATACTTGGGCATCTCTTTATATGTTTATTGCATCATTGAACATATTAGAGCATTCTGTGAGAAGATTAGTTCATCATCAAACATATTAAGGCATGGGTGTATATGTTTAAAAGAATTACTAATAAGGACTTAAAAGTTTCGTATTATTTTTCAAATGAGAGGGTTTGGGTTTAGATGTTGTTGGAGATGTCTTTGTTGGCCCTCTTTCTAGCTTTTCAAATGCTCTAGTGTATAGTCTTGAGGACTTGAAATATTATGGTCTATATACTCTTTCTAATATTATGGTTTTAGAGGCTATGTTCTGTTTATTTGGTCCACGTAAACAACTTTAATGTTTGTCATCGTGATTAAACAAAGGTATAACTTTTGTAAACTGGAAATATTTGTACCTTGTGTAAAGTAACAAAATCTTTCTTGAATCAGAATAGAGGAAATATATCCATAAGGTAACTTATTTTATTGTCTTGTTAATTAACCTTAAGAAATAACATGACTTGACACTTATGATAACATGTTATTTGTTGTAGATATGGGATTGCATTCCCAAGCACAAGCACAATAAATATAAAGCGCGTATTCTATATTGATAAATGAGGTTGGGATTGCTTTTGGAGCTAGCGATCGATCGATCGGCGAAACTTCAACAATATATGCATCTTTCAATGAACACGACGATAAAATTCTTGGGATTGGGTATGTTCTTGATAGTACTTCCGTATTCATTTTTCATTTTCAAATACTGATTTAGTTGCGAGCTCTTAACTTTCCTTTTGATATATATGACTGAATTTTTACTACTATAACTTTTTAATTGGAATATAATTTTATGCTACTTGACCACTTGATAAAAACCATGTGGAAATTCAACAACTCTCACTAATAAATCACTCAAGTCAGCTCTAAATCGGGGTGTTTGGGATTGCGTATGCAAATTGGTGTCTAAGAAAACATATCCCAACCATCCTTTTCACATGTCTCAACCATGTGGCATCTAAGAAAACATGTTTCTGAGACAATTTGCCTCAAAATGCAATCCTAAACACTGTCATACACTTTTTGCAAAATTAGAGCATAAAATGTATTGTTGCATCCATTTGACATGTTTGTTTAGTGCATCTTTAGAACTTGGGTCAGTGCATCACCATATGTACAAGTATGATTAGTGCATCACCATTGCAGCATCAGTTAAAGTACACATATGATCATTTCTTAGACCGTCTATATGACTAGTTAAGGCATCTGTTATATTACTTAGTTAAGGCATCTGTTAGCATAGTTAGAGCATCAAATGTATTGTTGCATCATCTGTAGTGATCACCATTACGACATCTGTAAAAGAATACGTATGATCATTTATTAGAGCATCTATATGACTAGTTAAGGCATCTGTTATAGTAATTAGTTAAGGCATCTATTAGGATAATAAGGGCATCAACTATATTGTTGTAGCATCTGTAGTGATAGAGCAACGTATGTATGAATGAGGCATATGTATTATGTGTTTGGTGCACCAAAACAAAAGTGTTAGACCATCTATATGTATGATCATTGCATCACCAATATGATCAGGGCATCTAAACATTACGGCATCTGTTAAAGCATACGTATGATCATTTGTTAGAGCATTTGTTAGTATAATAAGTTAAGGCATCTGTTAGTATCGTAATTAGTTAATGCATGGTTAAATAATATTGTTATAAGTTAAGGCATTTGTTCGTATAATTAGGGCATTCGTATGTGATAAAGCAACTGTTTGTATGAATGAGTCATATGTTATGTGTGATTAGTGCATCAAACCAATAATGTTAGAGCTACAAAATACCTTTTTTAGGTATGCACCTCTTGACTTGTCCTCCCGTAATTAGTTGGTCATGTTCGGGTCGTCATGTACAATTAGAGAGGGGTAAATTCAGCTTACTTCCATATAAAATGGTTTATTTGTATATTTAGTGCATCAATGGAAAATACTTTGGCAACTATATGTATGTTTAGTGGATCAATATACATATTAGGGCATCATTGAGTATTAATTAGTGCATCGTGAGACATATTAAGGCATCAATGTGTATGTTTAGTGTATCCGCTTGTATGTTTAGAGCATCATTGGTTATAGTAAGGCATCCATTTGTAAGTTTAGTGCATCATTGGAAAATACTTGGGCAACTATTATATGCTTCATGATTTTCCAGAGTTCCTTTGTGATTACCATTTTAGTTTTTGTTATATCATTCCTCCAAGTTGCATTCGAATGCGGAATATAGTACTCAGTGCATTTCCACACAACATGAGGCTACGACCACCGCTAATCCCAACTTGAAGGTGTCTGTCTTCTCTTAGTTTCTAAGTATGGCTCAAGACCAGTTTGTCCAGTTTATCGAAAGCACGTTTCTATATAAATAGATCGCGTGCTCTAATATAATTACATAAACTATTTTTCATTTTAAGTAAAACATTTTAGGAGGTTCGTGTGCAATTATTATGTCCCTTGATTTTGAACCTTAAATGTCCTGAGGATATCGTCAAAGTCAAATTTAGGAACGGATGAACCAATTTTAAAACATGTTCGGTTGAACCACTTTATAGGCGTGGTACACATGTGTTCTTGATCTTGGAAACATGTAATCTTTGTACCTTTCTAATAATGTAATTACACATGTGTTTATGTTTAGCTAATGGACACAAATCAATTTGACCGAAAAGTACTTGTTTGACCCGTAACCTAAGCACATGACATGCTTGTTTTGACCCGATAAAGTGATTAATGTAATTGCATATAATAATTGACTTGCCTATTGAAAGTGATGCTAAGTATGAGCCAACATTTTGGTGCACGATATGCTTTCTAAAACTAATTTATAGTTTCAAATTTGCAATGCAGTGACACATGGATTATGGGTTTGTAATAGGAATTCGAATAAGGTGATCTTGTACACGGGAACCAAGAATTCATTGTCGAGGTTCTTATGTTGAGTCCCTTTGCCATTCAAACCTTGTCACTTTGATTGGTTACTACACAAACGAAGACCATAGACACTTGGTTTACGAGTACATGCCAAATGGTAGTAGATATAGTTATGTGGTATTAGTTCATGTTTTTAAGTACTTTTAATAGTAGAGACAAGTATCTTTGGTTTTATCAAAATGCGATGTAGCAAATAAAATGATGAGATCCATAGTAGAACTATATGTTACTTTTTTACACACGTGTAAATGAAATGCTACATTGCTTTATATAATGTTATTGTTGAAGTAAATGCGATTGAATGATTATATAATGATGATTGGAATGATATATCCGCATCCGTACTATGCACAAACAAATGTACAATAAAGGTGCATCAGTGTGAATAATAAAGGTGCATCAGTGTAAATAATAAAGGTACCGATTGTTGCGAAATATTGAACTGTTTTTGGTTTTCTTCTTCCTCTACTTTATTTTTTGGCCATTTATGTATTGAGAAAATGTAAACAACAGGTTAAAACTGATTAACGAATAGTGACATACTTAAAAACCAAAAACTGTGTTTTCCTACAGTTTCCTTAGTTTTTAATGGTTGTTTAAATTCTGGACTTAATGTTTGTCTTTCAAGTAATCACAGATTTCTTTGTAGTAAAAACATAATATTAATCTAGCTGTACATACGTGACATAAAGCTTCTATGCTCTCTGGAAAAATAGTGTTTTTCATAATAATAATCTAGCTATACGCTACATTATACATTTGTTTTCTAATGTGTTAAGCACAAGTACCAGTTGTACACTTGTCTCCAAATTTTAAATCTTATAAACTAGAGTTATGGTTAAGAATTCAAAATCGATAAGCAAACTAAGAAAAGTCTTGTCATCGGTAATAATTAGTGAAACCATCGCCTAAACCTTCGCGTCATGCACTTAGGATTCGATTTTGTTCTCGTTTTACGGGTTTCTTGGTATGCGTTGCGATATCAAGTGAAATTTGTGATAACGATGTGTTCTTTACTCGAGCCAAAAAAAAGCTGAATGGTTCATCTTTATCATTTGCCATTTTAGACATAGGCGTTTCTTGGACTCTTGGTTTATCTTGATCACTTATCGTCTCCATGTACCATGTCTTTTGAAATGAATCATCTTGCACACAACATAATTACATCAAAGATACAATTAGCAAACAAAATAGGTAATAGTACTAAGTGCATCACAAATGGTAAATATAAGTGGATCACATTGCATAAATTAAGGCATCTCACTATTTAATTCAGGGCATCAGTTAATTAACAGTTAGTTTATCACATAGTTATCTACGTTGTAAAAAATAAGGCATCACACTATATAATTCACGGCATCGATTAGTTAACAATTAGTGCATCACATAGTTATCTAAGGGCATCAGTTAGTTAACAATTAGTGCATAACATAGTTATCTAACTTGGTGAAGGGCACTATCAACACATGCTAATATATAATGATATGATACTACAAATCAACTATTTGAAAATAGGCCACAACAAAGTACAAGCTATAAGCCATGTGAAAATGACTTGATCCATATAGGTGTCAAGATCGCGTCACAGAGATCATTAATGATTAATCTCTACAGTGAAAAAATAAGACACCGTTTGGAAAAACAACTAACAGAGATAAGTGTTATATTACCTCACTCTACACGTAATAAACTACGAAATTCTTCATGCTCAAGCGATATGCTATTAACCTCCTCCGACTAACCATGGTGTGAAGGCCATTAATATGACCAATACCAAACAACAAAAGAAGACAGCGAGAACTCATTATTCGTAAAAGAGCTTAAATTCAAAGTTACAAATATAGTCACTTTGATTCACAACTCTGATTACAGGTATCAATGATACACCAAAAGCCTACTAACTCTAGAAACAACTATGGTCTTCCCACAATCAATCTAACGAGCCCATAATAACAGGAAAGTGCAAACAAGATTTTTGGATTGATTGACATTCAACTTGAAAAACAATCGATGTCATAAAAGATTGCCCAAAATCTTAGTAAGGTCTTTGATTTTTGGTATATGACGATCAATTTTCTTTTAATTGCTAAATTTCAAGAAGCTAGCTTAAGAATACCAAATAAAAGGCCGCGATATGGACCATATCGATTCAACTTGCAATGAGAATTCAACATCGCAAGTAGCAAAACCAACCAAAATGCTCCAAGTGCCATGGAATTTATGATGAGGAAAATAAAATACTAATGCAAAGTGATTTTCAAGCGTAATGTAAATCACATAAGCTATTGAAGCCATTATCATATAAATATGTTCCAATAAACTTAGATGTAAATGTCTAAAGAAATCTCTACAAAACCATAACGGTACCATACCTCCAATGTGGCATGACTTTCGATACCATTTCAATCATCCAAATCCTCACAGAAACCTAGATTTATAAATGATATTTCACACAAAACTCTTTGTTGAAACCATGTATTGGAAACTAGATCATTGTAATTAGTCGTGACAATAAGCTGGACATTTATAAACTAAGACCAAAACTAGATATCAAAATAAACAACTGATGTATCACAATGTAAAATTAGTGCATCACAGTTATAAAATTTTGTTGAGACATTTTATCGAACACCTTGTGTGCTGCCATCCTAAACATGATTCGTATATATATATGGTCACGTTCAATGCAGAACCACTTTTTTGTACATAACTTTACAGAACCATTTTGAACCAATGGAAATTTAGTATTATTAAATCTTTTTATTTAATTGAAAAGGGCAAAATAGTAAAACACTTTTTTTTTGTATTTTTAAATAAAAAACGACTTTTAAAACCTTTGATTTTTTTTATTATTATTATTTTTTTTTATTATTTTTTTTTTAGCATAGCATAGCATACATGTTTTTTCTAGAAAAAATGAGGTGCATGTATGTTTTTTTTGTAATATTGTAAATTTATATATGTTTTTTATGTACAATTATTTAGACATTAAACTTGTTTTGCTTAAAATGATAATTGCACATATGTTTTTAGTATACATTCTTTCATCGTCGAAATTTATAACAAAAAAATATAAATATATAAATGTAACCTCTAAATTTATAAACAACCAAAAAGATAAACAATATACACAAAAGTTTGATATCCAATGAAATTCAAATAAAATACAAATGACGTTATCACAAAACGTGTGTGCACTTCTCCAAAAACATGTGTGCACTTTTCCAAAACATATGTGCACATTTCACTTTCTCTTGAAACATATGAGTAGCGTTGAAATAACGTATGTGCGGCTTTTAACTCCGTCAAATTCGTTTAGAAACATACTTGGCGCCTTTGATAACATATATATGCAACTTCTAAAATCATAGGTGCATTCGTTGATCATCTTCATCACACGCCGTCTTCCCTATGATTGAGTCATCCCCACTGAAACAAATATATAAAAACAAAAATAGAACTAGTTATATCAAATTATGCCATGTTAAATTAATTATAAAGCAGTTAGTTATCCTCCCTCACTGGTTTTGTTAATAAAAGTGTTTTAATACTAGTCCTTTTCAAAGTTAAGTTTTACTTTAATCTTTGATATTTTAAATCAAGTTATTTATAAGGTCATATGTATATGTATAGTTCGAATAATTTAACTACAGATTGTCAACATGAGTACATACAAGTAAGAACCATCAAATATATTGACATAGCTAATAGGAATAATAGTTGAAATAAATTGGTGCAACAAAATCCTTTAAATAACTATCCAACACACGTCTTCCACCAAAAGCAACCAGTGCATCAATGCCCTTGTTGCATAGAATTGGTAGTTCTGCTTCAAGTGTTTCAGCAAATCCAACACTTGAATCAATAAAAAACATCACGACCATAAGTGGCAATGGGGGTCGGCTATATTTCGCATTCGAAAAATTAAAAAACCAAATTAAGAGTCTATAACTTAAATATAAAAATCAAATTAGTGTTAAACTTTTATCAAATTAGCCACCAAAGCAAACCCACCTTATCTATCCATTACACACAATCAACCACACATTTATCATTTGCATTCATCAACAAATACACTTTTTTTTCCTTTTATATAATCAAACACAGCCTTTAAGAGTTCATGGTTGGTTCATAGGGCAGTTGATCTAAGAAAAAAAAGTAGATGTCTTAAATGAACCAAAGGAAAAATAAAAACACAATTCGTGTCTTTTTTTTGGATTTCAAAGACAAAGATCTAAAGATATAACACAATATCTCATGCAACCAATGAAAACCAGTCAAACCACAAAAAAGTCAAAGCATAACATCTTGAAAAAAATTATGGATTGATTTTAGATAAAATAAGTTTACATGTACACACAATTGAAAAATATACGGACATTAATTGGACTTGTCATCATCGAAGCTTTTACTTTTTGTGATTGCGACTTGATTAACGAAATCATGTTTTGGAGGTTGTGGGACGGAGGATTTAGGGTGGATATGATTTGCGACGGCTAGTGGTGGTGATAAGGAGGGATCGGTTAGGGTTTCAGGTGAGGAAGAAGAAGATGAAAAATGAAAATGATTAGATCCATAAAAAACTGAAAGTAAGAAGTGAGAGAGAGATGTGGGTTACGGTTTAAAAATCAATTAATGTGTAATACCTATAGTACCCTTCACCATTTGTTTAATTGAAAAATAAACCTTTAACTTTTGTTTAATTATAATTTTAGCACATTTAATCTAACCTTTGATCAAACTCATCTAATAGCCCATATTGGTTTAAATGGTTACGTAAAGTTAAATGCAAAAATATGGTTACCGTTGAGCAGCTACTATATATATATATATATATATATATATATATATATATATATATATATATATATATATATATATATATATATATATATATATATATATATATATATATATATATATATATTCGGTTGAAATTCAATTCTCAATCAACAATTTTTTATCAGGTTTGATACATATTTTTCAATATTATAATCTTTGTTCTTATATCATTTGAAGCAAATCGATTTATGGTTTATATTAGATTAAGTTTGTTTATTCATATAAACTTATAATTATAATGTTTGATTATATGCGTTAATTTATATAACCCTTTTGTCGTTTCGTTATATCAACAGCTAAGGAATGTTCTTTCGATCAAAGCAATTGAAGTATCCGTAACTATGGTTAATAAGAGAAAACATTCAATCCAAGGTATAGTTTTTTTCCTATTTATTCTCCAAATATGCAAAGATTAAGGATGTGTTTTGTTTAGATATACAAACCTCTTTTTGATAATCCAAATTTAAATGAAAAGTTAAAGTTTTGGACATTGGATTAGAGTGATTGAGATTTACTTTCAAGCGTGTGTGAACATTAAGCGTGTGTGTCATTACGAATAGTGAAATCTATGAACAGTGTGTCGCTTTTGTTGTTGTTTAGGGGATCAATATTCTTAAGGCTCATGGAAAAATTGCTAAAGAAAGCTACTTGTTGAAAGGTTATGCTCTTAACACCGGTCGTGAAACACAAGGAATGCCAATGAGAGTTGCTCCTGCAAGGATCGCGTGTCTCGATTTCAATCTTCAAAAGACAAAAATGCAATTAGGGGTTCAAGTTTTAGGCACCGACCCTCGTGAGATAAAAAAGATTCGTCAAAGGTAACCTGACTTAGCTCCTAATATTTAATGCTACAGAAATCTCTTCATATGCTAAGATATCTATCTCTATATGTTTGCAAATTTGACACGCAACTAAGTTCTAGAATATGACCGTGTATTTTACAGAAAAGCTGATGCGACAAAAGAAAGAATTGAAAAGCTTCTAAGGCTGGTGCTAATGTTGTCTTAACTACAAAGGGAATTGATGACATTGCACTTAAGGTAAGCTATTATTATTTTGGACATACAATACTCGAGATATGTTTCAAATATGTAAATATCTTGCATTTTTCTTGCATAAACTCAGTACTTTGTGGAGGTTGGGGCAATTGACGCTCGACAAGTCCGGAAAGAGGATTTACCACATGTTGCTAAGGCAATACGGGCCACCGCGGTAAGTTTTCCCCTTGGAAATTGTTAGTTGTATTATATGTTTTGATGTCTGGTTTCTCAAGCACATGCATCTTTCATCAGTAAATCACCGTTCATATCCCACATTACTGAAAATTATGATTATCACTACGCAGGTTTCAACGTTTGCCGACATGGAAGGAGAAGAAACATTTGATTCATCATTCCTTGGATATGCAGATGAAGTAGTGGAGGAACGAATTGCAGATGATGAGGTTATATTGATAAACGGGACTAAAACGTCAAATGCAGTATGTGATCTATGTATATTAACAATTTGGTGTTTTTTTGTTAGTGTCGCCGATTACCGCCGATAAGTCGTCGCCGCTTTTTCGCCGGAAAAAGTCGGCGCCACTAGGAAGTGTTGCTACCGGCGAAACCCACCACCAAATATTGAGGTATTTTTTGTTGGTCAAAGTGAAATGTGAAAAAATTAAAAATAGTCAATGAAGTTAAATGTGGAAAACATAGCTAATAAAAGAAACTAATGTGAAAAATCTTGAAAACTAAAAATGTATAAATGGCAGCACATCAATAAATTTAGCCTCTCAAAATAAAAAGTAAGGGCATGCTTGGTGGAGCGTATTAGGGGTGGGCAATAGGAAAAGCAATTATTAATTATGCTTAGTGGAGGGTAAAAGAATTGAGCATTACCTTGTATTGACCCATTGCACTACAAATTGTAGGTTAAGGTATTCATTACCCTTTGCATTTCTTAGTATACTCTTTGCATTTCCCTTTCACATTTCATTAATTGAACCAAGCGGACCCTAAGAAGTGGCAACCGAGTTGGTAATTTAATAGCGAATCATAAAAAGTCAAATAATTAAAAATACAAATATAGAAAGTGAAATATCAAAGCTTCTCTTGTACATAAGATTATAATTTTAAATTTATCACAATTAAAGGCAGGAATTTGTCTATTTAAGTATCATCTTGAATGGCTTAAGCAGAGAAATCAATGATTTAGGAGTTATAATCCATTGTACTTCTTTGACCAACATCGTGGTATGGAATTAATTCTAAAATTTTTGCACACCCTTATATTCCGTCTTCGATGTGCTTTGGTTTCTGGTTCTCACAGTTTTCGTATTTTTTTTATTTTACTTTTTTTTTTAATTTTTTTAAAGTTAAATTGTTCTTTTAGTAATTGTGATTTTGCTAAATTAGTTACATGAGATTTCCTTATCTCTTCGTGAATAAATTATGCGAGTGTTTTGGCAGGCAAACAACTGAATAAATTATGTTTCTTCTATACAAAAAGATGATGAGTTCCAAGTAATTCCATCAAGTAAATTTCATGTTCTCCATCTTCCTCTTTCATTGGAGTTGTAAGTTTTATACATCATGTTGTTTTGTTTTTACCTCATGCTTAATTAGGTTTTAAGCTTTAGTAACGTTAAGATTTTGATATCCATCGAAATTTAGTACTATTTTGGATTTGATATTGTTTGCTTTTTACCATATTTTTTAATGCTCGATGAGTGTTCGGTTAAATGTTTGTGAAGCCATTTTGTTATTTAATTGCATTTTTGTATGCTTTTCTTTTCATGTCTACTATGGTCATGCTCGGATGTCTTGCATTATGATTATTGTTGACATCTCTGAAATAAAAATATAACAAATGCACTCTTTTACCTTTAATGTTTAAATTTTTTTTTTTTTTTTCCAAAATTCAAGCAAGAACCCTATGACACCTTACAATGAAGCTGAGATGTACATTGGGGTAATGTACATAACTACATACGGTTTTAACTTCTAGAATCAAAAGAAATGTTATAATTACTATTTGTGGACATACTAATTGTCTAATATACTTACCATTATGTAATCCCCTTTATGTTAGGATCTTTGTGTAATTAGTGCGTTGTTCGTTCGACAATTTCTACGCGCATCCAAAACTATGAGCGATTCTTTTTCAATAATTATCTATATCTTCACGTGATTCAATGGTAATAGGAATGACACATGCATGTTTACTCTGTTCGATATTCCTTATACAAGAGGGTGTATTGTAGCGAGGGATGCATGTTAGCTAGAAGAACATGTTAGCATTGTTGTAAAGAAGGAGAAACCTTATATTGTTATACAAGAGGGTGTATCGTAGAGTGGGATACACGATAAATGAACCAAACAAGTTTTTGGCGTTCATATTCCATGTAAAAACAGGTGCCCTTTTTTAATCATAGTTTGTTATTCAAATATAAAAGTACTGTTATTAAACTATGATTAGGCAATATATTCACTACAACAATCGTGGCTTTCGTGGCGAAATATCGAGCTTTCTCCGGGGACATGTCCCTGCGAAACCTTTCCCGGGGACATGTCCCCGTGAGGGTCCCGGCAATACCTTCGGGAATACTTTTCCGAGGACTATTCAACCTTTACGAGGGACATGTGGGTCCCATGACCAATTGTCGCCGATCAAACATGTCCGGCGTGGCATCTGTTTTCTTGGGGACAAGTCCCGGAAACTATTTTGAACTTTAATTTAAGTACCTAATTCGTTATTAGTCCGGCGTGGCACACGTTTTAGGGACATTTCCGGGCTTCTGATACCTTTGTTGAGTTAAACTCTTTCGTGGGGACTTGTCCCCACAAAAACTTCTCTGTTGTGTTTCCTTTTTTCCCAGGGGACTGTCCTGCAAAATGAGAGGCTACTATTGTGTTTTTAGTTTTGCGTGGGCGTGTCCTCGGGGAAAGTTATAATGAAATATGCTCTTGTACTTTCTCCGGGGACATGTCCTGGAAAAACTAATGACTCATTATGCGAATATTGTTGCAAAATGGGTAATTTCAGTTTTTAAAATTTTCATAAAAATCTACAACTGTTTTACCAATGTCACAACTTTGTTTTAATATGCCAATCATAACACAAATTCGCTAAACATAATATCATATATACCCATCAATCGCTAACATAGTTATCCTTTTCCAAAATCGCCAAAGCGGTTCCTAAACCGTTAACGCATGATCATCTACAAAACTATCCAAAGCGGTCCAAAACTACCTATCATGAAATGGTCCAAAACTATCGTATAATCCATTTATGGGAATCCTAGCACATAATGCACATAAGCGACATAATAATCCATGTTATTCTCTACAAACATATCAAAGCGTGTTAAAGTAACATAAATCGGCATCTCGAACCCCACTACCCCATTACCGTCCCGGTATCTCTAGACTCACCGGATGGAGTAGCACGGATCTCGACCCGCCTCCGGATCCGACCCACTTGGTGGAGTAGCACTTGATCTCGGGTGGGGTATTCGCTCCTACCAACCCGGCAATGACCTCGCAAACTCTATGACTGGTCCATCGACTCCTACATGTAGCGAGCTTGTCGGTCTATTTCTTCCTTTGTTTCGCGGTGAGGACACATCCATTGCATCACGAGGTCGGGGCGCTAAGGTCTTCTTCACTCCACCGCGGGTAAGACCTTCTACACGGGGAATATGACCTGTTGCTTACCACCAATCACGATGCATGAGAATCTCACGGTCGATCATGCGGTCCCATCGGAGGTGCTCTCTTCCGCATCCGCATCATCTGGATTACGTTTAGTTACAAAAAAACAAGAAAAGTAATATATAAGTCGTGATGCATTATATTTCATCAAAATGGGTAACTTTGAAAATAAATTGTACTTACATATCTAGCCTCGAGATCTGGGGACTAAAGACATCGCCCTCATATGGTTCCGACGGTAAAGCTTTATCGAGTCTTCTCAACCGCGCCTCGGTCTTCTTTGCTCAGCTGTTTATAAGTAAAATCAATAACGACACACCAACACCATGTATATATATAAATAAAATGATTAAATAGTTTCTTAAAAGTTATGGCGAATAGCGACATACGTGTAAGATATTGGTTTCACATACACATCAAACCATAACACAAAGTGGGCGTATAAAGTGAGTTCTAGAGAGAAAGTTAGAGGTTTAGGGAACTTGGTGAGAGAAAGAAAAGATCTTATTATGAGCTCAACTCTCTACCTTGGGAGGTAGAGTATTTATATCTTACATAAGCGCCACAGACGGGCATGGATCGGGCATCTGATGGGTAAAGACCCGTCAGTCCTCCACGGTGATGCTTAACTAAATACTACTTAGCTTGAAATAACTATGACTACGAGCTTTCTAGCGATTACATATACTTGGTGACCGACTCTTTAATACACGGAATTTCTAATTCCTAACAATCTCCCCAAGGGATGTCACCTCAATCATGTACTAAAATTACATTGAATACAAACAGATATTACATTAACAATTGTTCTTGCATTCTTGATGTAGTACTTTGCTCTAAGCTCGTAGTCATTGATTCTTCACATTGCATGTTTGGTTACTCCGGTGGAGGTCTTTTCTTGATCACGTGATAATAAATTTGAGCCGACTTTTGAGACCATCGACTAACAAAATCTACGAGACATCCATTGTGGTGTTGGAATTTTATGATGTTGTGACATTCGGACCGACATGCTCACATTACGGATCATGATATCTTCTCATCGAGTGCGTAAGCTTTCGTTGATTCATGATATTGGCGGCGTGAGCGAAGCATGGAGTGAAAATATCGAGTCATTGATGCACTAATCATGATTTCTTTTGAGATGAATGTGTTAAGTGAGAATCGGCTATGGATTGACCGCTTCATTACGATCGGTATAAGCGTGGGGCGTACACGCATACAGCGAGTTAGCAATAAATAAATGAAAGTGTCTTTGATCACTTCGTTGAATTAAGGTACCGGCCCGCGGTTCCCGTTGATCGATTACAAATCTTGCTGTGATCGGTATAATTCGAAGAATTTCCTTGAGCGGGGTTTCCTTGTTGCTCTAGGCGTTCTCAAGCGGAACATCTCAAAGAAGACAACACGGAATTGAGTGAACCGGTAATTTAAGACCAGCGATTGATGAAAGAGATTTGAAAAACAATCGTGTATTGCTCAATAGAAATTGTTTTGCAATACAACGAAGGTTTAATGAAAATCAATTATCAATCATAAAATACCTTTGATTTGAAATATTCGAACACGGTCAATGTGCTAAAGAAAAGAGTTTTAAGCACAAAGGCGGTTTTCAAAGGTATCCGTCAATCCATAACTTTGAACGAGATTGATTCAAAGATTGAATCTCCCCATTGTTTACATTCGGTTGTCACATGTTTGATCTATTTAATAGATCTCATGCCACCTACCAAGCTTGTTTGATGTTGGCTCGAAGGCTTTCCATCTTCATTGTGAATATGTTTACATCACTCGGATGTTACGGCAATACCACAAGGATAAAGCGTGGGACTCGAGATATAATCTCTCTTCCATTGTGTGAAACATAGAGTCTTCATTGAAAGTGTCCTAATGAGTTTATGGATGATCTCGTGGCTCTAGCCTCAATATGTACATATTTGGATCTGTGCGGAGACAAGGAGAGGGTCTCCTTCTTGATATCAACAATCTCTAAGAAAGTCGATAGATAATGTCGGTTCCCGTGAGAATGAAACAAGTCCTTTTAAGAGGAACTTGAGTGGTTTAGAAAGTTGAAGTGCGGTCGTCAGGGTCCATGACGTCTTGTCTTCAATACCGATGTTACCATCGGTAGCATATGAATTGAACCGGTTTACGCCCTAAGGTTGAATATGGAGGCTATTTGTTTTCACCCTTTTCTCATTCAATTCTTTTAATTCTTCAACCCCTTGATTAACTTACGAGACTTCATAGCTAGAACCTTGTTGGGTTTATTCGATTACTAGCTCGGTCTCGATCCGCGCTCTTACCATATCTCATTTTCTCCTTTTATCATCATACCTAAGAACTCTACACTAACTAGTGGATAGTCCACTGGTAGATCCCTCCGGTTACGGCGGATCATGGGAATACATACCTAACCTTATCATCCTTATATCACCGTACATAAAGTAAATTTGGTGGGTCTATTTGGTATTGTTCATCGCCATTTGAACCAATTGAAAACCATTTGAAAATCAATCCGGATACTTGTGATATATTATCAAAACATTTTGTACTGAATTGTTTTTGATATTTTTAGAACAAGTGCTCCCCTCAACATGTGCATCAAATGTTTGAAATCGTTTTGCACACGGAGGCAAGAGGAAGAATTTACTTCTTTGATTACCATTTTCTAAAAGATATCAACATCACTTCACTGATCAAATCAAGTAGATAAAGCATTTCGGGAAGGATGAGGTTTTCATAAGTTTGCTCCCCTCAATATGTGCCTCGAGATTTGAAAAGAGTTTTGCACATACTAGAGAACTGCACATGAGATAAGTGATCACGTTTCAAATCATAGGTTTAAGATAGATGCTCCCCCTCGACATGTGCATGGAAAATTTGAAATCGTTTGTCACATGTGGGAAGGAGAGCTTGTACATCCTTATAAAACCATTTATCAATTATCGGTTTAAATCCAATTTAAATCACACATTCTCCCGATCACAATTATCAAATCATTTGAGATTTGTGATATCTTATAGATTTAAATTGATTTTGAAAGCTTTTAAGGAGAATTGTGACTTGATTATGAAAAGCGTTTTAGTGACAAGAGTCGGATATTAAGACTTTAAACTCCATTGATTAAACATGCATGAATATCTTTTGAAAACAATTGAATGACAAATAACTTTTTAATTTAATTGAAATCATTCTCCCCTCGATCAATGACAAAGTTTGTTGATTGAGATGATATATTTGACAAATAAGTCGAGATGATTATCAAAAATAGAGTACTAGTTATTTTTCAAAGCGGTTAGTTTTCAATGAGATAAGTTTTTATAGAATCGAGCATGGGATTTTGAAAACATGATAAAGTATGGCTCTGTTCTTTCTTTGAAAGCGAGTTCTTGCTGAAATGACAATAAACCATTGTTTCTCTTTCTCCCAAAAATAATTTTTGATTTTTGATTTTTTTTTAAATTCGAACAACATCTAAAGTCCGTGTCATTCTTTGAATGACAACACAAAGACCGTAGATATTGTCGAACCGAAAAAAGGCATAACAAATTGACATTTTTTTTTTTTTTTTTAAAGATTTTTGAATTTTTGATTTTTATGTATTTTGATTTTCGAATAGATATATACAAGAGATAGATGAGCATTGACCTTTACTCCTCGTCTTCCTCGTGAAGGCGTTTGAGTGTTCGAGGTTGAAGGCTTTTCAAGCCTAGTCGTGGAAGAATAAACTCAAGCGTTCTCTTGGAAGAGCTTTGGTGAAGATGTACGCTAGCGATATTCGAGACCTCACAAAATAGAGTTCCACCACACCTTTTCCACTTGTTCTCGATGAAATGATGTCGAATGTCGATATGCTTTGCTCTTGAGTGTTGAGCGTTGTTGCATGAGAGAGCAATAACACTTTATTATCACGATGCGGAGGATTTTGTTGAATTCAAAGCCATAGTCGGATAATTGAGATCTCATCCATAAGATTTGAGCACAACAAGATGACATAGCTATGTATTCAGCCTCTGTAGAGAAATAAAGTACTCATTTGCTTCTTTGAAGACCAGGCTCACAAGCTTATCACCCAAAAAGCGAGTACCTCGGATGTGCTTGACGGTATCTTGACACCTGCATGATCGGCATCTGCATAGGCCGTTAGTGACATACGGTGTCCTTGGTGCAAAGACCCATATTGATGGTTCCTTGGAATGCCGAAAGACCCGTTTAACCGCTTCAAGGTGCCTTTTAGTAGGCTTAGTCGGTATCTAGCACACATGCAAGCAATGAACAAGATGTACGGTCTACTAGGCGTGAGGTACATCGAGGGATCAATCATACTACGATATTTTGTTTGGTCAATCATGATCCACGAGTGGTCCTCATCTAGTTTGGTTCGATCAATCATGGGAGTGTCAGCGGGTCACTTGAATCAAATCCAAATTTCTTTAAGATCTCGATTTGCATATTTAGATTGATTTATGAAAATGCCTCAGGGACTTTCGCGAAATTTGTAATCCCAAGAAAATGACATTTGTCCCATCATTGACATTTGAAATTTTGAACTCATTTCATTTGAAAAGCGATCACATTCCATTGGGTGCAGCCGAGGCAAAATAATATCATCAACATAAATTTGAACATGAATTAAATGTTTGCACGACTTCGGTGAACAATGTTGGATCAATTGCTCCTTTGCTAAATCCGGTAGATAGAAGAAACTTTGACGATGTATCATACCATGCCCTTGGAGCTTGCTTTAAACCGTAAGAGCCTTCTTCAAGCGATAAGCGTGAGTAGGATGCTCTTGATTTACAAATCCTTGAGGTTGGTGGCGTGACGACTTCTTTAAGGTCTCCGTTCGAAATGCCGTCTTCACATCCATCGATGAACTACCATGTTCTTACTAGCGACGTTAGCCAAAAGATTACGATTGCCTCGATTCAAGCAAGCGGAGCAAAAGATTCTTCAAAGTCAATACCCTCCTCTTGACGGTATCCTTTAGCAACTAATCGAGCCTTGTTCTTCACATCACCATGCTCATCAAGTTTCACTTTGAAGATCCATTTAAGAGCAATAATCATAGTACGATCGGAGCAGTACTAACTCCCATACATCAAGTCGATCAAACTCATGAATTTCATCTTGCATGGCATTGAACCGCTATCTTCATTCATTGGCGGTTTAACATCTTTTGGTTCGATCTTAGATAGTACGGAGTTTAAAAGCACCATAAGGCATCGGTTGCAAGTTGTTTCCGTGTTGATCTGGACGAGAGGATTTCAATGATGTTGTCTAGTGGATGATCGTGAGTCCATTTTCTAAGGTGTTCATGTGGCGATTGTTGAGGGGCCGAGGTAGCATAGTTGATGTCTCTGAAGAAGATGGTTCGATGATGATTCGGGAGCAAATATGTTTTCAAATGGAGCATCTTGAGGAGTAGCAAAGGGATTAACTTCATCATTGATGCGAAGCAGTTCCATGATGTACATTTGAAGAATGATGATTTGTTGATGAGGCGAAGGATCGTGATGGCGCTTCATGACTTAAAGATATTGAGGCGAGGATTGACTTCATTCACGGGAATATGAGCGACCTACTGTTGTAGAATCGACACCTCATTAGTACTTGGATCATAAAGTTCATCAAACATAGGATCAAACAATTTCTTTAAATCATCTTGGATGGAGGTACATATGGAGTTTCTTGAGAGGAGTTTGGAACAAGGGATGAACCAATGAGGCTTGTTTTGAAGTGCGGGTCTGGCTGGATTGTCCGAGAGTCATTTGACCGATCGACTCATCAAGCGTAACGTGAATTGTTTCCATGATATTTCGGTTCTTTTGTTGTAGATTCGGTATCCCTTTTGTTAGATGCATACCAACAAATACTCCAATGTCTGCTTTAGCTCTAAGTTTGCCTAAGTCTTGTCCTCATTAGTTGGATAACATAATGCACCAAACATCGAAGGAAAAGAGATTAGGTTTTACATTGTGGACAAGTTCATATGGAGTTTTTCCATGAGCAGTGTGAATCGAGGGAGCGGTTTTGTGTGTAGCAGCGTGGCAATAGCTTGACCCGAGAGAAACATTGGAACCTTTGAGTAAATCGGCATTGTTCTATTTGCTTCTACAAGAGTTCGATTTAGTCTTTCAACTACACCGTTGTTGAGGAGTTCGTGGAACACTTATTTGATGGTGATTCAATGTTTTCATAAAATTCACTAAGTTGTTTGTTAACAAACTCGGTTCCATTATCTGTTTTGATAATTCTCGCGGTTTTGTTAAGTCGAACTGCAATTGTTTGATGAGTTTGATGATGATATCGAGTTTCATCCTTTGTCCTTAAGAACTTGACCCGGTGAATCTAGGTAATCATCAACCACAACTAACACATATTTCTTCCCAAATATATTACACTCTCATTGGTCCACATAATCCATATGAATTGTATGAAGAACTTACGTGAGTTAGTGGGTTTGGGTTTATGGGCATACTTCTTGCTTTTCCCAATTGACATCTTTGAACAAAGATGATCTTTTTCATACTTGAGTCTAGGTAAACCTACAACTAAGTCCTTTTCGGTGAGATCATTGATGGTGCGAAGTTCGGTGATTGAGGCGCGATGCCATAACCATGACTTTGTTTTAGAAGCCTTTGACAAGCAAATTGGAAGACTTCATCATATCTTGATAGAGATGGTGTATAGATTTGAACCACGTGAACCTCTTAAAAGTTCCTTACCATCAAGTTCTCTAGCGAAGCGGTATGTTTTAGAAGGCTACTTCTAGATCGAATCGCGAATTGACCAACAGAGAACAAGTTGTGACCAAGACCTTCTACATAGTAAACCACGGAATAACACTTTTGCCAACAACATAGTCTCCATAACCCATATGCTAGCACCAAATGATCATTCCGAATCTAAGCATCGATGAATTTTCTCACAAAGTTCATGAGCGTGACCGTCGCCAATCATATGCTTGGAATAGCACGAGTCCGGTACCGCGAGCGATTTGAGCGATCTGCGGTTGAACACGAACAAGAATGGATAAGCTGGATAATTGGGATCCCCATGCAAGAATGGGTTCCATTTGGTTAGTAACAATGGTTGGAACACCCACATCGAAATAAAGCATTCATATCGAGTTTAAGGCAATGGAATCATTATGAATAGATGCGGTACTAGTGTACATATTAGCCCTATTCAAAGTGTGCTCACTTCTTAGGGAATAGTTCATCCGGTGGGCATCCATTTTCTAGCGGGCATTGTCGATTAGCCTTATGACCAACGGTATCAATGATAGCCTATCTTACTAAATGTTCTTCACTGTGGGTTTCCTTTGTTTTCTAACTTTCTTTCGTTTTGCCTTTTAGCCTTCTTAGCATGATTTTTAGCATTAACCATATTAGCGGACAATTAACATCATTAGGCAAAACATTAACACCATTCATGATTAGAGGCAAAATTCAAGCGGACATCAATACAAGGTTTGCAAATAGTATCGAATTGAATTAATTACGATGCGCCTATGGCTAATACTAGAATCAACACGATTTGTTTTATTGGCTCAAACTTAAAGTTCCTAGATTGTTCTTCTCTTTTCCGGTGAACATTTTTAGCTTGCGAGGTCCTATCATTCCTTGTATTGTCTTGAGACCTTGACACTGCTCCCTTTAATGTCATGATTACTCTGTAGAGGAATGGGAACATTAGTTGGTTTTACTACTCTTTGCTTCACTGTTTAGATGTCTTTGGGATCGAACTACATGCAGGCACACTAAGGTTCACTTTCTTATCACTAGAATTACTGTGATTTGAACTTCTAGAGTCCACACTAGTGTTTGCTTTCTTAGCATTCAAAGATTTGGAATCTGAACTACTTGAAGGCACACTAAGGTTCACATTCAATACATTGGGCATCGAATGAATAGCATACTTGGCACTAGGCATAGCACATGGAATCAAAGGATTAACTCTCTCACCTAATGACTTAGGACATATTGTGATCAAGCATTCTAGGATTTCTTGAGATCGTTTGGCATATAAGCATGCATGTCCAATTGCATTATCATGAGGTTTCTCTAACTTATCCTCTTCAACAATCTCACGCAGACATTCTAGGCAATCCTTAAGGGATGAGAAGTATGTTTGAATAGCAAGTTTGTTGTTCCTGAGATGAGGAGGGACATATTTCACAGACAAAGCATATTTATTACAAGAGTGAACCTTTGATACACCATTCTCCCCATTGGTCATTGGCATTTTCCCTTTTACCTGACTCTTCATATTCTCAATTTCCTTTTGCAATAAAGTTATTTGTTCGTTATTTTTGTTACGAGTGACTTTTATTGACTCAAATAACTCATTGAAATGACGTTTAACCTTTTCATTTTCTTCTAGAAAACTTTCATTTTCCTTTTGTAATGCATTTACTAGGTTTTGAAGATGAAACGTTTGAGAATTCTGAGAATCTAGAGGAGGAGGCATTTGGGAACCTATCATATTGTTCGTTTGACCCTTTAATTGAGAGATTTGGGCTTTCAACTTTACGATCGTGTTACAATGAGCTTGAATCATTCATCACGTTTGTTAATTTGAAAAGCGACATCAAACTCTAGAGCATCGAGGATGTCATGATATTTGAAGTTTTGACATTTTCTTTAAGATGTTGATATTTTAGTTGTAAATTAAAATGCTCGACCTCTAGTTTAGAAAATGTTTAATCAAATTGTCGTGATCATCGATTCAATTCTCATTTAGTTTGAAGTTAGTCTTTTCAAGCTCAATGACACGATCATGGGAGACTTCGGAACAGCAGATAATTCATGAAATTGAAGCGTTAATGGAACAATTTGTAGCGATGAAAAACATATCTTGAGCAACACATTCGGTAATAAGAGTCTCATTCAATGTATGCAAGTTCTTCCTCTCAATCTCATTATATTTTAGTGCGCTCATAATCACTAACCTCGACTATCATTGCATCAAATTCCTTTTCCATTTCTTTAATGTCTAAATTCATTCCTTTTAAGACTTTCAAAATGGTCTTTTAGTTGTTTAAAGAAAGGCATGACTTGAGTTAGATAACATTCTTTCGTTTGTTCAAAACCCTTTCCCTTGATAATTCGATGGGTGTGATTCTTTTCTTGCAAGTTTTCTCAAAATCAACAAATAGTTGAAAGATAACGTATTGGTGATTAAGGTCTTGCTTTTAGTGGCAATAGTTCTAGGAACTAGATGCATTGGTGTATTGGGAGGATACACGGTTGCTTTAGGCATTTTCTAAGGGAGGGTTTGTTTCAACAATATTTTCCGCTTTACGCTTATCTAAGTCCATTTTCGAACACTTGTTCGGAGTCAACAATGTTTGAGGCTTAAACATGTTCAAGGAGATCCAATTCTCCTTTTTGTAGTCATGGGGAGTGATAATTACTTTCTTCTCTTTGCATTTAGGATCCTTTAGTTTCTTATTCATCTTCTCCCTAGTGATTTCATCTAATTTCTTATCTTCCTCTGTGCACTCAAAGCAACTAGGTTTTTGTCTAGGTTTAGAATCTCATTGCCATCATAGATCACACTTTGAAATGCTTTTGCTATCTTCCGTACTCGGGGTTGGGTTTATCTATAATGGGAACACTATGCTTATCGCTTAGAACTCTATGCTTAGTGATCATGTGGCGATCAGAATGGTGTTCCTTGTATGTACAACTTGTTTTCAAGTTTGTTTTCAAAGTTTTGATTAGAAAAATCTCTCAAGAGTTTTGATTCCTTTGCATTAAATTCTTGCTTAAGCATTTTCACATTTTCTTGAAGTTCTTGTTTTTGTTTAGCGGTTTTAGAAAGCTTTTCTTGCAAGGAATTTAACTCTTGTTTAATACTTCTTCTCTAAAATTACTTTTTCTAATGATTATGCACTTGGTCATCCATTTCCTGCTCACGGTGGTCAACTCAAATTTTGCACGTTGTTCATAAATAGCAACACGTTCTTTATAGGCATTTAGTTCGAAACTACGAGAATCCTCGGAGGCACATGCGGTGAATTCATCAATAACATAATCATTATTATTGCGAAGATGCATCACTTGGTACAACTTCACTTTCACTTTGTTTCACATATTGATCATATGGGACAACATTGATACTATCCATATTTTCAATATTTGATTCAAAGTTTGAGTTGATTGTACTTTGTCATGAATCTTTTGCGTATCGACATCATCGTATAATTTTAATACCTCGAGATGAGTTTGTCTTTGGATGGGCCAGCTTGTGGTGAAGAAGAGACCTTGGGAGAAACCATTGGAGAAATGCTAGCCATAAAAATTGTGTGTGCGATGGGTCCATCATCCACATCAGTCGTATGCATCACAATCGACTTGAAAGGCATTCGATGATTGTGACCTATCTCACGAATTGGTTGCTCATCCGGATGCGCATCATAGGTCTTGACATTGCCTCGACAGAAACAACAACTCCTCTTCGTCCAAAGCGGCACCATTATCCACGAGCTTGTACAAGCGACATCTTATCTCGAAAATCGGCATTCGTGGGCGTTTTGGAGATGTGCGGTTCCTTGCAATGTGTCCTCACCACCACGGTTATAACATTTGATCGGCTTAGCTTGACCTTGATTTCCATTCCTTCCTCGATTCGATTACCAACATAACCTCTACCGGCTCCACCTTTCCCCGATCATCTTGTCTTTCTGAGCTGGTTGCACCACGATCCTCCATCCACGGCAATTGCTTGATTGTGTGGGTTAGATCTTTATTACGAGGTTGTTGTTGGTTTGTGGGAGAGAATTCATGTTTTGACTAATCGGAAGAGCTAGTTGATTAATGATGTTTCCAGCGTGTGCATCCGCATCGACTTGTTTGAACATAGGATCGGGAATGAGTTTGTGATTACCATTACCCATGGGTATGACTTGTGAGGCTTTGGTTGTGATTAGATGTTTGAGTAGAAAGCGGTTGAGTCATTTCAAGAGCTTGTCTCTCACTGGTTGGTTTGAGCGATTAAGAATCATTTTTCAAACATAGCATGTCTCTCATTACGAAGGAGGAAGGCATAGAGTTGCTCATAGTTTGTATTCTTCAATCCTTAGTGAGCTTCACGAGTGACGAACTTGTGCCATTCGGGATTCATATTGTTCACAAACTTTGAGTTCGGTTGAATGTTAGGCATAGTCATTACGATGTTCCTCATGTCATTCACTAGCTTATGAAATCTCACATAGTACTCATAGACACTCTCATCGGTTTCATCTTGAAGTGCTCAAATTCATCATACTGGTGTGATTCTCGGTCTTGATAGTTAGCTCGAACCGAGAGAAGCATCTTGACATTATCCCATCGACTTTTGCCTCGGTGTTGTGATTGATAAACTTGTAAATGTCTTTTGGTAGACCTTGCGGTTATAATGTTAGAAGCTCGGATATCGCATCGAATCTCTTTTCTCCTTATCATCAAGCTCATCATACATCTTTGGTGCATCCATTCCGTAAATCGAGTTCCATCTTGACGATATCAAGTACATCTCTAGTCGTCTCAACCCGATCGGTCCTTCATCAATGGATTTGAGAATGTTGACACCATTTTCCTTTCAAGGCGGTACAATGCGATTCGTTGAGCCCAAGAGTCGTAGTCGATTCTGTCAAGGATGGGTGGGCAGTATCTGAACCGGTTGCTTGAACATCCTCGACAGCAGTGGAGATGATTGTAAAGCGTTGGTAGACATGATGACAAATTAAGCGGGTTTATAACTCTATGATTAAACGGAAATAGATTCTTTCACGGGTTTTACTAAATCAAGAGAAACCGTAAAATCACCCAAGTCGCTAGAAAATTATGCACAAGTCGCTAACTACTAATTCGCTATTCCACCAGTCGCTAAAGTCCCAAGTCGCTAAACAAAGACAAGTCGCTAAATAGCAACTCGCTAAGCCTCTGAGTCGCTAGCAAAATTTTGGCGACAATTAAGCTGAAGATACAAGTCGCTAAAGAATCAAGTCGCTAAATAGCAACTCGCTGCTTACCAAGTCGCTAACACCAAGTCATTACCCGTGGTGGAGAATCCACTACTTGTCTTTGATAGTCGCTAAGTCTAAGTCGCTAACTCCACAACTTGCAACTCGCTACAAAATGTAAAGCAAGTCGCTAGCAAGAAAAGTAATCGTGGGTCAAGTCGCTAGCAAGAAAACTTTACAAACATCACTTTTCAATCCAAAAACAACCCAACCAAGATGATTCAAGCTTACCAAATGAAACCCTACACACTTGTGATGATTCTAAACAAAAAGTACTAACAAAATCAAGCTTTAACACAAGAAATCGACCAAATGATGTACAAACCACTAAACTTTTCAAACTCAAAAACACCTAAATACCACTAGAAATCCAAAGATGTGCAAGATATGATCTAACACGGCTCGATACCAATTTTAAGATATTGGTTTCACATACACATCAAACCATAACACAAAGTGGGCGTATAAAGTGAGTTCTAGAGAGAAAGTTAGAGGTTTAGGGAACTTAGTGAGAAAGAAAGATCTTATTATGAGCTCCAACTCTCTACTTTGGGAGGTAGAGAGTATTTATAGTCTTACATAAGCGCCACACTGGCGAGGCGTGGATCGGGCATCTGATGGGTAAAGACCCGTCCTTCCTCCACGGTGATACTTAACTAAATACTACTTAGCTTGAAATAACTATGACTACGAGCTTTCTAACGATTACATATACTTGAGGTGACCGACTCTTTAATACATGGAATTTCTAATTTCTAACAATACGACTGAGATCCGTGAAGGCTAGAACTCGTGTTCGCCATGCGGTTTTGTCGGTTCACCTCTGAGATATTCTGCTTCTTGGGGTTTGTCCAAAGCTTAACCTGCGTATTTTAAATTATAAAAACTATTATATAAATGAACTATTATTATTATTATTATTATTATTATTATTATTATTATTATTATTATTATTATTATTATTATTATTATTATTATTATTATTATTATTATTATTATTTGACTAAAATACACCGTTAGTCCCTAAACTTGTAGAGAAGCATCGCGATGGGACAAAACTTGGATTTTTCATCGTTGTGAGTCCTTTTGACCAATTTTTTGTCAGTCAACGGAGGGCAAAATGGGGTTTTCATTGTTTTGCTTAATTAGGGACTAACGGTGTATTTAATCAATCAAGTTATACCATCACCTGTCACCACCACCATCCTCTCTTTATCTCTTTTTTCTGCTTCTCTCTCTAAATTTCTGCTTCTCTCTCTAAAATTAACACCATTACTATTCTCAAATCTCATAAACCCCTCCACAAAAAACATAATCTCAATCAAACACCATCACCATTCCCTGTCTAAAATTAACATCATTATCATTTTCAAATCATGTAGGTTAGATTAAAAAACCAAAAAATTAACTTGATTAAAGTCAAAATTACGCAAGATTCTAATTCAATGAGATTTCATATCGGTTGACTTTAATCATCATCTTGAATCTTTGATATACATACTTGAATATTGTTACGAATTTTGGAGAGAGATTTCATACCCACCAACACCATTTATCGATTTATCCATACGAACTAATCATAAAATCAACCACCAATCCAAATCCGGGTTTAACTTTGTCCGTGACAGAGCCAACAGTCTCTTAAAACCACAAGCTCTTTTCGAATCGGTTTTCTTACATGCGACATCTTATCAAAACATGTTTAATCTCGTTTTATTCCACGAAAACTTAATAACTCGGTTCGAGAAGAAGATACAAAAGATAGACCGCGGGGCGTTTAGACTTCTGAGGAAAAGAAAAGCAGAGAAAGACCGGAAGAGAGATGTGGTGGTGGTGGTGGCGGCTCTGCTGTGATTCACGAACGAAACAATCTGAAACCCTCGCTGCCCTTACAGTACTAACCCGTAAAAACACACCCTTGGACTATGATCTTGATCGGCGAAAATGGTGGGAAAATAACGGCGTAGGTTTCAGGCGATAGCCAGGCCGAGACGGATGGGTGGTCGGCGGTACAAATAGGAGAGAGATTTCATACCCACATACCACCGTCCTCCTCCATTAGACCGCGATTCGATTGGATGCTCATGAAATGGGTATGGTTTAAAGTGAAAAGATTGGAAATTGGAGTGGGTTTATGAAGAGAGCAAATGGGTATGCATAAAATGGGAAAAGATTGGATCGTTTTTTGGAAATGGGATTGGGTGATCAAGAAAAGCAAATGGGTGTGAGTTGAATTGAAAAGGTATGTGAAAAGAATGGAAATTGAGAGTGTAATGTGTACACGAAGAAGTAGAATGGTAGATTTAGCTAAAATGATCTGGTTACGCAAGTAAAAAAACGTTAGGTTAGTTACTCTTGAATTATGAAGTTCTCTTTTCAAAAAAGTTACTACTGAAGCTACTCTTTTTTTAGCTAATTGAATGATTATATATATTTTTGCCTTTGCAATTTTTAGGTCTTTAATCTAACACATGATTTGAAAATGTTGATGATGTTAATTTTAGAGAGATAGTGATTGTGTTTGATTGAGATTATGTTTTTTTGTGGAAGAGTTTATGAGATTTGAGAATAGTGATGGTGTTAATTTTAGAGAGAAGCGGTTTAGAGAGAAGCGAGAAAAAAAAGATAAAGGGAGGATGGTGGTGGTGTTGGTGATGGTATAATTTGATTGATTAAATACACGTTAGTCCTAACTAACCAAACAATGAGCTGACCATTTGCCTACTGTTGGTGACGGAAAATTGGTCAAAGGACTCTACGATGAAAAATCAAGTTTTGTCCCAACTGCGATGCTTCTCTACAAGTTTAGGGACCAACGGTGTATTTAGTCTTATTATTATTATTATTATTATTATTATTATTATTATTATTGATCTTACAGGTTCGTCACGCTTTGGCGCATTCGGGGTTGCTTGATTTTGTGCGGGCGTGCGGTTAGGAGGCGCGCGGCGTAAATGTCAAGTATGAGGCTAAATCTGCGAGATATCGGATATGGGTTCCTCCATTTTCCTTTTCTTCCTTTGGAGAACTCGAGAAAGAAGCGGCAACCTTACTAAAGCGTATTAGACTTTTCTCCTTGACTCAAAACTTTGGGGCTCGTCTTGCGGTTCATATTTTTAATCGTATTGGTTTCGCTATAGCTAGAGAGTGGGGCTCGATTGGTTTCTCGGCTTCCCACTAATTTCTTGTAATTTCCTATATTTTTCTAATGAAGTGATGTTTTATAAAAAATAAAAATAAAAATAAAAAATAAATTAATAATAATAATAATAATAATAATAATAATAATAATAATAATAATAATAATAATAATAATAATAATAATAATAATAATAATAAGCGGCATGGTTGATTTTGTTCGGGCGTGCGGTGGTCGGGGCCGCACAGCGTAAGCGCTTCAAGTATGAGGGTAAGTCTTGCGGATATTGGTTATGGGTTTCTTCCTTCTCATTCTCCTCTTTTGGAGAACTTGAGAAGGATCTTTGTGTTTCTTGAAGCGGATTACGAAGATCTACGTGACTCAAGACATTGGGGCGCGTGATCTTCACTCATATTTTAGTAGGATTAGTTTTGCAATAGCTAGAAGTGGGGCTCAAATAGTATCTCGGCTCCCACTAATTTCTTGTAATCTCTATAATAATAATAATAATAATAATAATAATAATAATAATGATAATTATTATTATTATAAAGTGTCGATCGATTTACCAACGCATCTCAATCCTCTTGCGTCTTATTATTGGGCGCTTTCTTTTGATATCCTCAATTTTCTCCACCCACTGCGGTATAAAGTTATCTTTTTGTATCTATATTTGTTGTCGTCGTATCGTTTTTGAGATAATACTAAATCATCAACAATCGCTCTCCATTCGGGCCGACCAAGGTGTTTGTTGAGATCAAAGTAGTCTTTAATAAAATATAAATAAAAAATATACAAATTTAAATAAACAAACAAGTTTGAATAAATAAACACAATAATTAAAAAATAAAGGTTAAAAAACTTACGTGTAGATGCTCATGGATGTGGGCCTTGGCGTTCGGGAACCTTAGCCCATGAATCGCAAAACATGGGAATCGAGTCCGTAACACCTCCCAACATAGTTGGAGAACCAAGAAGAGTGAGGGCCACGTGTGTCCAAAACCCCTCTGGTTGACCCGAATCGATCGACAGGGCGACCATCCTTAGTGGGACTACGCACCACCTTCCGCCTTTCCCAATTTTGGCGTTTGGGTTGGCGACTTTGGATTTAGAGCCTACAAGTAATCAAATTCAAGTGATGATGACATAAAATAACATTTATCAATTTAAAATAACATGTAATCAAATACGGTTTAGTGAAAATAATTGAGAAATTCTTACGGGCAATTGGTGCCTATCCTCCTCGGGGACCACGAGTGGCGAATTACCTCCATCGCCACCGTGAGACCTAGCTACAACATCGCCATCACATTAAGCGAACATAGAAATTAGTGAAGAAACATATATATAATTAAATAAATAAATAAATAAACAAACAAACAAATAAACACATTTAACGAGATATATCAACAAGATAATTATAATAATTAAATAAATAAACAAACAAACAAATAAACATATTTAACCACTCGATAACAATTTCATTCAAATAATTAAGTGTTGTTCTACAAATTACAATTCGAGATTAATCTCCCGCATCATCAACATAAAATTCAACATTATTAGTCTTCATCATCTTCATCATCTTCATTCTGTGATCATCATCATCATCGGATGCTAAATCATGAGAGCGTGATCATCATAATCAATATCATCTTAAGTCTTCCACAATAGTGATAATTGGTGGTGGTGCCTCAACTTTCGTTGGTTGAACATATATATTTATAATGTTATAATCCAATGATCCAACTCAAGAGAGAGTGTGATATGTGATGAGTTGTTGTCATGTACAACATCTGATTGTCTTCTACCACAATGATATCCGGTTCCAAATCTTTCGATGATAAGAATCTTGGGCTGCCTTCCAATTACCACGTTTACGGGAAATCAAGGTAAAGACTTGTGTTGCTTGCGTTGCAGAATGAATAGTTCATTTAAAGCGATACGATCGGTCATAATTTTCGTAATGTTGTTTCTATAGGTACAACATTTTAGGCGATTACTATTATTAGTGTCGAACCATTTGACTTTGAACAACACAACATTGAATGAAATATATGAAAACTAGAAATTTCTTCAAGTTTGGCCATAATGCATTCCTCCATCGAGGTTAGGAGTTGAAATTCGTTGTTTTGAGTTGAGCAGCGTAAATCACGGTCGTGTACGATAAACTTCACACCGTTGACTACGCAAGAGTTGGTGAGGCTGCGGTACATGATGGTCCACAAGCCAAAGCGAATAACTCGGCGGTACAACTTGGGTCATACAGACTTTTAATTCACGAATCTATGAAAAAGTTAAGAATAGATAGATATGAGTAATAGTCGTTATTTTTCGGGGTAATACATACAATAAGTCTACCTTCATCTCAAACCGGTGAGAAACCCTTCTTGCAAGTCTCGCCGGAAATGCCACAAAATGTTCATGATATTAGAATAAGTCATCGAATAACAACTTCGTGAAACAAATTTTGAAATAAAGCGTTACCTCTTGTATGCGTTCATGTACGGTCGATTTCATGATCGTTGTGTAGTGCGTACCATACTACTTGCTTCATCGTATGCATTAAGCAGAACTAATGATAGTTTACCATTCTTTTGCGGTGATCGAAACACCTCAAATCGACTTGTTGGCCTTGGACCGTCCTCATTCCGGTCGGGCGATTAAATCTCGTCTCAACACCTAGAAATAATGCGAGCGAAAGTTAATGCTTCATCGATAATATAACCCTCCGCTATTGAACCTTGAGCTTGGCTTCATTTCGACATAATTTTGAGCTTTTCATGTATCTTTCAAATGGATACATCCACCTCATGTAAACAGGACCGCCTTCAATAGCCTCTTCCGGTGATGAATAACCAAGTGAATCATAATGTCAAAAAATTTGGAGGATATATTTGCTCGAAACCGCACAAAATATTGATCGAGTTGTTCTCTAGCTTTAAACATGTCATCCACCATCAAAGTTCGGCGCATATTTGTTTGAAGAATGAACAAAGCTCGATTATTGGTGTTGCGGTGGTTTGGTCCTTCAAGTAATTTTGAAGTCCAAGGCGCAAAGGCGCAAAAAGCCCCAAGTCGCTGCGCTTTTTATGGGATTCATGCATGTCGTGAGCCTCGATCCAAAAAAATCCCTAGAGCTTGAGCCTTGCGTCGAGGCGCTCCTTAGGCGCGCACACATTTTTTTCGATATGCATGACATCTAAATTGTGTTTTAGTGTAAGAAAAGACCAATACTCTAGCTCGTAGAAAACAAATTTTTTTGTCCAATTCAATTCAGGATCAGGATCACGTTTTTTGTTCGCACCCCCATATCTTGGATGTTTCCCCGGGAGACGTTTAGGCAATCTTCTTAGTCGATCTAAGATGTCATCAGCGGTAAATTTTCTAGGAGGGTGCAGTATGATCTACCTCTGTATAGAATGCCCTTCATTCTTTCGCCATTTATTGGTGGTGCTTAAGAATCTTCATGACCAACATAAGCGGTTTTTTAACACGCGCATAGTCGGAGTGTCTACATTACATGTCGTACATGCCTTGTAACCTTTCCCACTCCACCCGGACAAACTACTTGACGGGAAATTCATTGATAGTCCATAAAAGCGCTTTCATACAAAATTCGATTGCTGTATAACATCCTTAGTCATGACTCCATCTTTCCATAAAGTCTTTGGGTCATCAATCAAAGGCCTCGGGTAAATATCAATATCCTTCCCCAGTGATTTGGGGCCCGAATTAACAATGTCAACATAAGAGAAGTCTTTCTCATACATATCGAGGCGTATTGTATGTGGTTAATATGACCGCCACATGTTGTATGATGACTAAGGTTGCCGTCAGATTGAAACCATCGTGACCCAACCCTAACCGGGCATTTCTTTTTCTTTAGCAAATTCCTTGAATACTTGATGTCAAATTTCTTCCATGCTTGACCATCAACGGGTGTTGCATCTTACCGTTCTCCTAGGCGCCTGGGCATGCCAAGTCATATGTTTTGTAGTGTGTTTAGACTTGTACAAATTTTGTAGTCTAGGAATGATAGGAAAATAACGCAACACCTTGTTAGGAACTTTCTTCCCAGGTGTGTTCTTTTCTTTCCATCTACTAGCGCTTGAATCGGACAAGTCTGCAAATCTTCGTTACCCGCACCCGATATAAAAGCAATCATTTACACAATTATGTATCGATTCATATCATAACGATAGTTTTAAATGTCTTCTTTATTTCATAGTATGACGATGGCATGTTGTATCCTAGAGCAGGCGAAAACTTCCTTGAATAAAGTTAGTAACTCATTAAATGTGGTGTCACTCACTTTACCTTTGACCTTGATGTGCGTAATCTTTGCCATAAAGTCTAATGAAGACATCCACTCACAGTGGGTATAGTTTTTCGTTGGCATTGACAAGTAACTCCTCATACTCATTATGTTGAGGTTGCGTGTTACTTGTCTCGCCAATATTTCCTTGAGTTGGATCATCGGTTCGTTATTCGGACCAATATCATGAAGGAACTCAACCATGTCACTCATCCTGGGTGTCTTGTGTTGTGACTGTTGTTCGCCATCCGGCTCACCATGATTATACCATTTCGTATAACTATGGTCCCACCATTTGTGTGTATGTGGTTAAACAAAAATCCATGCTTTATCGGTTTATGTTTAAACAACGAGCAAATGAACATTTTATATTCCCATCAATATTCACCAAGGGCTTGCAATAGTTGCGAAAGCTTTAAGACCAACTAAAAATTCTCTCTTTGATGCGTGCTAGTGAGACCCAACTTTTATCAATTGGCATAACTACGTTTAATGATGCAATAAATAATTATATAGACTTAAAATGTTCACCTAATCCAACTATGGAAGGCAATCCTAACCCGCTCTTTGAATGTTTCGTCTCATATATGAATGCGTATAATTGAATTTACTATTTGAGAAAATTTAAAGACATTTCCTCAACTCCCCAAATATGTGCATTAAAGATATATTCGTAGGAGTAAAGGGAAACAACATCGAAATTTTCACAAATAATAAATCAGTATCGCATTCATATCAAAATGAGACAAAACATTCAAAAGCGATCCCAACAGGGGACTTTCCGAAATTAATTTCTAATAAATTAATTTCGGACGGTTTTCTATGGGATGATTAACTTCGGACGGGGACTTTCCGAAATTAATCACTAAAGTCCTAAAATCATTTACAACAGTTCAACACAATCAAATACCATACATAATATACTCATATATCACAAGACTCAATTTTCCGGCTTATTTGGAGATTTATGAGCTTATATAAGTTTATCATATCATAATATACTTATATCAGCCCACAAGTCTCCAAATAAGCCGAAAAATTGAAGCTGATGAAATATTAGCAGGTGTGATATTTATATTGACAAACAAATGTATCTCAAATAGTTGCAAAGTTAGAAAAAAAAATACCGATTGTGGTCTTGGCTCTCGGCTAGCTGGTCTCGGCTCTCGGCTGGTCTCGGCTATAAAAAAAATCAAATTTATTAATAAAAATCAAAATTATTAATAAAAAGCATGTAACACAGATTTACTTAATCCTACTTACCTAAAAGCAACTAAAGACTATTAAATAAGCAAGTTTAACAACCTAATAAGCTAAGACAGCTTAAAAATAAGCTATGAACAGGTCCTTTTGACCACTAAACACCTTGACCCAAACACTAATAAGCAGCTGAGACTGTTTATTCACCTCAGTTTAGGATAGGAGCAAAACTACTTTTGCAATCAACTCATTGGACCACAAGAGTCATCCCGTAAGTATTTCCAAAATCGACCTTTTCAATGACATTTTTTCGAGAAAAGTGGTTGGTAGCGGAGAGTACATCTTCAACGTGGATTTTAAGTGAGCAAAGTTATCATGATTGAGTGAAGACATCATGTAAGTATCATTTGTTTATCACGAGCAGAAAAGGGTGTGGGGTTGTTAGAAAAAGAAGTGAAGGAGTGTTTGGGTGATACACATAAATATCTTTGGTTTGTGTTTGTATATATAGAAGAAGATGTGGATAAGCGCGTGGGTTCCTTGTTATCTTTTATTTATGGACTATAAGATCAAAGTAATGAAATTTTGTGAAAACTTTTTTCTCAAAACTTGAAGAATAAGCAGCTGAGACTGCTTATTCACCTCAGTTTAGGATAGGAGCAAAACAAACACCCCTTTAGCAGAAATTAAGCACTAACAAGGATTCCTAATAAGCACTATAAAAAAAAGGTGATTACTGATGTGGTGGAACAGTAGACTAATACTCGGCTGCTTTGGGTCTGAGACAGAACGAATACTCGGTTGCTTTGGGTCTGTTAACCAAACGCACCCTTTCCCGAGTTTAAACCAAACACCCGTAGTGGGATGTTGTTAACCAAATGCTTCTAACTTATTTTGCACCTCATAAACTTTTGCCGGGGACATGTCCCCGTTAACACATAAACAAGTAACAAAAAAAAAAAAAAAAAAAAAAAAAAAAAAAACAAGTAACAAAAAAAACCACAAAACTTACAGGTCCGAGTGTCGGCTTTGGTTCTCGACGATTCTCGACTTGGTCTCGACAACTGACTATCGTATAAAAATAATTAAAATAAAAATAAAAATTAACAAAATTCAGGTCTACAATAAATAAAACATTTCAAAATTAACAATCTCAAAAATTAACAAATAACAAAAATTAACAAATTAACAAAAAATAACAAATTAAACTTACATGGGTTTGTAAACAAGGGGACAAGGAAGAAAGAAGATGGGAAAAGATAGAATTACATGAGGAGAGGGTTTAAGGAAATAATTATATGAGGAGAGGTTTAAGGAAAAATTATACTAGTGCACAGGTGGTGGTGGCGGTGGTGGTGTGGTGGTGGAGGTGTTGAGTTGTGGTGGAAGCGGTGGTGGAGAAGGCAGGCAGAGTTTTTTTTTTTTTCAAGTGTGACGGATCTGTTAATAATTGAGGTTAATATTTGCTTCCTACTTTTAGGGGACAAGTCCCGGGAAAGTCTTCTTTGTCTTCTAGTGATACTTTCGCGGGGACATGTCCCCAGGAAATAATGGCGGATAAAGTAAAGAGATGAGGAAAATGAAAATTTACGTAAAACTTTCCCGGGGACATGTCCCAGAAAAGGTTTAATTATAAAATTAAAATTGTCGTTTTAAATAACTAGAATTAATAATAAATTATAAAATTATAAAATTAAATCTAACCTAAAAATTATAAAATTAATCTAATTTCTTTTAACCTAGGTTGCACGGACACGGCGATACGACAAAGTCTAAAAATATATGACACGGACACGGCGTGGACACACACACGGAAAAGTCTAAAAATATATGACACGGACACGGCGTGGTATACGTATCATGTTAAAGACCAACTATAGGTGCTATGGTATCGTATCATGTTAAGCGACCAAGTATAGGTGCTATGGTATCGTATCATGTTAAGCGAGTATAGGTGCTATGGTATACGTATCATGTTAAACGACCAAGTATAGGTGCTATGGTATCGTATCATGTTAAGCGAGCAAGTATAGGTGCTATGGTATCGTATCATGTTAAATGAGCGAGTATAGGTGCATTAGTATCGTATCATGTTAAGCGACCAAGTATAGGTGCATTGGTATCGTATCATGTTAAGCGAGCAAGTATAGGTGCATTGGTATCGTATCATGTTAAGCGACCAAGTATAGGTGCATTGGTATCGTATCATGTTAAGCGAGCAAGTATAGGTGCATTGGTATACGTATCATGTTAAGCGACCAAGTATAGGTGCTATGATATCGTATCATGTTAAGCGAGCTAGTATAGGTGCTATGGTATCGTATCATGTTAAGCGAGCGAGTATAGGTGCTATGGTATACGTATCATGTTAAGCGAGCGGTATAGGTGCATTGGTATACATATCATGTTAAGCGAGCAAGTATAGGTGCATTGGTATCGTATCATGTTAAGCGACCAACTATAGGTGCTATGGTATCGTATCATGTTAAATGAGCGAGTATAGGTGCATTGGTATCGTATCATGTTAAGCGACCAAGTATAGGTGCATTGGTATCGTATCATGTTAAGCGAGCAAGTATAGGTGCATTGGTATACGTATCATGTTAAGCGACCAAGTATAAGTGCATTGGTATCGTATCATGTTAAGCGACCAAGTATAGATGCTATGGTATATGTATCATGTTAAGCGAGCGAGTATAGGTGCTATGGTATCGTATCATGTTAAGCAGCGAGTATAGGTGCTATGGTATACGTATCATGTTAAGCGAGTATAGGTGCATTGGTATACATATCATGTTAAGCGAGCAAGTATAGGTTCATTGGTATCGTATCATGTTAAGCGACCAACTATAGGTGCTATGGTATCGTATCATGTTAAGCGGCGAGTATAGGTGCTATGGTATCGTATCATGTTAAACGACCAAGTATAGGTGCTATGGTATACGTATCATGTTAAACAAGCGAGTATAGGTGCTATGGTATCGTGTCATGTTAAACGGCGAGTATAGGTGCTATGGTATCGTATCATGTTAAGCGACCAAGTATAGGTGCTATGGTATCGTATCATGTTAAGCGAGCGAGTATAGGTGCTATGGTATCGTATCATGTTAAGCGGCGAGTATAGGTGCATTGGTATCGTATCATGTTAAGCGAGCAAGTATAGGTGCATTGGTATCGTGTCATGTTAAATGACCAAGTATAGGTGCATTGGTATCGTATCATGTTAAGCGACCAAGTATAGGTGCTATGGTATCGTATCATGTTAAGCGGCGAGTATAGGTGCATTGGTATCGTATCATGTTAAGCGACCAAGTATAGGTGTTGTGGTATCGTATCATGTTAAACTAGCAAATATAGGTGCATTGGTATCGTGTCATGTTAAACTACCAAGTATAGGTGCATTGGTATCGTATCATGTTAAGCGACCAAGTATAGGTGCTATGGTATACGTATCATATTAAACGAGCGAGTATAGGTGCATTGGTATACGTATCATGTGGACCAAGTATAGGTGCATTGGTATATGTATCATGTTAAACGACCAAGTATAGGTGCTATGGTATACGTATCATGTTAAACGAGCGAGTATAGGTGCTATGGTATACGTATCATGTTAAACGAGCGAGTATAGGTGCATTGGTATACGTATCATGTTAAACGACCAAGTATAGGTGCATTGGTATACGTATTATTATTATTATTATTATTATTACTATTGCTATGGTATACTATTATTATTATTATTATTATTATTATTATTATTATTTTTAATAAAACATCACTTTATTAAAAACTCATAGGATTTACAAGAAATTAGTGGGGAGCCGAGAAACCAACTGGGCCCCCACACCTCTAGCAATAGCAAAACTAATACGATTAAAGTATGAACCGCAACACGAGCCCCAATGTCTTGAGTCAAGGAGAAAAGTCTAATACGTTTTAGTAAGGTTACCGCATCTTTCTCAAGTTCTCCAAAAGAAGAAAAAGAAAAGGGGAGGAACCCGTATCCGAAAAAATGGCGCCAAGAATTCCCACCAAAAAAACATGGCGCCAAAACTTCCCACCAAAAGCTACGAGATCTGCTCTATATATCACATAAAGAAAACTTGAGATCTTATCCCACCAAAAGCTACCAAATCTTATCCTCAAAACCACTCAACCTCACAACCTCTTATCTTCACAGAAATTTCAAAACCATAGATGGAGCCATTTAATCCTTTTATGTGTTCTTGTGGAGCAGGAAATATAAAATTAAGAACATCGCATAGAGAACATTCATCTGGACGACAATATTATGCAAACAAATGCTCCACACCCAACCAGAGATCTGTTGGCACTTCTAATAAGTGGCATCAGAGCAAAAGTCCTGGGAAAAACATGATCAACAGGTCTCAAACTCAATTTCTCCAATGACAAATTAAAAGAAACAGTTATCCTTTGATAAGCAACCAGATCAAACAAATATCCAAAGCATGTAAGGATATGTTAAGAAAGAAGATGGAGGAAATTCGTGTGCACAACAACAAATTGGCACAGAAGAAGGCAATGGATGAAAGACACAAGAACTATATATGTTTCAGATGTAAACTAAGGGGACATATTGCAAGGAGTTGCACCACAGAGGAGAAACAAACAGACAAGGCAAGCCCTGGAATCATTACTCAAACACCACAAATCCCAATTGCATACCCTGAATCCATTCACCTTTCCACAGACTTCATAGTGGAAGGCACTGATCAACAAGATTGGAATCAAATTTGGTATGTAAGCAATAGGATCAACAGACATGTTTGCTGTAACATGTCTCTTTTCTCAAAATTAAAAGAGAAATTCATGGTGGAAAAGAATGAAGAGCAAAAGAAATTCATCTTCATACATGGAATAGGATAAGTGCAAATTAAGATAGGATATGAGATCTTCATTATTCCTGGTGTTCATTATACACCAGAGATCACTCTCAATATTCTCTCTGCATCACAATTAGAGGCACAAGGTTTGGAACTTGTTTTCAAAGGCAATAGATGCAAGTCTGTTCCAATGTTTAAAGACCCTGCAGTCTGCTCTTTTGATGCAAACAAAATGAACCAGAGGCACAATAAGTACTTGAAAGGATACTTTAGAATGCTTGATGAAGATTCCAAACAAGAGGAAGATCACAGGGATGAACACCACAAAGAAATGGCAGTCACCTTCACACACAATTGCAATATTTGTGAAGAAGATGGGCATATTGATTACATGTGTCCACAACACCCCATGATCAGAGAGACAATGACTATGTCATTGTAAAGGTGTACATCTTCAATTTCTATTAGATCTTTCATGACTGTATATCTCTTTTAAAATAGCTTGAAAAGGATAATTTAAACAGTCAAAATTGGAATATTTTTAGAAATAATTTCATGGAAGCATATACATGGTTCTATTCTGTCTATCTCAAAAGAAATGTACCAGAACCCTTTCCACCCAAAATTCATGGGAAAGAAATCCATTTAATGGATCTTCATATTCTTGTTGAAGCACTAGGGGATACCTTGGTGTAGATTGTTCAAACAAATTTCCTTATATTGCTGAAACTTTTGGCTTAGAAAAGAAACAAGGTCAGGATATAAAAGAATGCTATAACCAATACTTGAATGTTTTCATTTGCTTCTATAAAACAGAAAATATGTCACATTATGGAGCAGAAGGACTTGCTTCCAAAGGCAAAGAAATATGCCAAGATGGTCGAGATGATCAAGTGACAAAAACCTCTACAAAGGACATTCAAAAGATGGAGCACTTTGGTGTAAAACATGAAGACACCACTGAATTTTGCCAAGAACATCACATCAGCACTCAATTTGAACAAGGAACAACAAGCAGGAACATTGAAGGGACCAAAGAGATCAAAGACAACAAAGATGACTTCTCAGTCATTGTCTGAAATCAAGACAGAAGAATCACATTTGAACTTAGGGGCAAGTGTTGGATTTTATAAGTCCAAATGCTTGTATATCTAAGTTATTTACAGACATTATTATATGTATTATTATATAGTATACTTGCAGACATATTATTCAACCAATAAGGTTGATTGTAGGAGATTGATGACATGTCAAAATGACAGTTATTATAGGTTAGTTGGTTAAATGTCGGTTACATTGGAAAGGCTGTGACTTTTCATGAAACGTTGCAACTTTTCATTGTGCCTGTACATAACCTATATATACTCTTGTATTTACTGTTTTATCAATCAATCATATTTACAGTTATAGTTGTTTTTTCCCTCCAAAACTTGTGTACAATTCGTTTCATTCACTGCATATCTATTTCACAAACCAAATCACAAATCTCACTGCAACATGGTTAACACAAACCACTATATTGAAAACAAATGGTCCACACCCAACCGGAGATCTGTTGGCACTTCTAAGAAGAACTCCAATTGCTTGATTCGGAAAAACTTGGGCAAATCAAGTGATCGTCAACGCTTGATGGCGAATCCTATAGTTGAATGCATAAAAGCAGAATCATTCAAGTTTAATATATTATCAATAAACAACAAATTGAAAATTAAACATTTTAAAAGAAAGCTCGATGGTCCTTTTTCTTATTTTCTCAAATTAAAAAAAAAAAAAAAAAGCACCTTACCTTGATGTTTAGATAAATCAATCTAGCTTGGTGATTCCTTCTAGAAGTTGAACCAACGGATCACTATCAACGTGAAATAATACACATGAAACCTTAGCCTCGATTAGAGATGACATCTCCTCTATTACAAAAGGAAATCCCATAAACCCGTCAAATAAGAAGTATTCTAAATTAGGAGATTTAAAGCGACGATTATGCGTAAGATATTGAGAGACTTTCAAATTCAATCGCTTCAAAGTAGGTAACTTGAAGTAGGTGCCCCGTCAATATTCAAATAACCCATTTTCACATACAAATTTTCAAGTACGGACACCCATGGATTAACTTGAATACACTTTCCTATATATTCCATCAAGTAACAACATCAAGGGTTTTCAAATTAGGAAGATTAACAAAGGAAAGTCCATACACCCATCCCCATCAAACCGAAGTTCTCCAAATTAGGGAGATTTAAAGCACGGTGGCGGCATTAGATTAGGTAAGTACAATTACTTTCAAATTCAATCGCTTCAAAGTGCGTAGGTATCTTGAAGTAGGCGTCCCTTCATTTTCCAATAACCCATCTCACATACAAATTTTCAAGAATTGGACACCCATGGATTAACTTTAACGACTTTCCTATACATTCCGTCAATAACAACATCAAGGGTTTCAAATTAGGAAGATTGATTAAAGATGGGCAATTGGGAAAGGCATCCATGCTAAGCGACTTGATACAATCTAATTTTAATTTTGTAAGCGTCTTGCAAGTGTAAAGGCTGCTAGGCAACCTAAGATACTTAGCTTTCATTTCAAGCTCATGCAACAGGTGTGTTTGTTCCTTTTGTTGAATCAATCTACTTTCCTTTTTCTGATGACTATCGTGTTTAATCGTTGGTAATGGGTTCTTGTTTCTGAATCGATGTAAGGTTTTGGTTTTTTTATTTACCGTCAAAACCTTTGTTCCCTTGTTCTCGGTAAAAAAAATCCGAATGAAAATTTTTGCAAGATTATTGAAAGTTGCCTATTCTTAGTTGCCGGTAATTAATTACGAGGCGGCTATGAATTATGGTTGGTTTTCAGAATCACAAAAATGATTATTAGTTTGATTTGTTGTTCGGATATAGTTTTGCAAAAAAATTTTACCGTTTTCTGGGAATATTTTATCTTCTTCGATTCAGGGAAATATAAAACCCTTGGTATATGATGATTTGGTTAAAAGAATCCAAACCGCTCTGATACCAATTGTTGGCCTTAACGTTGGATCTTTGTTGGTTCTAACGTGGTCACTATAATACCAAGTAACACGATATGTTTCAAAGAATTGCTTTGTATTAATTGAAATAAATATAAGTCATCATCCTTAAAGTGTTACAGATTCTAATCTATATATAGTGAAAGAAAAGGTGCGTTTGAAAGGTTGTGTCGGTTCCCTTCCTTTGTAACTATCAAATGGCAGTTATTTCTTAAGAGTTGACTTTGACTTTGAGAAAGCGGGTAAGGTGGGCAAGAGTGGGATTAACCCAATATTCTCCCCCTTAATCACAATCGCTTTCTTTGTAGATCTTTGACTCGATTAGTTGTCTCATCGTTAGAATCGATCTTGGGTAGTGCTTTTGTGAGCATGTCGATATACGAAATTCTCGCTTATAAACTCGACTTGTAAGTCTTCTCTTTCAACGCATTCTCGTATGAAGTGATATTTTATGTCAATATGCTTACTTCTTCCGTGAAATACGGGATTCTTCATTAGTTCGATGGCAGACTTGTTGTCGACCATTATCGTAACCTTTTCTTCTTGGGTATGTGTAAGCTTCTTGAGTAATCTCTTTAACCATAATGCTTGTGTTCTTCTTCTTTGTTCTTTGCAATGAACTCGGATTCACATGATGATAGAGCCTCTTGTGGCTTGTTTTGTGTACTCGGTGATTGGTGATTCACCGTAGTAGAATATAATTCCATGGTGCCTTTGCCTTCTTGAGTGTTGACTCGTAGCTACCGCACTATAACCTTGTATCCGGTTTCCTCCATTGTGTTTGTAGGTGATTCCATAGTCTTTTGTTCCTTTTACATAGCGTAGTACTTGCTCGATAGCTTTCATATGTTGTTCCTTTGGTTCTCAGATAAAACGACTAAGTAATCCAATGGAATAACTTAAGTCGGGTCTTGTATGTAGCGAGATATCGTAAGCATCCAATTAAACTTACGTATTCGATTGAGTTGACGTTGTCTCTTGATGTTCTTTGTTAGTCTTGTTCACGGATCCATAGGTATTAGCGTTTCGTTGCAATTTAGCATTCAACTTCCTTTAGGATCTTGCTTGCGTGGCGGATTGCTTTATTGATATATCACCTCTAGTTTGTGTGACTTCAATTCCTAAGTAGTAGGATAGTAATCCTAGGTCACTCATCTCGAATTTTTCTTCCATTTGAGCTTTGAATTTGTCTATTTCTCCTTTAGGTGTGCCAGTGATGATTAAATTATCTACGTAGACTCCAACTAGAAGTATTGAGTCTTTTGTTTTCTTTGTGTAGACAGCTTGTTCCAAAGCGCATTTCTTGAAATCTAAGGACTTCAAGGTATTGTCTAATTTTGTGTTCCAAGCACGTGGTGCTTGTCTTAATCCGTATAGAGCTTTTGTGAGTCTGTAGACTTTTTCGGTATTTTCTTTCTTTATAAATCCTTCGGGTTGTGTAACGTACACTTCTTCTTTAAGTCACCATGCAAATGCGATTTGGCGTCAAGATGATGTACTTCCCATTTATTATTAGCGACTAAGGCTAATAGTAATCGGATTGTTTCCATTCTTGCTCTGGTGCAAAGACTTCTTGAAATCTATGCCATGCTCTTGTATGTAGCCTTTTGCTACTAGTCTTGCTTTATGCTTGACTATACTTTCATTAGCATCTCTCTTGGTCTTGAATACCCACTTTAATCCAATGGCTTTATGTCCTTTTGGTAGAGTGGTTAGTTTCCATGTATTGTTTCATTGATGGAATCTAATTAGGCCTTCATTGCTTCAATCCATTTTAGATCGGTTGATGCTTCCTTGTAATTCTTAGGTTCATCTTGACTAGTAATAATTGCTCGGTAATACTTCCTCGGTGTTTTCGTATATGTCATTTAACGTTCTAAAACCTTGCAAGGTGTATGATCAAAATCGGATGTAAATTTACGGTTGCGTTTGAGTTACTTTGATTGGTTGAGCGTCTTGAGGCGATTGGTGTAGTTTGAGCGTTTACTAGCGATGAAATTGTAGATGGTGTGCGAAAAGCTTGTGAGGGTGAGTTTGTTGTTGATGTTGCATCTTCATCATCTGTAGGGATATCATTGTTTTCTTCATTTGGTTGGATTTCTTGTTCCTGATGATCATTTGTGGCTTCTAGGTTTTCGACTTCGAAGTCAAACCATTCAGGTTGATTGTTGGTGTGTTCATTCAAGTAATCCTTCCAGTCCCATGCTTCATCCTCTTTAAATTTTACATCTTTGCTAACACAAATTCTTTGTGTTGTTGGATCAAATAGTCGGTAGGCTTTTGATCCTTGTTCATTTCCTAAGTATACCATTTTGTTGCTTCTATCATCTTACTTTGTCAGATGTTGTGATGGTACCTTTGAATATGCTATGCAGCCGAAAACTTTTAGATTTTCTAAGTTTGGCTTTCTTTGTTTAATTGCTTCGTATGGAGTGATGTCTTCTAAGGCTTTTGTAGGAACGCTGTTTAGAATGTATATTGAATGTCTAACAGCTTCAGCCCAAAAATTTTGAGGCATGTTGGTTGCTTTCATCATGCATCTTGTTGTAGACATAATTGTCCTATTTCTTCGTTCAACTACTCCATTTTGTTGTGGTGAGTAGGGTGCGGTAAGTTGTCGTGCTATGCCATTTTCTTTGCAGTATTGAGTGAATTCGTTAGATGTGAATTCTCCTCCACGATCAGTTCTCAACATTTTTAATGTTGTCCTTAGCTCCTTCTCTATTGTATTCTTGTATTCCTTGAAAGTATCAAATGCTTGATCTTTCGTGTTTAGGAAATACGCCCACATATATCTTGAATAGTCATCAACTAGTAAGAATATGTATCTTTTTCCAGATGGTGTTGGTGGTGTAATTGGTCCACATAAATCTCCGTATACTAAATCTAAAGGTGAGGTTGATCTAGTTTTTGCTTTCTTTGGAAATGGTGCTCTACTTTGTTTACCAACTAAACAAACATCACAGATTTGTGTTGTATGTTTAATGGCAGGTATTCCTTGAACTAACTCTCTTTAAGTCATTGATTTTAGTGATTCAAAGTTGAGATGTCCTAGTCTTGCGTGCCATAACCAAGTGTTGTCCTTCAAGTTTGCGAGTAAGCAAACAGGTGTGCCTATCTTCAGATTTGCTTTGTATAGACAGTTTCTTTGTCTTGGGACTTTCATGAAGATTTTGTTGTCCATGTCATAAAGTCGTAATTCATCGTCTTTCATTACCACTTTGCAGCCAATTTCGGTGAATTGTTCAAGGCTCAATAAGTTGCTTTTTAAGCTGGGAATGTAATAGACTTGAGATATGACTCTTTGTTTCTCGTCATCACATTCTAATAGGATTGAACCTTTTCCTTTAATCTCTATATGAGATCCATCTCCGAATTTTACTTTTCCACTAACGTTCTCATCTATGTCTTTGAAGTGTTCTCTCATTCCAGTCATATGATTGCTGGCTCCATTGTCTAAATACCATAGACTATCTACATTTGTCTCTTTATATCCTACATCTAGTTCGTGTAGCGAGGCAGTTTGATCTCTAATTTCTGTTACAGGTGGGTCGTCTAATATTGCCATTAGTAAGGTAGGCTCTAAGTCCTCCTCGACAAGATTAGATTGCATAGTAGTGTTTGGTTTTGAGTGACACTTACTTGCATAATGACCCATTTTATTGCAGTTGTAACATTTTACTTTGCTAAGATCAATATGTAATTTGTTGAAGTTGTTGTGAGTTTTCTCCGTTTTTCTTTTCTTCTTTAAAGTTTTCGTGGTTTTTACCATGTGAAAATTTATACTTCCCACGTCCACGTCCTCTAAAATTCTTTCCTCTACCTTCATGTCGTGTGAACATCAATTTCTCTTGAGTGTTCTCCTGTTTCTCTTTCTTAAAATTAATCCTTTCTTCATAGGTTTTAAGTCTTCCTATTGCTTCTTCTAGGGTCATCTTGTTTAGATCGGAATATTGTTCTATAGATGTGATAAGGTTTTAAAAGGTACCATTTGAGGGTCGTTTAAGTCCTTATTTGATCACTTTGTATCCGTTATTGCTTAATATCGTTCCTTTTCACTTTTTAGGTCTCGTGAAGGCAAAATCTTGAAATGACACTTATTTGGACAGAAAGGCGCGAATATATGAAGAAAATGGCCAAAGTCGAAATCGAGACACTCACGGTCCGAATGTAGAAGCGGCGGCGTCGGGAGCTATTTAAACGCCGTCGGGAGAATTGTTGTGACGGTCGAACTCAAAACTCGTGTTTTCAAGAGACGGCGTCTAGTGTGAAAGAGTAGGCCGTCGCTACTCGAGGGCACCTAGATGCGATCCGAGACGGCGTCGGAAGTTTGAAGAGACGGCGTCACGGACATAAGGTGGCGCCGTCGCAAGGTTAACGTGGCCAAGACGAAACCCTAATGGCGGCGACACGGCGGCGTCACTAAACATAAGGTGGCGCGTCGCAATTGTAATCTTATATAGAATCCGAATTTTTCGGTCTTAGAGGAGAGTCTTTGGGTAAAACCTAAAACCGAACCTAAGGTGTCTTGTACAGATTTTAGGGTTTTTAACCCTATCTTACACCAAGATAAGTCTTTGCTTCATTAATTCAATTATGTCTTTGATTATTTGTGTGTATGCTTGCATGTTCTCCATGTCCGCTAATTTATTTGTGTGTTTGCTTAGGAAGTATGAAACTTAGTTATTAAATATTGATTGGTTGTTTCTTATCTTAGTTGATTAATGATCTAGTAATGCGATAGGTCATTCGTTGTGTATAATGCTTGATTCATCTTTGTGAACCTTAGAGTATGATTACCCGAGTGATTGTAGGCTAAACCATCCAAGAGCCTTAGAGTAGAGTCTATAATCTCTAAGTGGTTTGTAGACAAGACCCTTTGGTAATTTCAAAGAGTTAGGGAGAAAGCATACCTACAACTTTAGAAACACAACGCAACTAGGAATAAGGCGTGACACTCAACCATCAATGGGAGATAATCAAGGAGTAATACAAACTAAGTAAACACATCTTTAAACTATCATACGAGCACACATTAATTAGACATAGACTCCACAACCTTAGTTTAGATAATTAGATAATAGTAGAGTAATCGGTGAGAAATACCAACCCCCAAATCCAATACAGAGATTCGTACCTTTCCATTTTCATAAAATATAAAAGATAAAAATAATCTTCCTCAACCTTAACCTTAGCATAGTAACTCCTACTAGCATTCCTATTCCTCTGAGAACGATATCAATACAGTGGCTTACCCTAATTACTACACTACAACGATTAGGTTCACTTTGCCTAGGGTGTTATAAAACTTGCTCAAGAAAAGGAAGTTCCTTTGACCCCGAGCAGCGTGTAGCGTTATCAAGTTTTAGCGCGGTTCGCGGGAATAGAATAGCTAGTTAGTAGTCCACCTCGTTTAGGTTTCTTTGCTTGATTCCTATCAAGTAAATTTTTTTCATTTTAGATTTCTTTAGTCTATCCCCTTCTTAGTAACCTTTGTTAGTAATTCCATCACTTTTCATCATGGAAGGTGATAACCCACTACCATTCATCAACATACCACCAAATGACCCGCCAAGAGCCCGTACTCTTGGTGAATACTCAAGACCAAGCCACTTGGGCTATAGGAACACCATTGAGCTTCCGACCAAGCCCAAACTACGGCCTGCGATCCGACACCATCCGGTTGGTGCAAAGCGGATGTGCATTCCATGGACTTCGTTCAAGATCCAAATCGACATCTCGAGGATTTCCTCAAAATCGTCGATTCCATCGACTTGATGCTACTACTCGGAGACCGCGCGCTGCGTCTCTTCCAATTCTCTCTGGGACCAAGCTAGTAATTGGCTTGGCGACTTCCGCCGGCTCCATCTCAAGTTGGGATGATCTTACTTCCGCTTCCTTGCTCAATTTTTCCCACGGGAGAACCACTAAGCTTAGGAATGACATCTTGATGTTCCAACAACGTCAAGGTGAATCTCTCTGAAGCATGGACCCGATTCAAGGACTTACTTCATAAAGTCCTCATCACGGCATCGATCTTTGGCTCCAAGTCCAAATTTTTATGATCATGTCGGTCTCTCTCTCCAACAAGCCATTGATTACGCCTCGTGGAAGACTAAGTCACCTTGATCTTTGAGGCATCTTGGGAGGTTATTGAGGACCTTGCCCAATATGAATAGGAAGGTTGGGAAATTCGGTTGTTCATGAACATGGATTAACTCCCCAAGCACAAGCAATTATGAGTATGGAGGCCGGTAAAAGCATTGATGGGAGTAACAACGCTGCTAATGAACACACGAATGCGGTCAAGGAATTTCTTATCCCAAGAAAATCCAGGCAGGATGAATTTGAGGACATTATGTTGACATTTGTCTACAAGCAAGAAGAGGAAATAAAACGCCTCGAAGCTCAAATGCAAAGAACTCATAACACTTTCTTGGGCCTAGCTAACAACTTCATATCAAGCATCCGTGGTGAAATCGCAAAGAAAAATACACTTAAAAAGCTTGAAAAGGTGTATGCGATACCAGGACATACTCGGGTGACTCCCGAACCTTCTCCCTTAGTAAACCTCGATGAATCATATTCTTGCCTAAACACCTATCTCGACGTTCCCCACTTGTTCCCTAGGAACACATTCATTGGAATGGTCCACGTATCACTTCCCGATTTTCCCAATGCTAGGGAAAGTTCTTTCGGTTTTAAACCTGGAAAGAAAGGACTTCACCCTCAAGACTTCGGAACCTCTGAGATCGCGATTGAAAGACAATTTGACATATGCGTTACTTACGATAGTGGAGGTTATTGGTGGAATAACCAAATTAATTTTAAAATAAAAGCTAAATTTCTTGTCAAAATAGTAACTGTGTTTTGATCCGGGACTAAAAAAAAAAAAAAAAAAAAAAAAACTGTTTTCTTTTACGAAAATTTGGACGTGACGCCGTCACACTTTAACGAGTGACGCCGTCGCTAAGCCGCATCGACGTATTGTCAAAGACCCATCTCTTTCATTCTTTACCTACACAATCTTTATCCGCCCACACCACACAAGCGTATTCCCACATCAAATCCACCATTTTTTCACACAATCTCCACGAGGTAAGTAATCTACATTGATCTTTGTCTATTCAATTGTTCTAATTCATGTTCAATTTCGTTTTCCCTCTTTTCTCAAATCCGAAAAACCCCAACTTATTTGATATATTTCGCCTTGAAATCTTGTTAAGGCTTAAGATTAGGCGAAGTAGTGGTGTTACCATATGGGGTTACCTTTATGAGAAGCCTTTACGGCTTAGGAGTCAAAACCACCAGCCATTATGCCATTGTTGCTTCAACAAGGGTGTTTGTGTTAAGGGTTATGGTTAGAAACTTGGACTTTTCCTCGCAATGTCGGTTCAAAATAATTGGTCGATCGGCGACGGCGTGTATTCATGTGCCGTCATTACCGGTTTATATCGTCCTTTGCATCGCAATGATACTCGTTGCTCTCCACTTATTTGATTTCTTGTTTCGGATGAGCGTAAGAGTAAAGAGGACTAGGGACAATCTTCAATGCTCGAAAACATTGCGGACACAATAATTGGATGGGGGTATTCAACAAGAAAGTTGTCAAGCTAGTTACAACGATTTACTCCATCAAACGATTGACTCGGGGCTGTGTTGGATTGGGCATTTCAGGAGAATGATTTGGCTAGGGAATTTTCGAATAGTTTTAGGAGGATAAGTTCACCGATCCCCGATGGGAAAGATTGTTTGAATAGGAGGCCCGTGTATGGCGAGTTGGTGCGTGAGTTTCACGCATCATATCCGCCAAATATCAATGCATGTCGGGATAATATTAATTTCCAAGGAATCCGATTTAGGTTAGGAGGGAATGGAGGGCAATGTCGACGCTTGAGTTTGGATGGAGTTGGGATTATATACATCCGAGGATGCTTTGAGAGGAGGTTTTAGGACTCAATTAGCAAATGGAATTACTCATAAGGATGAGATGTTGTGTATTCGGTTCGGAACACAATTGCGATGGGAGTATATTCTTGGGGTACCTCGCTCACAATCCAGGATCCACGGGTTAGGCTCATACATCGATGCCTCACCTTCTATCACGAGAGACATGCCACGAGTCATCGTGTCACCTTACTGACCTATTCTATCTCTACGCATATTGGCCGGTGTGTCTTGTAACATCCCGTTCTAGTTAGCCGACTACTTGAGATCCGCAAGTGGAGCTAGGTTGGCGGATAGGGTGTATGGGGTATGCTTATTACCGGTTAGCTCGATCCCTAGGTATATTGGCGGAGAGGTACCTTCATTCCCGAATCGATGGCGGCACCTAGGGTCGTCAAGGCTAAATCTCTGAAAGCTATGAATGTCACGATGGATTATGGTAGAGGTTACGCTTGGTTCCGTTCTCGACCGTCATTCAAGGTGGTGATGACGATGATGATGAGAGCCACAGTGCCGGCACACACGCGAGGAGGTGAAGCGAGAAGCTCTCGATAACTACGGGCATATGTCTAGTGGAGATTGGCGGGCCTACCGGGGAGCATGGATGGGCGCATGGATACATGGATGGCGCGGCGGACCGAGGCTAAGCGGACCTCGACCATCTTGTCGAGACAAATGCATCATCTATCCATGCGTGATCGACTCGACCCACATCTCAGTTGATCCTTTCCTGGCGGGAGGAGGATTATCCACCCTATGGGTATTTGGGCCATCTTCCCCGGTTATGACTATCGTTATGGACCCCTCCCCGTGATTGATGTAGTAGTTTATGGATTTAGTATGGTTGTCGTTGAACAATTTTTTATTTTGGCATGTAATAATCTTAGACATCTAATTTAGTAGTGACCTTTGAACTATGTGGTGTTTATTTGCATGTGGCGTAATTTAGTTTGCATTTATGTTTTATCTTTGTTTATGATTTATCTCATATATCTTTTATTAATTGTTTATCCTCATGTTTAAATTTGTAAAATGCTTTATTTTGTTTTAACCGTCTTAATTACATATAAAGGTATTTTACATAAGGGATAAGTGTAGGAGGATTACACACGTTTTCAAAAGAAACGTAAACATGAGAATAACAATTAACTAAAAGATATATATGTTGTTTGTTCGAGTCAAATGCTTGTATCGAGTCATAATGGATGTTTTGAAATTTTTCCGATTCTAAAGATGTAAATTTTCCGAAATTTTTCCGAAAATCGCAGACCGGTTTTGTCGGGATAACCGACGCGTCAGATTGCAACTGGCGTCGGGAAGGAGTAAAACATCAGTTACTTTTCTCGTTTTACGAGCTACTTATAAATTTTGGAATTTTCGGTCTTAATTTTCTTAGAAATTCTGTAAACATCCATTCCACAAGCATTATATCCTAGTTTAAATCGAGTCTTATATATATTATTACCGCCGATTTTACGTGAAGGTTTCGTTTGTTTTCTTCAAGTGTGCAGGTTTAGTTTGTCAAGAAGAAGTTACATAAGATTGGAAGGAGCTTTTCACGCATAAATTCTTCTTGAAAAGAATTTAACCACCACTTTACACGGATCCTACCGAGCTAATCAGGGGAGTATTAGTTTCTTTCGTTTTTGATTACCTTCTTTTATCATAACTTTGATACTTTCGGGGAACATTGGGGACAATGTTCGGTTTAAATGTGGGAGGGAAAATAAAGCGGAACTTTGAAACTATGCTTATCCTTGATTATTTGCTTTGTCCAATTGTGATTATGTAATAAACCATGAGAGTATGTCGGTTAGGGTAATTTTGGCACCAAATTTGAAATTTTCATGACATATAGGGTGGGCCATTAGTCTTAACAAAAGCGTCTCACGGATAGGAAGTTGCATGACTAGCACAAAACCCTTTACCACCCAAATTCCACCCAAAATGTGAGGATCGCCACTTAGATTAGTAGGAATTAAAGCATTCATCTTTAATGCTTGGAGTGTGAACCGGTAGTATAATAGATTCTAGAACTTGTTTTGTGATGCATTCGAGATCGCAAGTGAGGCTACACTTGTGTAGTTAGGAATAACTAAATGATAAGAGGCATTAGGATAACCCTTGTTTGATACACCTAATATAATTACTTCTTCCACTGGTTGAGTAATTCCCCACACCCTTTGCGTTGTACTCATCTTTAGTACACGATACCCTAGTTAACCCCTCGAGCCTATCCTTTTCACCGTTCTCGTGATGTTTCGGTTTTCCGAATATCAATGAAAACATTGTTTACACCCCACCCCAAATATACACCCAAATCGCTTTAGCCTACCCTTATGCACTCACTTTTAGTGCAATTATTTGTTATCACCCCAAACCCTTAGTTCAATTATCTAGTTGCTTGCATAAGTTGCTAAGTCGAGTCATATCCTTTGTATACTGATTTTGGGATGATTGGGATTCATGGGAAAAGTTAAAGTTTATGAAATGACGGAAGGAACGTTAAATTCAAATTCCCTTTGTTTACGTAATAATGTACCCCAAGTGTTTTGATCTTTTCGATTCGGGTCAAATTAGTGTTAGAGTAATAAAACTCAAGTGTAGGGATATGCACGTAAATCCCTAGTATTTTGATGTTGTCATAGAGGATGGTAGAGTAAAAGTGTATGAAAAAAAAAAAAAAAAAAATCGAAAAAATAGAAAAGAAAAAGAAAAAAAAATAGAGTAATGAAAAAAAAAAAAAAAAAAAAAAAAAAAAAAACATGGCTACCATCCTACATCTATCCTTTAAATTTATGTTTGTTTATTTAGGTTATCTAGAGTTTAGAGTGTCGAGTCTTGGCTTAGCAACACCATTCTTCATATGATTAACATAAAGATTTTGACTTACCACCACTAAATAGCCTATCCCACCAAACCCTTATTTCCTACCGTAAGCCTAACGTTACAACCCTTTAAAAGACCTCTTTGATAGTCTTTCCTAGGTGCTTACGCCAGCGATGGAGGTTTGATCTATTCTCAAGCCTATGGTAATCTATGTACTAGGACCGTTAATGAGTGTTTATCTTCCATTTCCTATATTGTTATATTTCATTTATACACAGAGAGAGATGTGAGTATCCAAACACCCCATGTGAGGTGCTAGTATGTAATTCCGTGCTTGTTATGACTTTTATGGGCTTATATGTGTTGTGGACCGTTTTGAATTAATCTTGAATGACCCCAACTTATAAATTAATTGGCTAAAGCACATTTGCTTGAGGACAAGCAAATAACAAGTGTAGGGATATTTGATAAGGTTTTAAAAGGTACCATTTGAGGGGTCGTTTAAGTCCTTATTTGATCACTTTTGTATCCGTTATTGCTTAATATCGTTCCTTTTCACTTTTTAGGTCTCGTGAAGGCAAAATCTTTGAAATGACACTTATTTGGACGAAGGCGAATATATGAAGAAAATGGCCAAAGTCGAAATCGAGACACTCACGTCATTGAATGTAGAAGGCGGCGCGTCGGGAGCTATTTGCGGCCGTCGGAGGTTGTTGTGACGGTCGAACTCAAAACTCGTGTTTTCAAGAGGCGTCTAGTGTGAAAGAGTAGGCCGTCGCTACTCGACGGCCTAGATGCGATCCGAGCGGCGTCGAGTCAAGAAGGGACGGCGTCACGGACATAAGGTGACGCCGTCGCCAAGGTTAACGTGGCCAAGGCGAAACCCTTATGGCGGCGACACGGCGTCACTAAACATAAGGTGGCGTCGCAATTGTAATCTTATATATAGAATCCGAATTTTTCAGTCTTAGAGGAGAGTCTTTGGGTAAAACCTAAACCGAACCTAAGGTGTCTTGTACAAGATTTTAGGGTTTTAACCTATCTTACACCAAGATAAGTCTTTGCTTCATTAATTCAATTATGTCTTTGATTATTTGTGTGTATGCTTGCATGTTCTCCATGTCCGGCTAATTTATTTGTGTGTTTGCTTAGGAAGTATGAAACTTAATTATTAAATATTGATTGGTTGTTTCTTATCTTAGTTGATTAATGATCTAGTAATGCGATAGGTCATTCGTTGTGTACTTAATGCTTGATTCATCTTTGTGAACCTTAGAGTATGATTACCGAGTGATTGTAGGCTAAACCATCCGAAGGCGCCTTAGAGTAGAGTCTATAATCTCTAAGTGGATTTGTAGACAAGACCCTTTGGTAATTTCAAAGAGTTAGGGAGAAACGCATACCCTACAACTTTAGAAACACAACGCAACTAGGAATAAGGCGTGACACTCGACCATCAATAGGAGATAATCAGGAGTAATACAAACTAAGTAAACACATCTTTAAACTATCATACGAGCACACATTAATTAGACATAGACTCCCACAACCTTAGTTTAGATAATTAGATAATAGTAGAGTAATCGGTGAAATACCAACCCCCAAATCCAATACCCGAGATTCGTACCTTTCCATTTCATAAAATATAAAAGATAAAAATAATCTTCCTCAACCTTAACCTTAGCATAGTAACTCCCTACTAGCATTCCTATTCCCTAGAGAGCGATATCAATACCGTAAGCACCCTAATTACTACACTACAACGATTAGGTTCATTTGCCTGGGGTGTTATAAAACTTCTCAAGAAAAGGAAGTTCCTTTGACCCCGAACAGCGCTGTAGCGTTATCAAGATGCAACTATTTGCAAATACCTATTGGGTACAACATTTAGTAATTTCCTAACTAAGTTCGATCTTGTATTGTATGTCCTAGGCAAGCGGCTTTGTTTACAAGAGTTGTGAGTTTTCTGTAAAAGTATCGATGTTTTCATCTTCTCTCATATGTAGTAACTCAAGTTCGGACCTAAGTGTTTGAAGTCCGGCTTGTTGTACTCTTTCTTCGCCTAAGTGTCTAGCTTTTAAAGCGTCCCATATTGCTTTCGGGGTTTTGTGCTTTGTTATTTGAAGTAATTCTTCTTCGGGTAAAGACTGGTAAAGGTATGTTGTAGCAGTTGTTTCCTTTTTCTTATCGGATTGAGTTGTCTCAGTTGGCTCAATTGTTTCCCATAACCCATTTGCTTGTAGAATAATTTGCATTCGAATTGCCCATAGTGAGTAATTCGCGGGTTTCAATATCGGGCATTGAAATTGAGGGGTAGTATTAGATGTACTAACCTCCTTCTTACTTTTTTCTCCACTATCTTGAGTCATTTTTAATAAATAATGACTAGGTAATCTCCTAAAATTCTAACACGGGGTGTGTGTTGAGAAATATAGCGCGCTTCTAATGTTTTGTGTCTAATGTGACAATCAAAACCTATAGGATTAGTTAAAATAAAACTATCCTCGGAGATTAAAAAAAAATTAAAGTGAATAAGCCTAAGGTTAATTACTCCTTAAAAGTTATTCCTAATTATAATAAGCAGCGTAATTACACTAGGTTATTATAATATCAATATGATAAGTATACTTAAGGTATTATGTAAAACCCGAAAATCTAAAACATGTAAAAAGACTATTTTGCCCTCTAATTTAAAATTTAAAAAATACGTAAAATATGTCAAGCTCATTAAATGAAATTCTAATATAACTTGTAAAAGATTATAAAGCCTAATGTGCAAAATAAATAAAGTCGACACTTACGTCTAAAACTTTACATCACATTAAAACTCATGTACATGGGCGAGTTTACATAAACATTGCAACCTAATTGAAGCCCAACTAAGTTTGGTTCTTGGCCCATGTTTCTTTTCTTTTGGTGCGGCTAAAACAACGAAAATCCCTCCCATTTATTTTGAAACCGAATATCCTCCCTTCAAAACCCTAGACCGTATCTTTTGATCATTCAAAAAAAAGAAAACCCTAATTCGGATTAACACCAAGAAGCGGCAAAAGAAATTTTCACAATCTAGGGCACGTTTTGAAGGTTACAACAAAGAAGAGTCATGGGGAGGTGTGTGATCGAATAATCTGTAGAGGTCTTGTGGGCTTGTTGAGTCCGTGTTCTTGTCCTAGCAATCGACCAAGGTATCGTGTATTCTCGCTCTTTTGTTACTTTTGATCGACCCATACGTAACCTTGATGTTTTGAGTGTATTCGACCCAAATCCTTGTTTTAGCCTCGATACCTCCTGTTTTCAGCCCCTTTATCGACCCTCATGGATACTAATGCAAGTTTTAGTAATCGCAATTGATCATATAAGACGGAGTCGACACATAGAAACCCTAGGTCATTTGTAAGAATTGGTGTTATGATTTTATGTGGAATAATTGATTCGTTAATTTTATAAGTGTGTGTATAAATTCATAAGCTGGAAAATATAAAGTATTGGGCATGTCAAGATGCTATTAAAACAGATTTCGAGGCTTTCATGGGTCATGGGTGCGTTTGGGTAGGTAAAGCAGTGATTATAATGGTTTTAATAAACCCTAAAGTGACAAACATCATATGTCGAATTTGTGTGTGTTATAGATCCAATTTTATAAGTGCAATAATCGAGTTTTTGTGGGAAAAGTTTATTTTATGTCTTAGTTAAGTCTTCCAAGTGGTTTGGTCGAATTTGGAGTTGTCTAAGTCGTATTTTTGAATTTTACAAGATCAAGTGTCAAAGGCGAGAAAGCGGTGCGAAATTTGGTTGGATTGTTTGATTTTACAAGATCAAGTCGCTAGCTTGAAAAACCATATAAACATCACTTTTCAATTCAAAACAACCCAACCAAGATGATTCAAGCTTACCAAATGAAAACCTAAACACTTGTGATGATTCTAAACATAAAAGTACCAACAAAATTCAAACTTTAACACAAGAAATCACCCAAATGATGCAAAAACCACTAAACTTTTCAAACTCAAAACCACCTAAAACCACTATAAATCCAAAGATGTGCAAGATATGATCTAACCATGGCTCTTGATACCAATTGTAAGATATAACTTTTCACATGCACATCAAACCATAACACAAAGTAACATATAGATGGAATTCTAGAGAGAGAAAGTTAGAGGTTTAGGGAACTTAGTGAGAAAAAGTGAAAGATATTATTATGAGCTCCAACTCTCTACCTTGGGAGGTAGAGAGTATTTATAGTCTTACATAAATCGCCACACTTTGGGCATGGATCGGGCATACAGGTGGGTAAAGACCCGTCCGTCCTCCACGGTGTTACTTAACTAAATACTACTTAACTTAAGATGAACTACGACTACGAGCTTTCTAACGATTACATATACTTGAGGTGACCGACTCTTTAATACTGGAATTTCTAATTCCTAACAATTTATCAATGTTTCCATTTACATCTTGAATTATTATATGTTTATTGAATGTGTTTATGCTTTGACATGTTTATGTGACTCTTTGTTTGCCATGCTAGGATATGATTAATATGCTTAAATGTGATTAGCATCTTGTCATTACATTTATATGTTAGTTTACCATTATGTGACCTTGTTGATATGTATGATGATTATGCTAGTGTATAATTGATTGTTACGTAAGTTCATTATGTATAATTGTTCGATAATTCGTGAACTTTGATTATCCATTGGTGTTCAGATATCTGCTTATGTTTGATCGCCATGTTTAAATTCTGTCTATACTAAAGTTTGATCCGGGAAATGGTTTAACTTATGATATCGACTTGATAACTTGCTAATTGTTATGCTATGTCTTTGCTTATTTAGTTATAGTTTTCCCACCGTATTTTCTATTTGTATGTGTGATTGCCACGTTTGATCGCTATTGTTCCATTGCTACGATATTGGATAAGTGTGTTAAATGTAGATTTATTTGACTTGTGTAAAGGACATGTTTACTTCTAGTAGTTGTTTCGCTAGCTTTCGGTATTTCGTTTGACTTATGTGTACTTAAATTGATTGATTCATTAATTGCTGTTGATTATGATGTGCTTGATTGTGTCATCAATATGCTATGTGTTTGTTCTTATTTGTTGTTTGTTCTTCCAGTTTACGTGTGTTTGTGTTTCATGAGAATCCTCGGTGATTCATTATCCTCATTCCACTGTGACTTCGTTATTCGTTTCTTTATTTCATTTCGTATTTCTGTTTTTGTTTGGTTTTCGTTTTGTTATATCTGTTCACTGGGCTTTGTAAGCTCAGCCGCATTTCTTTTCCTGCGGCAGGTATTAGGCATTCAAGATGAGCTTATGGGATGGCTGATCCGGGTTGAGAGTAGAACCGAGAGCCAGGATTTGAATATAGGGATCTTAGATTTATTTTGATTATTAAGTTATTTATGTTTTCTTTTATAAGTTTTGTAAAGGCTTCCGCTTTTGTATAGTACTTAAAGTTCTGATATGAAACTGTATTTGTGACATCTTTGCCTTGTCGGGTTGGGGTGTTACAATTTATGGTATCGAGATCTAGGTTTTAGGACCCTTAGAGCTTAGGCTATGACCTGTGAGGATTGGGTAGACATTAGGTTTCCGTCTGCTCGTATATCTTCGATTCCTTTTGACCGCTGCTCGATTTGACTTGATATACTTTTGTCTTCACCGAATTGGCCTCCTCTTTCGCATCGAATTTTATTATTTTTCTTCGCACATCCATTTGTCGATCGTCCGATGGAGACTACCATGAGCCAAGATGATGGTGCCGAACACGTGTTGCCGCACGATCTCGAGCCGGAGAGGTTCGTGAAGCGTAAGCCACACCCGATCGCCGTCTTCTTTGAAGGCATCGGGATCTTCGGAGGAAGTCGGACGACCAACCAAAGGCGCAAAAGACGGAGACAAGATTCAACTGGTGGTGAGAAGGTTCATCTACTTCATATGATTTGGGCGCGACTTGTGATATTCTCGATTCGTTTGTCATCGTTTTGTGACGGTTTGATATTCATTAAGTGATTACGATCGGTATTTCGTTTCTTTGATTCGCTTCGAACTCGGTTTGAATCGTGAAGTTTTATCGCTTAGCATTCGGTATATCTCGCTTTTTCTTTTGGACCGACAGAATGAGTCATGAGGAACCGCTTTTATGCAAGTTGGTGGCCTCGTTTGTTTGGTGATATGGTAAGTTGTGTGATGTAATATATGTGGTATGTATGTGATCCGCTGTTTGATATGTTGCTTGTTATTTGTATGTGATATGTTTTGTTTTGATATTAGTTATGTGGGTTGTCATGACCCGAGATAGAATATGATGTTAATAAGGACTTGTTATGTGATGCAAGTATTATGACGCCTGATCAACGTGATAATACCGAGATCATATAATTTGAACTTATTGAAATCATATGACGTCTGGGCAAATGCATGTGGTTGATACGTGAATGGACTTTGACTTGTATCTCGTTATTTGTCGCTCCTCATGTTCGATTGAAATTTTGTACCTCTTTGCGAGATTCTCATTGACAATCTTATATAAGTTTTATACGCTTGGAATCCGAAATCGTTATGATCCGTGTGAACCCATAGATTGCTATGTGCCCTAAGTTTGTATGTCTCCACGCATCTGCGATTAGTAAGACCGTTAGGATTCGCTCTGCCTATGCATATGTTGTTTTCATCATTAGATACTGAATAAGTTAGAGTGTGTTGTTTGATTTTTCGCATCTCATCTGTTATCGACCATTACTTTGATAAGTATATGATTATCTGTTATAAGTATTTGACTGTTGAATTGATTTACGAAAGTATAAGTATGAATGTTACGCCAAGAACTGCTTGTTCTAAAATAAGTTTCGCTTGCTCTATTCCTTGAAATTCAAGTCCGATTCGCTTTTACGTTACGTTCCGTCTCGGTTTAATTTCGAGGACGAAATTTTCTTTTTAGAAGGAAGAGTTGTAAAACCCGAAAATCTAAAACATGTAAAAGACTATTTTGCCCTCTAATTTAAAATTTACAAAATACGTAAAATATGTCAAGCTCATTAAATGAAATTCTAATATAACTTGTAAAGATTATAAAGCCTAATGTGCAAAATAAATAAAGTCGACACTTACGCCTAAAATTTACATCACACATTAAAACTCATGTACATGGTCCGAGTTTTACATAAACATTGCAACCTAATTGAAGCCCAACTAAGTTTGGTTCTTGGCCCATGTTTCTTTTTCTTTTGGTGCGGCTAAAACAACCAAAATCCCTCCCATTTATTTTGAAACCGAATATCCTCCCTTCAAAACCCTAGACCGTATCTTTTCATCATTCATAAAAAGAAACCCTAATTCGGATTAACAACAAGCGGCAAAAAGAAATTTTCACAATCCTAGGGCACGTTTTGAAGGTTACAACAGAAGAGTCATGGGGAGGGTGTGTGATCGAATAATCTGTAGAGGTCTTGTGGGCTTGTTGAGTCCGTGTTCTTGACCTAGCAATCGACCAAGGTATCGTGTATTCTCGTCTCTTTTGTTACTTTTTCACCGACTCATACGTAACCTTGATGTTTTGAGTGTATTCGACCCAAACCTTGTTTTAGCCTCGATACCTCCTGTTTTCAGCCCTTTTTATCGACCCTCATGGATACTAATGCAAGTTTTAGTAATCGCAATTGATCATATAAGACGGAGTCGACACATAGAAACCCTAGGTCATTTGTAAGAATTGGTGTTATGATTTTATGTGGAATAATTGATTCGTTAATTTTATAAGTGTGTATAAAATTCATAAGTGGAAAATATAAAGTATTGGGCATGTCAAGATGCTATTAAAACAGATTTCAGGGCTTTCATGGGTCATGGGTGCGTTTGGGTAGGTAAAACATGTGATTATAATGGTTTTAATAAACCCTAAAGCTGGACAGCATCATATGTCGAATTTGTGTGTGTTATAGATCCAATTTTATAAGTGCAATAATCAGGGTTTTTGTGTGAAAAGTTTATTTTATGTCTTAGTTAAGTCTTCCAAGTGGTTTGGTCGAATTTGGAGTTGTCTAAGTCGTATTTTGAATTTTACAAGATCAAGTGTCAAAGCTGAGAAAACGGGTGCGAAATTTGGTTGGATTGTTTGATTTTCATTTTCAAACCATAAGGAATTGGGAGCTCTCCTTTACAGGATTGACATATAGGATATAAATGAATTTCGGGAGTTTTGGAAATTTTTCCAAGGTGTCTAAACAGGTCCAATAAGTGTAAACTTTTAAGGTGTATTTTCCGATTACTTTGGGCAGTGTCTGGACTTGTGATTTTCCCTAGGCCATTTGGCATAGATATAGAACCCACCAATTTTTGGAGACTCTTTTAACTCATGTGGGAACCACTGGGATTTTACTTGATTTCATTTTAGCTAAGTAAGTATTTTATAAAAATCGTTAAAGTCTGGTCCAAATATGAGTTTAAGAAAATGAAAGATAAAACATGATATCAATAAGTAACACACTTACAAAGGCATAAGAAGCTTATAAAAGAAGCTAATAAGTATTATACGAATCGTAATCCATGTAGATTCATTGAAGAAGACGATGGCGTCGTATCTTCGTGTTCGCTCATTCATTTGCTTTTCCTCATTTGCGTTAAGGTGCGATATTCGACCTTTTTAGTAAAGGTTTTCTCATGATCTCCTTTTCTTGTCATTTCCTTATGCTTATTAGGATTCTCTATGCCATTGCTATGATTCCCTTCATTATGTGAATCTACTTTTATCCGAACTTCTTTGTTGAACCTTGCTATGGTTGAGTATGAATTTACGATTATGAACTTCGATTATGAACATATGATTATGAACCTCGATTATGAACGTATGATATGTGACGTGATATGAACCTTTGATTTCGAACATTTGATATGAACCCTTTCGATTTGTTTGATCCGTTGCTTATCCGAAATCTCTGCTTATTGAACCATGAAACATCCGATTTGAACTTATGATATGAAAACTCGATTTGTAAATCTTTGACCTTTATGATGAATTATGATATGTGTCATTTATGACAATCTGTTTGACCTAAGTTAATTTGACACCGAGCCATTATTTCACTAGTCATGGGGTTCCATGTCCGTGTCGTTGATGCACCTCGACATGACTCTAGGGCGAGAGGTGATGTTACGCCACGTCCCTTTCATTATCTCGTTTATTGATAGTTTGGCCACTATCTCATGCATTGGGGCGATGGATGCATCCTAGATCCGATCGTTATCGATATGATTTGTCGGTGAATGATGTCGTGTACATCTGGCGTCTTCACAAGTTCGGAGCTAGCTACTCCATTTGTTATTGAGGTCTCCCTCATATTATATAAGGTATTCGAGGTCACCCTCCGAATAAGAAAGTTACTCGATATGATATGTTACGGGCTCGTGGTAGATAACTAAATCAGATCTGTTATTTCGTGTTAGATATTCGTTTATGATTCCGTATTTGTGTAAGATATAACTTTTCACATGCACATCAAACCATAACACAAAGTAACATATAGATGGAATTCTAGAGAGAAAGTTAGAGGTTTAGGGAACTTAGTGAGAGAAAGTGAAAGATATTATTATGAGCTCCAACTCTACCTTGGGAGGTAGAGTATTTATAGTCTTACATAAATCGCCACACTTTGGGTGTGGATCGCATACAGTGGGTAAAGACCCGTCCGTCCTCCACGGTGTTACTTAACTAAATACTACTTAACTTAAGATGAACTACGACTACGAGCTTTCTAACGATTACATATACTTGAGGTGACCGACTCTTTAATACCGGAATTTCTAATTCTAACAATCTCCCTAAGGAGGTCACCTCAATCATGTACCAAAATTACATTGAATACAAATAGATATTACATTTAACAATTGATCTTGCATTCTTGATGTAGTCCTTTGCTCCTAAGCTCGTAGTCATTGATTCTTCACATTGCATGTTTGGTTACTTCAAGTGGAGGTCTTTTCCGATCCACGTGATAATAATTTTGAGCCATCATTTGAGATCATCACTATCAACAATCTCGACACATCCTTTGTGGTGTTGGTATTATGTGATGTTGTGACTTTAGGACCGACATGCTCACATTCGGATCATGAAGTCTTCACATCGAGTAGCGGAAGCTTTGTTGAATCATGATATTGGCGCAGCCAGTAGCGAAGCATGGAGTGAAAATATCGAGTCATTGATGCACTAATCATGATTTCTTTTGAGATGAATGTGTTAAGTGAGCATGCGGCTATGGATTGACCGCTTCATTACGATCACCGCAAACGTCGGCGCACTGCATACAACGCTTAGCAACAAATCGCACGAAAGTGTCTTTGATCACTTCGTTGAATTGAGGTACACGCCCACGGTTCCCCGTTGATCAAGACATGTACTTTTGTGATCGGTATAATTCAAGAATTTCCTGACGGGGTTTCGCAATTGTTCTAGCTGTTCTCAAACCGAAACGTCTCAAAGAAGACAACACGGAGTGAGTGAACCAAATAATTTTAAGTCCACCGATTGATGAAAAGAGATTTGAAAAACAATCGTGTATTGCTCAATAGAAATTGTTTTGCAATACAACGAAGGTTTTAATTGAAAATCAATTATCAATCATAAAAATACCTTTTGGTTTGAAAAATGAGTACACGGTCGATGTGCTAAAGAAAAGAGTTTTAAGCACAAAGACCGGTTTTCAAAGGTATCCGTCAATCCATAACTCGAACCGTGTTTGATTCAAGAGATTGAATCGCCCATTGTTTCTCGTTCGGTTGTCACATGCTTGATCTATATAATAGATCTCACATGCCACCTACCAGAGCTTGTTTGATGTTGGCTCCGTAAGGCTTTCCATCTTCATTGTGAATATGTAAACACATCACTCGGATGTTCGGCAATACCACAAGGATAATGCGTAGGACTCAAGATATAATCTCTTTCCACATTGTGTGAAACAGAGAGTCTTCATTGAAAGTGTCCTAATGAGATTTATTGATGATCTCGTGGCTCTAGACTCAATTTGTGCATATTTGGATCCCGTGTTCGAGACTAGGAGAGGTCTCCTACTTCAATATCAACCATCTCTAAGAGACAATCGATAGATTATGTCGGTTCCCGTGAGAATGAAACAAGCCCTTTTAAGAGGAACTTGAGTGGTTTGGAAAGTTGAAGTGCAAAAGGCGTCACCGGGTCCATGACGCCTTGTCTTCAATACCGATGTTACCATAAGTAGCATATGAATTGAACCCGGTTTCGCCCTAAGGTTGAATAAATGGAGGGCTATTTGTTTTCACCCTTTTCTCATTCAATTCTTTTAATTCTTCAACCCCTTCAAGCTTACCGAGACTTCATAGCTAGAACCTTGTTGGGTTTATTCCAAGACTAGCTCGGTCTTAGTCCGCACTCTTCCCATATCTCACATTTCTCCTTTTGTCATCATACCTAAGGACTTCTACACTAACTAGCGGATTGTCCTCGGTAGAGCCCTCCGTTCAAGCGGATCATGGGAACACATACCTAACCTCATCATCCTTATATCACCGTACATAAAGTAAAGTTGGTCGGTCAATTTGGTATTGTTCATCCGCCATTGATCCAATTGAAAACCATTTGAAAATCAATTCGGATACTTGTGATATATTATCAAAGCATTTTGTACCGAATTGTTTTTGATATTTTTAGAACGAGAACTCCCCTCAACATGTGCATCAAGTATTTGAAAAATGTTTTGCACACGGAGGCAAGAGAAAGAATTAACTTCTTTGATTACCATTTTCTAAAGATATCAACATCACTTCCCACATCAAATCAAGTAGATAGAGCATTTCGGGAAGGATGAGGTTTCCATAAATTTGCTCCCCTCAATATGTGCCTCGAGGTTTGAAAAGAGTTTTGCACATACTAGAGGAACATGCACATTGAGATAAGTATCACAGTTCAAATCATAGGTTTAAGATAGATGCTCCCCTCAACATGTGTATGGAAAATTTGAAATCGTTTGTCACATGTGGGGTGATAGCATGTACATCATTATAAAACCATTTACCGAATTATCGGTGTAAATCCAATTTAAATCACACATTCTCCCGATCACAATTATCAAATCATTTGAGATTTGTGATCTCTTATTGATTTAAATTGATTTTGAAAGCTTTAAGGGAATTGTGACTTGATTATGAAAGCGTTTTAACTGATAAGGATCGGATTTTAAGACTTTACACTCCATTGATAAAACATGCATGTATATCTTTTGAAAACAATTTTATGCCAAAGTAACTTTTTAATTTCATTGAAATCATTCTCCCCCTCAATCAATGACATAGGTTGTTGATTGAGAGATAGAGATTTTGACAAATAAGTCCAGATGATTATCAAAAATAGAGACCGAGTTATTTTTCAAAGCATTTGGTTTTCAATGCAGATAAATGTTTATAGAATCGAGCATGGAATGTGAAAACATGTTAAAACATGGCTCGTTCTTTCTTTTAAAAACCAGTTATTGCCTCGAAATGACAATAAACCATTTCTCTTTCTCCCAAAATATATATATATATATATATATATATATTTTTTTAATAACATTCGAACAAACATCTAAAGTCCCGTGTCATTCTTTGAATGACAGCACAAAGACCGTAGATATTATCGAACCGAGAAAAACATGACAAAATGACAATATTTTTTGAAGATTTTTCGAATTTTTCAGATTTTTATGGATTTTGAAAGTTTTATATTTTTCTATTTGATTTTTGAAGGTTTTATAATTTTGTATTTTGTTTTTCCAATAGATATATATACAAGAGATAGACGAAGATAGACCTTTACTCCTCGTCTTCCTCCTGAAGACGTTTGAGTGTTTACGGTTGAAGGCTTTTCAAGCCAAGACGTGGAAGAATAAACTCAAAACGTTCTCTTGGAAGAGCTTTGGTGAAGATGTCACTAATTGATATTCGGACCTCACAAAATATAGTTCCACCACACCTTTTCTACTTGTTCTCGATGAAATGATGTCGAATGTCGATATGCTTTGCTCTTGAGTGTTGAACGTTGTTGCATGAGAGAGCAATAGCACTTTATTATCACAAGATCGGAGGGATTTTGTTGAATTCATAGCCATAGTCGATAATTGAGATCTCATCCATAAGATTTGAGCACAACAAGATGACATGGCTATGTATTCAGCCTCAGAGAGGAAATAGAGGTACTCATTTGCTTCTTTGAAGACCACTCACAAGCTTATCACCCAAAACACGAGCACCTCCTCGACGCATTTCGACGTGTATCTTGACAACTCGCATGATCGGCATCTCGCATAGGCCGTTAGTGACATACCGGTGTCCTTCGGGTACCATAGTCCCATATTGATGGTTCCTTGAGATACCGAAGACCCGCTTAATCGCTTCAAGGTGCTTTTAGTAGGCTTAGCACGGTATCTAGCACACATGCAAACAATGAACAAGATGTCGGTCTACTAGCGTGAGATACATCGGGATCCAATCATACTCCGATATTTCGTTTGATCAATCATGATCCCCGAGAGGTCCTCATCTAGTTTGGTTCGGTCAATCATGGGGTGTCAACAGGTCACTTGAATCAAATCCAAATTTCTTTAAAATCTCTGTTGCATATTTAGATTGATTTATGAAAATGCCTCCGGACTTTGAGAAATTTGTAATCCCAAGAAAATGACATTTGTCCCATCATTGACATTTGAAACTTTGAACTCATTTCATTTGAAAACGATCACATTCCATTGGGTCACGAGGCAAAATAATATCATCAACATAAATTTGAACATGAATCAAATGTTTGCACGACTTCCGGTGAACAATGTAGGATCAATCTCCTTTGATGAATCCGGTTGATAGAAGAAACTTTGACAATGTATCATACCATGCCCTTGGAGCTTGCTTTAAACCGTAAAGAGCCTTCTTCAAACGATAAACGTGAGTAGGATGCTCTTGATTCACAAATCCTTCAGTTGGCCGACGAGACGACTTCTTTAAGATCTCCGTTTAGAAATGCCGTCTTTACATCCATCCGATAAACTACCATGTTCTTACTAGCAAGATTAGCCGAAAGATTCGATTGCCTCGATTCAAGCAATCGAGCAAAAGATTCTTCAAAGTCTATACCTCCTCTTGACGATATCCTTTAGCAACTAATCGAGCCTTGTTCTTCAACACATCACCATGCTCATCAAGTTTTACTTTGAAGATCCATTTTAGAGCTATAATCATAGCACGCCTGGAGGGCAGTACTAACTCCCATACATCAAGACGATCAAACTCATGAATTTCATCTTGCATAGCATTGAACCACTGTCTTCATTCATGGCGGTTTTAACATCTTTTGGTTCGATCTTAGATAGTACGGAGTTGAAGAAACACCATAAGGCATCGGTTGCAAGTTGTTTCCGGGTTGATACAGACGAGAGGATTACCAATGATGTTGTCTAATGGATGATCGTGAGTCCATTTTCCGAGGTGTTCATGTGGCATTTGTTGAGGAACCGAGGTAGTGAGTCGATGTCTCTCAAGAAGATGGTTCGATGATGATTCGGGAGTAGCAAATATGTTTTCAAATGGAGCATCTTCGTGAGTAGCAAAGGATTAACTTCATCATTGATGCGAAACATTTCCATGATGTACATTTGAAGAATGATGATTTGTTGATGAGATCAAGGATCGCAGCAGTGCTTCTTGGCTTAAAGATATTGAGACCAAGGATTGACTTCATTCATCGGAATATGAGCAACCTCTGTTGTAGGGATCAAGACCTCATTAGTAATTGAATCATACAGTTCATCAAACATAGGATCAAACAATTTCTTTACATCATCTTCGATGGAGGTACATATGGAGTTTCTTGAGAGGAGTTTGGAACAAGGGATGAACCAATGGACTGTTTTGAAGTGCGGGTCCCGAGTGGAGTGTCCAGGAGCCATTTGACCGGTCACCATCAAACGTAACGTGAATTGTTTCCATGATATTTCGGGTTCTTTTGTTGTAGATTCGGTATCCCTTTTGTTTGATGCATATCCTACAAATACTCCAATGTCGCCTTTGGCCCTAAGTTTGCCTAAGTCTTGACCTCATTAGTTGGATAGCACAATGCACCAAACACACGAAGGAAAGATAGATTAGGTTTTCATTGTGGACAAGTTCATATGGAGTTTTTCCATGAATAGTGTGAATCGTGGAACGATTTTGTGTGTAGCATGCAGTGGCAATTGCTTCACCCGAGAAACATTGGAACCTTTGAGTAGATCAAGATTGTTCTAGCAATTTCAACAAGAGTACGATTTCGCCTTTCAACTACACCGCTCGCTGAGGGGTTCGTGGAACACTTCTTTGATGGTCGATTCCAACGCTTTCATAGAATTCACTAAGTTGTTTGTTGACAAACTCGGTTCCATTGTCTGCTCGATAATTCGGCGCTTTGTTTAGTCTAACTCGCAATGCTTGATGAGTTTGATGATGATATCGAGTTTCATCCTTTGTCCTTAAGAACTTGACCCATGTGAATCTAGAATAATCATCAACCACAACTAACACATATTTCTTCCCAAAGATATTCTCGCACCTCATTGGTCCACATAAATCCATATGAATCATATGAAGAACTTCGTGATGAGAGTTAGTAGGTTTGGGTTTATGGGCATACTTCTTGCTTTTTCCCAATTGACATGCGGACAAAGATGATCCTTTTCATACTTTAGTCTAGGTAAACCTACAACTAAGTCCTTTCTCGAAAGATCGTTGATGGTGCCGAAGTTCAAGTGATTGAGACGACGATGCCATAACCATGACTTTGTTTTGAAGCCTTAGATAACAAGCGATTGGAGAGGCTCTCATCATGTCATCGATAGAGATGGTGTAAAGGTTTGAGCCACGAGTTCCTTTCAACAGTTCCTTACCATTAAGGTCTCTAACAAAGGTGTATGTTTTCCAAGGCTACTTCTAGATCGTAATCACGAATTGACCAACAGAGAAATGATTATGACCTAAACCTTCCACATAATACACTCGGAGATGACACTATCACCAACAACATAATCTCCATAACCCATAATAGCACCGAAATGATCATTACCAAATCTAATGAGCCCGATGAATTTGCTCACGGTTCATGAGCCGTGACCGATCTCCAAATATATGCTTGGAACAACTGAGTCCGTGTACCACGAACGATTTGAACGATCTGCAGTTGAACACGTATAAGAGTGGATAATCGGATAATTGGGATCCCCATGCAAGAATGGGTTCCATATGGTTAGTAGCAATGTTGGAACACCCACATCGTAAATAGAAGCATTCATATCGATGGTGAGGTAATGGAATCATTGTGAATAGATGCAATACTAGTGTCTCAGATAGCCTGCTTTACGGTGTGACCACTTCTTAAGGGAATAGTTCTACCGGTAGGGCATCCATTTTCTAGTGGGCATTATCGATTGGTCTTATGACCAATGGTATCCAATAAAAACCTATTCTCAATAATGTTCTTCCCGTGGGTTTCCATTGTTTTCTAACTTTCTTTCGCTTTTGCCTTTTAGCATTTTTAGCATGAATTTTAGCATCAACAATATTAATCGGACAATTAACATCATTAGGCAAAACATTGACACCACATTCATGATTAGAAACAAAATTCAAGCAATCATCAAGACAAGGTTTGCAAATAGTATCGAATTCGAATTAATTACAAGACGCCTATGGCTAATACTAGAATCAACACGATTCGTTTTATTCAATTCAAACTTAAAGTTCCTAGATTGTTCTTCTACTTTTCCAAAGGCACATTCTTAGCTTGCGAGGTCCTATCATTCCTTGTATTGTCTTGAGACTTTGACCGCTCCCTTTAATGTCACCGATTACTCTCGTAGAGGAATGGGAACATTAGTTTGTTTTACTACTCTTTGCACCACTTGCTTAGATGTCTTTGATCTCGAACTACATGCGTGTGTCCTACGGTTCACACTCTTAAAACTAGAGGTACCGAGATTTGTACTCCTAGAAGGCACGCTTGAGTTCTCTTTCTTAGCATTGACAGATCTAGAATCTGACCCCTTTAACGGCACACTATGGTTCACATTCAAAACATTGGGAATCCAGTGCATATCATACTTGGCATTAGGCATTGAGCATGGAATCAAAGGATTAACTCTCTCACCTAAAGACTTTGGGCATATTGTGATCAAGCATTCTAAGATTTCTTGAGATCGTTTGGCATATAAGCATGCATGTCTAATTGCATTATCATGAGGTTTCTCTAGCTTATCCTCTTCAACAATCTCACGCAGGCATTCTAAGCAATCCTTAAGGGATGAGAAATATGTTTGAATGGCAAGCTTGTTGTTCCTTAGATGAGGGGGGACATATGTCACAGATAAAGCATATTTATTACCGTGAGTGAGTCTTAGATACAACATTCTCCCATTGATCATTGGCATTTTCCTTTTACCCGACTCTTCGATTCTCAATTTCCTTTTGCAATGAAGTTATTTGTTCGTTGTTTTTGTTACGAGTGACTTTAATTGATTCAAACAACTCATTGAAGTGACGTTTAACCTTTTCATTTTCTTCTAGAAAACTTTCGCTTTCCTTTTGTAAAGCATTTACTAGGTTTTGAAGATGAAACGTTTGAGAATTCGAGAATCTAAAGAAGGAGGCATTTGGGAGCCTGTCATATTGTTTGTTTGACCCTTTAATTGAGAGATTTGGGCTTTCAACTTTCGATCGTGTTGCACCGAGCTTGAATCTGCTCATCACGCTTGTTAATTTGAAAACCGCATCAAACTCGAGCATCCGAAGATGTCTTGACATTTGAAGTTTTGACATTTTCTTTAAGATGTTGATATTTTAGTTGTAAATTAAAATGCTCAACTTCTAGTTTAGAAAAATGTTTAACGAAATTGTCGTGATCATCCAGTTCAATTTTCTCATTTAGTTTAGAATTAGTTTTTCAAGCTCAATGACTCGATCATGGGAGAATTTCAGTACACGATAATTCATGAAATTTGGAAGCATTAATAGAGCAATTTGAAGTAGTGAAAACACATCTTGAGCAACACATTTAGTAATAAGATTCTCATTTAATGTATGCAAGTTCTTTCTCTCAATCTCATTATATTTCAAAGGCACGCCATAGTCACTAACTTCAACAACCATTGCATCAAATTCCTTTTCCATTCCCTTAATATCGCTTTCTATCCCTTTTAAGACTCTCAAAGTGATCTTTAGAAGTTTAAAGAAGGGCATGACCTCACCAAATAACATTCTTTCATTTGTTCAAAACCCTTTCTCCTTCAATTATACCTGGTGTGATCCTTTTCTTGCAAGTTTTCTCAAAATCAACAAATAGTTGAAATATCACGTATTGGCTAATTAATGTCTTGCTTTTAGTGGCAATTTTCTAGGTACAAGATGCATTGGTGTATTAGGAGGATACACAGTTGCTCTAGGCATTTTCCAAAGGGAGGTTGGTTTCAACAATATTTTCCGCTTCGCTTATCTAAATCCTTTTCCGTAAGACTTGTTCGGAGTCAACAATGTCTCGAGGCTTAAACTTGTTCAAGGAAATCCAGCTTTTCCTTCTTGTAATCATGAGGAGCGATAATTATGTTTTTCTCTTTGCATTTAGGATCATTTTGTTTTTATTCATCTTTTCCCTAGTGATTTCATTTGATATCTTATCTTCCTCAAGCACTCAACGCAACTAGGTTTCTCGCTAGGCTTAAGGATTTCATCACCATCATAAAGGACCTTATGAGCATTTCTAGCCTTTTAATTACCTCTGGATTTGGTTCCTCAACAAGGGAATGCTATGCTTATCGCTTAAAACACGATGTTTGGTGACCATGTGAGCGATCAATGGTGTTTCCTTGTATGTACAACTTGTTTTCAAGTTTGTTTTCAAAGTTTTCGATTAGAAAAATCTCTCAAGAGTTTTGATTCCTTTGCATTAAATTCTTGCTTAAGCATTTTCACATTTTCTTGAAGTTCTTGTTTTGTTTAGTCGCTTTTAGAAAGTTTTTCTTGCAAGGAATTTAATTCTTGTTTCAATACTTCTTCTAAACTTACTTTTTCTAATTCTCGTACTCACTTGGACATCCATTTCCCGCTCACGAGTGGTCAACTCAAATTTTGCACGTTGTTCATAAATAGCAACACGCCCTTATAGGCATTTAGTTCGAAATTATGGAATCATCGTGAGCACATGCAGTGTATTCATCAAAGACATAGTCATTATTGATCGCAGAAGATGCATCACTTGGTACAACTTCACTTTCACTTTGTTTCACGTATTGATCGTATGGGACAATATTGTTATTACCCATATTTTCAACATTTGATTCAATAGTTTCATTGATTGTACTTTGTCATGCATCCGCTGCACATCGCCTTCATCGTATAGTTTTAATACCTCGAGATGAGTTTGTCCTTGGATGGGCCACTTGTGGTGAAGAAGAGATCTTGGGAGAAACCATTGGAGAGATGCTAGCCATAAAGATTGTGTGTGCAGAGGTCCATCATCTACATCGTAGTCGTATGCATCACGGTCGTGACTTGAAAGGCGCTCGATGATTGTGACCTATCTCCCGAATAGGTCGCTCATCCACATCTCGCATCATAGGTCTTGGCATTGCTCTCGAAAGAAACAAAGAATTCCTCTTCATCCAACGCAGACCATTGTCCCGAGCTTGTGCCAAGAACATCTTATCTCTCAAGTAATCAAGATTCGTGGACGCTTTGGAGATGTGCGCCTTGCAATGTGTCCTTCACCACCACGCTTATAGCATTTGATTGGCTTAGCTTGACCTTGGTTACCATTTCTTCCTCGATTCGTTTGCCAACATAACCTCTCCCAGCTCCACCTCTTCTCGATCATACCGTCTTTCCCGAATCGGTTGCCCCATAATTTTCCCATCTCTTATCAAAGCATGGTTGTGAAGATTGGAGGCGGTTCGGATCTCATTACGTGTGTGGAGTTTGTTGGTGTGAGGTGAAAGTGTCCTGCTCTCTTTAACCATGAGTGTTAGTTGAGTGATGAAATGTTCCATGACGGCATTTGCATCGTGTTGCTTGAACCTTGGATCGAAATGGGTTTGTGATTATCATTATTCATGGGTGCAACTTGAGAAGCATTGTTGAAGTCCCAACATCGTGAAGAAGGCGGTTGAATCATTTGTAGACCTTGTTTCTCCCCGACCTTTGAACGATCAAGAATCCTCTTTTCAAACATGGCATGTCTCTCATTTTGAAGGAGGAAGGCATAGAGTTGCTCATAGTTTGTATCCTTCAATCCTTTAGTGAGTTTCACAGAGTGACAAACTTGTGCCATTCGGGATTCATATTGTTTACAAATTTAGAGTTCAACTGAATGTTAGGCATAGTCATCTTGATGTTTCTCATGTCATTCACCAACTTATGAAATCTCACATAGTACTCATAGACACTCTCATCCGGTTTCATCTTGAAGTGCTCAAATTGGTCATAGAGTTGGGATTCTCTGCCTTCCATAGTCGCTTCGAACCCGAGAGAAGCATCTTAACATTATCCCAAACCGCCTTTGCATCGGTGTTATGATTGATCGACCAGATGTCTTTAGGAAGACCTTGAAGAACAATGTTTGAAGCCCCGATATCGCATCGAATCTCTTTTCTCCTTATCATCAAGCTCATCATACATCTTAGGTCCGTCCATTCCGTAAACAGAGTACCATCTTCATTAGTATCAAGTATGTCTCTAGTCGTCTCAACTCGATATGGTCCTTCATCAATGGATTTGAGAATATTGACACCATTTTCCTTTCCAAGGCAATACAATCGATTCGTTGAGCCCAAGAATCGTAGTCGATTCTGCAAGCATGGGTGGACGAGTATCCGAGCCACCGCTTGTACATCCTCCAACAAAGTGGAGATGACAGTGGGGACGTTGGTAGACATGTTAACAGATTATACGGGATTTTATAACTCTATGATTAAACCGGAAATAGGTTCTTTCACGGATTTTACTAAATCAAGAGAAACCGTAAACAATCACTCAAGTCGCTAGATGATAATGCTCTAAGTCGCTAGAAACAAATGCACTAAGTCGCTACCAATTAATTCGCTAGACACCAAGTCGCTAGAATCCCAAGTCGCTAGATAGAAAGCAAGTCGCTAAGTAGTAACTCGCTGCTGGACCAAGTCGCTAGCCAAATTTTGGCGAATTGCCACACAAGTCGCTAGAGATACAAGTCGCTAAAGAGCAACTCGCTATGCACCAAGTCGCTACCACTGTCGCTACTCAGTAGTGGAGAGTCCACTACTTGTACTTTAACTCGCTAGATCTAACTCGCTAGCTCCAACACCGTAAGTCGCTACAAAATGTGAAGCAAGTCGCTACCAAGAAAACACTCCGTGAGCTAAGTCGCTAGCTTGAAAACCATATAAACATCACTTTTCAATTCAAAACAACCCAACCAAGATGATTCAAGCTTACCAAATGAAAACCTAAACACTTGTGATGATTCTAAACATAAAAGTACCAACAAAATTCAAACTTTAACACAAGAAATCACCCAAATGATGCAAAACCACTAAACTTTTTCAAACTCAAAACCACCTAAAACCACTATAAATCCAAAGATGTGCAAGATATGATCTAACCATGGCTCTTGATACCAATTGTAAGATATAACTTTTCACATGCACATCAAACCATAACACAAAGTAACATATAGATGGAATTCTAGAGAGAAAGTTAGAGGTTTAGGGAACTTAGTGAGAAAAAGTGAAAGATATTATTATGAGCTCCAACTCTCTACCTTGGGAGGTAGAGTATTTATAGTCTTACATAAATCGCCACACTTTGGGTGTGGATCGTGCATACAATGGGTAAAGACCCGTCCAGTCCTCCACGGTGTTACTTAACTAAATACTACTTAACTTAAGATGAACTACGACTACGAGCTTTCTAACGATTACATATACTTGAGGTGACCGACTCTTTAATACCGGGAATTTCTAATTCCTAACAATTTGTCAATGTTTCCATTTACATACTGAATTATTATATGTTTATTGAATGTGTTTATGCTTTGACATGTTTATGTGACTACTGTTTGCCATGCTAGGATATGATTAATATGCTTAAATGTGATTCGCATGCTGTCATCTGTTTATATGTTAGTTTACCATTATGTGACCTTGTTGATCCGTATGATGATTATGCTAGTGTATAATTGATTGTTCGTAAGTTCATTATGTATAATTGTTCGGATAATTCGTGAACTTTGATTATCCATTGGTGTTCAGATTCCGCTATGTTTGATCCGCCATGTTTAAATTCGCCTATACTAAAGTTTGATCCGGGAAATGGTTTAACTTATGATATCGACTTGATAACTTGCTAATTGTTATGCTATGTCTTTTGCTTATTTAGTTATAGTTTTCCTCCGTATTTTCTATTTGTATGTGTGGATCGCCACGCTTGATCGCTATTGTTCATTTGCTACGATATTGGATAAGTGTGTTAAAGGTAGATTTATTTGACTTGTGTAAAGGACATGTTTACTTCTAGTAGTTGTTTCGCTAGCTTTCGTATTTCGCTTGACTTATGTGTACTTAAATTGACCGATTCATTAATTGCCCTCGTTGATTATGATGTGCTTCATTGTGTCATCAATATGCTATGTGTTTGTTCTTATTTGTTGTTTGTTCTTCCGGATTTACGTGTGTTTGTGTTTCAAAGAATCCTCGTTGATTCATTATCCTCATTCCACGTGACTTCGTTATTCGTTTCTTTATTTCATTTCGTATTGCTTTTGTTTAGTTTTCGCTTTGTTATATCTCGCTTGGGCTTTGTAAGCTCACCGCATTTCTTTTCCCCGCGGTATTAGGCATTCAAGATGAGCTTATGGGATGGTCGATCCGGGTTGAGAGTAGAACTAAGAGCGGGATTTGAATATAGGGATCTTAGATTTATTTTGATTATTAAGTTATTTATGTTTTCTTTTGTAATTTTGTAAAGGCTTCCGCTTTGTATAGTACTTAAAGTTCGATATGAAACCAGTATTTGTGACATTTTTGCCCTTGTCGGGTTGGGGTGTTACATATTATGTAGCAACTTATCAAAGTAAAAAGTAAACTTATACTATATAAGTAAAGTTTAAAATAATGGGTGGATTTGTAAGAATTCAAACTTGGGGGGTTAAATATACCCTGCCCTTTGATGTTGGTTCGTGTGCCCTAGGCGCTATTAGTACGCCTCCTTTTTCCTTCTTTCTTTGTTATCTCCTTTGAGAGATGAAGTATTGTCTCGCCTTTTCTTTTGGTGAGACCGTTGCACCGCAATGCTTCTCGTGGTCGATCACCGAATATTTTGGCTATGGTTAACCTCGTTCTTCACGGGTATCCGTGTTCTCGTTAATCCGAGCGCCGGTTAATCCTGCTTGATTTGTTCGTCTGTGGAAAAATTTGAATCAAGATGATTCAAAAAATGAAAAAAGGTATTGATTCGGATGCAACAGTGTGTTTGTTCCTTTGTTGAATCAATCTACTTTCCTTTTCGATGACTATCGTGTTTAATCGTTGGTAATGGGTTCTTGTTTCAATCGATGTAAGGTTTTGGTTTTTTATTTACCGTCAAAACCTTTGTTCCCTTGTTCTCGTAAAAAATCCGAATGAAAAATTTTGCAAGATTATTGAAAGTTGCCTATTCTTAGTTGCTTGGTAATTAATTACGAGGCGGCTATGAATTATGGTTGGTTTTCGTAATCACAAAATGATTATTAGTTTGATTTGTGGTTCGGATATTGTTTTGCAAAAATTTTCTTGTTTTCTGGGAATATTTTATCTTCTTCGATTCAGGGAAATATGAAACCCTTGGTATATGATGATTTGGTTAAAAGAATCCAAACCGCTCTGATACCAATTGTTGGCCTCAACGTTGGATCTTTGTTGGTTCTAACGTGGTCACTATAATACCAAGTAACACGATATGTTTCAAAGAATTGCTTTGTATTAATTGAAATAAATATAAGTCATCATCCTTAAAGTGTTACGATTCTAATCTATATATAGTGAATGAAAAGGTGCGTTTGAAAGGTTGTGTCGGTTCCTTCCTTTGTAATCACAAATGGCGCTTATTTCTTAAGAGTTGACTTTGACTCGACTTGTGTTTGACACTCTAAATGGGTAGAAAGCGGGTAAGGTGGGCAAGAGTGGGATTAACCCAATAGCTAAATCTTGAACCAAACACTTGCAGTAGGCATGATGTCATACCCTTCGGGGTGTTTGTTTAAGCTTATATATAAGTCAAGCTTATGAGTTTTTTGGCTTTCCAAAACTTCAATAAACGCATAAGTCGCTATAACAAGCTTACAGAAACATCTTATAAGCCCCATAACTTGAGCTTATTAGGGAAATTTTAAAATGTAATGGTATCAAATTTACTCATTAAAACACTTGAACAACTCTTATATGTGACCATTATACTAGATTTCCACAAATAACATCTAGCACAAATACCTCTTCGAATCATAAATTTAAAAGATAATATACGAGTAGATGCAAATAAAACCGACTTTGATGAATAAGCTCGACTTTTAAAGCTAAAATTTAATCGTAATCTTTGACAATCGATGAATGAGTATGTTACCTATGACGCTTAATCTAATTAAATATACCATCTTTACCACTTGGTAGGTTTGCCTCTTCAACTGTACTCTATATTGTAAAGGTTGTATTAGGCTTTGACGCCTTTTAGGGTAAGTCTCTCATCTTATGCAACTCGAAAGAAATGTAGAGGGGTAATAACTTTAAAAAGCATTATATATACTTGTTCAAAAATATATTTCTGGGTATTGAACAAATATTTTTGCTTATGTGGGTACTAAACTTTCAAATTTAGTCTTCTTGAGATACTCCGCTACATTTTTTCCCTTCAAATTATTAAAAACTCAAGGGCAAAAATTTCGCAAAAATACCTTAAAAAGACCGATTTTGAAAGATTAATACCTCAAAAGGACGGAATTTGAAAGTTTAGTACCCATATAAACAAAAAAATTTGTTCAATACCCAAAAAAGTATTTTTGGACAAATATGATGTTTTGTTAAAGTTATTACCCCAAAAGTAAATGAAGAACGAGTTTGATCTAACTACATATGTATTATGCAATGATTTATTGAAGAAATAAAGCTTGATAATATTCTAGGATCCCAAATTTTGAAAAATGTAGTCCCTAGCTTGCTCATCGTAGTGACATTACATAGTGGATTGGACGTTGGGTCGAGACTTTAGATTAATAAAATTATTAGTAACATCATCAATGTCATATTGGTCTTTCAAATAATATTAGAAATAGTAACTAGAATATTATGAGATTTGATGTTGTCTTCTTCGTAAGTATTTATAAATTAAACTTGTTGTCTAGCGGGTATGTAACTAACACACGAAACGAATAACATGTTATACATTCATAGAATCAATCAAACATCACCTGGTTTGTCCGACTAAAATGAATAGTTGATTAAGGATTCACCTAGATTTTAACCAAATCATACTTATACGCGATCTTCAAGTAAACTCACAAATACAAACCAATAACGTCAACACAATTGCATTAGTTAATCAAAACCGCAAAATAAATACTTTAAACGCTAGGGTTCATCACGTTTAAACAAGTACTTAGCCTAGCATGATGAAGAACATAACACAAAAAATAGTAGAGTATAGGTTCAATGTATTATCGACTACTAAGAAGATCAAACCGCAAACAAATGTTATTGTGTTTGAATCTCCAAATCTCTTTAGTTACTTGTGCTCCAATCGACTCAAGAAGGTAGATAATAAGAGATACTCGTATTCCTTCTATATATTCTCGTATATATATCTTGACCTACCACGAACGTGGTTTCAACCAACACCCAAGAGGACGACCGACAACCATGACCTCTCACGTTGGTGGTAGTAGCATAACGGAACCAAGGTCGTATGAGCGAGATAAGAGAGTTATGAATCGACAAGTACAATCCTTATGATGATCATGATTTTGTTACTTTCAGCCTTTTCCAACCAAGAAATGGCTGATTTTATAAGCAAATACGGCATCTCTACACGTGGGAAGCTTCGTTGATTGAAGTTTATATTTGGCTTTTTATTGTTTCATTTTGAGTCAAATGTTCTTTGTTTTATTTGGGGTGTAGTTTGCCTATGTAACAGGCTCAGAGGTGGGATTCACCAAGTGATTCTATTAATTCATACGTAAACGAAATTTTGAAGAATTTGTTTAGCATAGTGATTCTATTAATTCATTCATAAACAAGTTAGCTCAAAATCAACAACACCAAGTGTCAAATACATTCGTAAAACAGACGTTTCGCATCCTCCGATGGTAAAATAACAATAACAATGAAGCTAAATTGAGATAGTCAATCTCCCTAGAAACAAAGAAAGAATGTAATATAATCCAACGTTATATAATGGAAAATAATGGGTCACGAATCTAAATGCAATGCATGTGAGAAATTGTAGTAATGCAAAAGTTGTTGATGAATGCCTATCTCTTGACCCGCTTAGGCCGGTTTGGACTTGCTTATCGGTGACCGGAAGTGTATCACCGGCGCCCCAACAAAAGAATCTCACATTTTTGAAGCCTTTCAAGCTTTGTCAATTTTGCACGAAACAACTTTAGATCTTCTTCTTCGTGTTGGTAGACCTTAGTATTACAATCATCCGTTAGCGTCTTTAAAACCCTTGAATGTGACAATATGAACTTGAAAGTGTAAATCATGATAATAACACCCGCTCGTGTATTTCACGGTCTTCAAGTTACGCATACAAGTGGGAGTAGACTTTAGTTTATTCCATAATAACCATGAGCCTTTTAATTTAACACACAAAAGATAGACAAATCCCAACATTAACTATACATTTATGAAAAGAAAACACAACAAAGCTAAGGAAAAGCCTAACGTAAGTACCTTTTCAATGGATAAATGTTCCAAATTTGGAGATCTTTCAAGGAATCGAGGATCAAGTTCCATTGATGACCAACATAACCTTGTAACTTCAATTGCCTCAAGTTCGGAAAAGCTTGGGCAAATCCCAGTGATCATTGCCCCTTTTCGAACGCTATATATAGTTGAATGAATAAAAACATGAATCATTCACCAGTGTAACAAATTATCGATAAATAACAAATTTAAAGTTGAACATGATAAAAATGCAACTAACTTATGTTAAAGAAAAAAAAATTACCTTGGTGATTTAAGAAATTGATTTAGCTTGACTTATTCTTTTAGAAGCTCAACCAACCAATCACCACTATACACTTCACATGAAGCCTTAGCCTCAATCGAGATGACATCTCCTCTATTATAAAACTAACGCACCTTTTCCCATAAAACAAGAAGTATTCTAAATTGGGAAGAGTTAAAACAACGTTAGCGCTTAAATTAGAGTAAGTATGTTCTACTTTACATTGGATCATTAAACTTGATTTGATCCAATCAAGTATAGAACATCCACAAAGGCCCAAGTCCATATAGAAGAAAATCTAGAGCTCTATCTATAAGAAATATGTAGAATGATCCTTAAAATATCCATAGAATTGTGTAGAATATTGTAGCTAAGAAATATCTAGAGTATAGATATGTATAATGTTGAAATATCTAGAGTTCCATGGAAGTATCTTGGTACTAGACTCTTCCATGGACTAGTATAAATAGAGGGTGGTGTGATGCATTTGTAATGAAGCAAATCAAGGAAAACATAAGCAATCAATAATATTCCAAACCTTTCATAAGTATTCCTCTCTTCCTAAATTTCACTTACAACCTCTTCATCAAATATAAGCCTAAAAGGCCTTCGAGTTTCTAACAAATTGGTATCGAGCTAGAAGATCACGATGTCAAGCATGATGAACTTGTTCCAATTTCCTCGTCTTACCAAAGACAACTATGGTAGTTGGTGCATTCGAATGAAGGCGTTACTAGGTTCACATGATGTATGGGAGATGGTAGAGAAGGTGTTGAGAAAGTAGATGATGAAAGTTCCATGAATGCCGCCTAAAGGGTGGAGTTGCAAAAGGCAAGAAAGAAGGATCAAAGTGCTTTACACTCATCTATCAATGTCTTGATGATGCGATGTTTGAAAAAAGTTGCAAAGGCAACTACTTCCAAGGAAGCGTGAGAGATCCTTCAAAATGCTTTCAAAGGAATCGACAAAGTGAAAAGGTACGTCTTCAAACTCTTAGAGGAGAGTTCAAAACTCCAATGGAGGAATCAAACCATTTCGGATTATTTCACTCGTGTCTTGACCATTTCAAATGAAATGAAGAGAAATGGTGAAGGCTTGAGTGACACAAGGGTGATAGAAAAGATTCTTCGCTCTTTGCCCCCAAGCTTTGATTACATTGTCGTGGCCATAGAGGAGTCAAAATACATAGACTTAATGACCATTGATCAACTCATGGGATCTTTACAAGCCCATGAAGAGAAGTTGAAGAAAAGAAGGGGGAAAGAACCCTTGGAGCAAGCTTTATACTCAAAGGTCTCTTTCAAAGAAAGAGAAAGAGCTTTCTACATGGAAAGGAGCAAGGACGAGGACGCGGTATTTTTCGAGGTCGTGGTGGTTTCCAAGGCCGAGGACGAGGAAGAGGAAGAGAAGATGTCAACAAAGAAGATAAAACCAATGGTCTTCATATCGAAGAGGTCGTGGAGAGGCTTTCAATCTCAAAGAGGAGGTAAGCCCCAAACACAATGTTACAACCGTCGTAATATGGTCCTTATGCCAATGAGTGTACTAGCTCAAGACAAGTGGAAGAAAAGCTAATCTTGTGGAGGTAGAAGACGGAGATGAGCTTACCTTGCTAATGGCAAGACATGACGAACAAGAAGAGGATAGAGCCATGGCATATAGATTCCGCCGCAAGTAACCATATGACGGTGAAGAAGACTTGTTCGTGGAGATGGAGAAAGTAAAGTAACGTCACCTTTGGAGACGAATCAAAGGCACCGTGAAAGGAAAAGGTAAGATACTTATCCGAGCTAAAGATGAAAGTCACCAATATATTTCGGACGTATACAATGTGCCCAATCCTAAAAGTAATATTTTAAGCGTGGGACAACTCTTAGAGAAAAATTACGATATTCATTTCAAGGATCGTAGTGCTACAATAAGGAATCCAAAGGAAAGCTCATAGCAAAGTGCCTATGACCAAAAACCGAATGTTCCTTCTAAACATTCAACATGATGAAGCTAAGTGCTTAAAGAGTTGTTTGAAGGATCATTCGTCGCTTTGGCACATGAGATACGGGCACTTAAACTTTGGTGACTTAAAGTTATTATCCTCAAAGGGAATGGTTAAAGGGTTAGATCAAATTGATCATCCCAATCAACTGTGAAGGATGCCTTCTTGGGAAGCATGCTAGAGTTCGCTCGAGAAAGAAGCGACAAGAGCTAAGGAGCCTTTACATCTAATTCACACGGTTTGTGTGGTCCTATTACTCCACCCTCTTATAGTAAGAATCTTTACTTTATGATCTTTATTGATGACTTTTCAAGAAAAACTTGGGTATATTTTCTAAAAGAAAAATCCTAAGCTTTTGAAACTTTTAAAACATTTAAAACTATGGTTGAAAAAGAGAAAGGTTTAAAAATTAAATCGATGAGATCCGATAGAGGTGGAGATTTTTTATCAAAAGAATTTAACAAATTTTGTGAGGATAATGGGATCCGGAGATTTCTAACGGCTCCTTACTCCCCACAACAAAATGGAGTGGTTGAGAGAAAGAATAGAACCATGCTCAATATGGTCCGAAGCATGTTGAAAAGTGTAACGCCCCGACCCGACAAGGGTAAAGGAATCACAAATAATGGTGTCATATCAAAGCAAACATAAATATACAAAAGAAGTCTTAACATAAATGCTGAAATAATTCAAGTCAAAACGACTTCAATACATAGGTCCCAGTGAAAATAACAACTCCGACAAAATATCCGAAATAATAAGTCTTAAATGGCATCATAAGATCAAAGCTAAAAATCTCTAAGGTAAGTCCACTCATGCACTCATCCCAAAGCAAAACCCAACTTCCAATGCTTAGATACCGCCATGAAGAAAAGAAAATGCGGTTGAGCTTCAAAAGCCCAGTGAATGACATGAAAGCAAAGCGAATACTAAACGATATCGAATATGAAATATAGTGAACAAAAGATAGCAAAATCATAATCATTTTCAAAGTATAAATCGAATTTTCAAATAAAGTTTATAGTTAACTACCACGAGCCCGAAACAAATATCGATCATAATCATATTCTCATAAGGCAACATTTCTCGTAAGGCAACATTTGTAGGGAGACCTACGAGTTATGAAGGACGCATGCACGCAACATCAATCATCGATAACATATAACGATAATGATAACAGATCTAGGATGCATCCATACGCCCTTCCTACATATACAAAATATGCTCCACCATCCGAGACGTGGCGTAACATCACTCTCGCCCTAGAGTCATATCGAGGTGCATCATCGATACGGACATGGAACCCCCATGACTAGTGAAATATTTGGCTCGGGTGTCAAACTATCTTAGGTCAAATCGAATGTCATAACCGACATAGATCATATTTTATCGAAGATCATTCATATTTCCAAAATCGAGTTTTCATATCATATAGTTCAAAATCGATGTTTCATAATTCGTAAATCGAGTTCGATAAGCAACAACTCAACAAAACAGAATGGGGTTCATAGCAAAGGCTTAGGAAACCCTAATACAAAAGCTAACGAAGAAAACGTTAAAAGGAACCTTTATTGAAAAGGTCGAATATCTCGCCTTATTCCAAAGCAAATGATCGGCGTAATACGGAAAGCAAAGGATTACTCCTTCTTCTCGTAACCTATACACATTAACGGTCGTCCATGTTATTTATGATTCCATATTCATCGAAATGATCTTTTAATATTTGGTGTTTATACTTAGTGTATTCAGTGATCTTCATACTTTAGGGTTTTATAATTTAATGAGACTTAATTGTTTTATAATTAATATCGTAGATTAGGGTTCATTATGTCATTTATTAAAGTTTAGGGTTATATGTGAAAATAGTTTAAAAGTCATAACTCACACATGAAATAACGAATTAACACTCTTAGCTTCAAACCCTAATCGACTCTCATTATGTTCTAGGGTTTAGGTTTACATGACCTTTACTTATTAAACACACTTTCAAAACTCTTATATGGTTCGGCTAACACTTAGGGTTTCGGCTAATAGGTTTTACGCAAACTCTAGCTCATCTACGTACAATACATATTCACGTTTGCATGTTTATACCTAGGCCGAATATATTACATATACATGGTTCGGTTCACATGCATATGGGCTTCGGTCCCACTGCTCAACATATATCTATGATCCGATTCAATTATTACGACATATACATGTTTTCTTAACATTACAAGGTTCAATTCGTTATGGTTTGTCTTTGTTTGGTTACACGGCTCGGTCACAAAAAGAAAACACAAAACTCGACTAAACAAAACATATCACAACATATTAACGTAAGGTGTAACGAAAGAAGACTAATAAACATTGTTATACCTTAGCTTGGTTGAAGCAAAATCTCACACCACAAAACTAGGGTTCGGCCGAATGGGAAGAAAAAAAGAGAGAGGCAACAAAACTAGGGTTTCAATTTCTTGTAAATGCATTATATTTATAGGTGGTATCATTTTTAGTTTAGGGCTTTGAGGAGGGCGCTTGGGTTTCGGCTTGGCCCAACCGAACACACAAAACAAACGCCCCTTATGGCTTCTTGGACTCTCGGCTTGGCAAAAAGAAAACGAGCCCATCGGATCAAAATCAAACAAATGGCGAGGCCCAAACTTTTACGCGAGACGTTTAAATCTTTCGTCGTACAAAATCGATCACGTACACACATTCGTTAAGTTTTTAATTATTCGTAAATTAGTTTTAATTTCGTTAAATGATTATAAACGTATTTTACGTATTTTATAATTTTTGATTTCGAGGGTATTTTAGTCTTTATCTATGTTTTAGATTTTCAGGTTTTACAAAAAGTAAGAAGATGCCAAAGGAGTTTTGGGCCGAGGCGGTAGATTGTGCAGTATATCTATTGAACCGGTGACCGTTAAAGAGTTTAGATAACAAGACTTCACAAGAAGCATGGAATGGGATGAAGCCTACCGTCTCTCACCTAAGGGTATTCGGAAGCATAGCATATGTCCATGTTCCCAGCCAAAGGCGATTAAAGCTTGATGATAGAAGTGAGAAGCATGTGTTTGTTGGCTACGACAAGCGATCGAAGGTTATAAGCTCTATAATCCAATCACAAGGAAGGTGTTTGTGAGTAGAGACGTGGATTTCGATGAAGAAGAGACATGGGATCGAGCATCAAGGAAAATGAAAGGTATGACTTTCTTCCTATGACTGATGAAGAAGAGACGGTGAATCAAGTGAAGAAGTCCAACAACCTCAAAGTCCAACTCCAACCCAAGAATCACCTTCAAGTTCAAGTGAAGGAGAACCAAGACAAGAAGTTTGCAGGATTTCTACGAGGTAACCGACGAAATACCCTTACTTGTTTATACGTTGATTGTGAACCTTTAGTTTTTGAGGAGGCTATGAAAAGCAAGAAATGGAGACAAGCCATGGACGAGGAGATAAAGTCAATAGTGAAGAATGATACGTGGGAGTTGACGACCCTTCCGAAAGGCCAAAAGGCTATTGAGTCAAGTAGGTATACAAGACCAAGAAAACGCCAAAGGCGAAGTGGAAAAGTACAAGGCAAGACTTGTGGCAAAAGGTTACAAGCGGTAGCATGGTATCGACTACGAAGAGGTATTTGCTCCTTGCTCGCTTAGAAACTATTAGAATGATTATTGCTATTGTTTGCTCAATATAGGTGGAAAATCCACCAAATGGATGTAAAGTCCGCATTTCTAAATGGACTTTTGAAGAAGAAGTTTATGTGGAGCAACCAGAGGGATATGTTGCCAAAGGGCAAGAAGGTAAAGTGCTAAGGTTGAAGAAGGCCTTATATGTTCTAAAGCAGACCACGTGCTTGGAATACTAGAATTGACAAGTATTTCCAAGAACATGGTTTTACTAAATGCCTAAGTGAATATGCACTTTACGTGAAATTTGCAAATGGAAGTATCTTTGCTAAATGCTGCTTGTACGTGGATGATTTGATCTTTACTGAAAACTCTCGAGTATGATTGATGAGCTCAAGAAGTCAATGACGAAGAGTTCGAGATGACGACATAGGACTTATGTCTTATTATCTTGGCATTGAGGTGAAGCGAGACGGATGATGGAATTTTCATAAGTCAAGAAGGATATGCCAAGGAGATATTAAAGAAGTTGGCATGGATAAGTGCAATCCGTTGGCACCCCATAGAACATAAGGCAAAGCCTTCTAAGCATGACGGAGGAGAGCGGTAGACTCAACTCAATTCAAGAGTCTCGTTGGAAGTTTCGCTATTTGACATGTACAAGACCTAACATACTCTTTGCGGTTGGTTTAATTAGTCGTTTCATGGAAGAGCCTACGACAAAGCATTTGGAGATTACAAAGAGGATCCTCCGTTATATCAAAGGTACCGTAGACTACGGAATGTTTTATTCAACAAGTGAAGACTTCAAGTCGGTTGGATATAGCGACAATGATGGGCCGGAGACAAAGACGATGGAAGAAGTACAACAGATTCATATTCTTCCTAGGTAACAATGCTTTACATGGTCTTCAAAGAAGCAACCTATTGTTACTTTGTCTAGTTGTGAAGCGGAGTACGAGTCGCAACATCATGTGTATGTCACGCATTTGGCTTAGATGTATGCTAAAGGAGCTACACATGGAACAAGAAGATGTGATCGAGATATATGTGGATAACAAGTCGGCCATTGACTTAGCTAAAATCCAAGATACCATGATCGAAGTAAGCATATCAACACTGTTATCACTTTATTCGAGAGTGCATTGCAAGGAAAGATGTCCAAGTGATACATACGAGGTCCGAAAACCAAGTCAGAGATATCCTCACCAAGCCGATCAACGAGAAAGATTTTTCAAGAAAGCGAATGATGCTTGGAGTCGGTAAATCAAGTTTAAAGAGGGTGTTGGATCATTAAACTTGATTTGATCCAATCAAGTATAGAACATCCACAAAGGCCCAAGTCCATAAGGAAGAAAAATCTAGAGCTCTATCTATAAGAAATATGTAGAATGATCCTTAAAATATCCATAGAATTGTGTAGAATATTGTAGCTAAGAAATATCTAGAGAATAGATATGTATAATGTTGAAATATCTAGAGTTCCATGGAAGTATCTTGGTACTAGACTCTTCCATGGACTAGTATAAATAGAGGGTGGTGTGATGCATTTGTAATGAAGCAAATCAAGGAAAACATAAGCAATCAATAATATTCCAAACCTTTCATAAGTATTCATCTCTTTCTAAATTTCACTTACAACCTCTTCATCAAATATAAGCCTAAAAGGCCTTCGAGTTTCTAACACTTTCAAATTCAATTTCTTCAAAGTAGGTATCTTGAAGTAAATGTCCCATTTATTGGTCCTGGAACCCATTTCCACATAAAAATTTTCAAGTACCGGACACCCATGGATTAACTTCAATGCGTTTTCCAAATATTTGCTGTGAATAACAACATCAAGGGTTTTCAGATTTGGAAGATTGACAAAAGATGGCCAGGAGAAAGATGATTTGGGGATCCAAAACCCAGGTGATACCAACTGTAATTTCGTGAGTCTGGAATTCCATTGTAAAGGAGCACTCGGAATATGTTAACTTGTGATATCTTGCAATGTTCAAGTACCCAATCCACATATTCTGGACGGGAATAACGGGAACGATACGTATAGTCTTCAGTAGTTTTAAAGTCAAAGTTATGTACCAAATTCCAAGTGTATCTCCATCTTTTGGACAAAAGGCTAGTTCTCACTGCGAACTTCGTAGGCATTAGCGAGAGTATGTCTGAAAGAACATCTTGAGGCAGGCTACTGAGCCTATCTACAACATGCTCCCCTGTAGAAGTCATTTCCTGATCATTAAAACTCACAAATTTCAGAACCGTCCCAAGGCTTTTTAGAGTAAAATGATTATTGTTGAGTTCTTGGCTGGGTTCGGTAAAAAAAATAATTCATATCATTTGTAAGGAAAAAAAGAGTCTAAAGTGCATCTTTCTTCGTTTGTCATACTAGTTTAGACTTTAATGATGAAACTAAAACAAATTGCCTAAAAGAAAACCTAAAACTCAGATTATAACTAGCATAGACATAAACTAGATCTTCCAACCGTTAAACCCTCCAATCTTTAACAACCAACGGCTAAGGGCCATTATCGTAATTGAACAACCAGTTGAGGTAGAAAACAAACAGAGGTAATACTAATTAGCACAAAAATATTTTAAGTATCTTCAATATACAAGTAACAGCACAACCATAAATTTAAAACCTAGGCCGTAACCAAGTGGCTGTGAATTCAGTTAAACAGACTCATAACCTAATCCCTGATTCTTGTTTGTGAATTTTGTTACATTAATCTCCAATCAAGAGCTTAATAGCATAAGATTAAAAGTAAAATACCTAATGAAAAAGAAGATAATGCATAGATATATTCATATATACAACAAATAAGCTTAGTTTGGTTCTTATATTGTTTATAGTAGGGAATGTTATATGCAAATCAAAACTGAGGATGTGCAAATCACTTCCTATAAAACAAAAAAGTGTACGAAACAAAAAACTTAACAGGTTTCATTTAAACTTGGGAATGACACCAAACAATATAAACATAATTCAAATCCGTTATAGACTTAAGGGTGTGTTTGATTTGTAGATAGGAATTATTATGAGTATCTATCGATTTATAATATAGCAGAACGGAAACGGTATTGAATTTTAAAAAGTTGCTTTGATTAGTTAACTTATTCAAAAACATTATCAGTGTCATGGTCTTCAACTAGCATTAAAATTAGTAACTAACAAACTCCAATCAACTACCAAAATCCAGTAGCTCAATTTCCATCCCACAAATTATAAATTCACATTAGTTGAAAAAAAAAAATCTCATATTTATTACCAAAATTTTCTCTTAAATCAAACACTCAAAAATGTATTATACATACGACAATTAAATGGCTAATTGAGCTAAAAACCTCGATAAAGAATAGGGAGTGCGTTGAATATCCAAAAACTGTGGTAGAGGAAAACAAAAATAAAACCCCGCACCTGTTGGACGCTGGTCATGCATGTAGCTCACAACATAGCTCACAATAGGTGCATAGCCCAACTATTGAGATTGTTGACTCAATTACATCTTTGCCTGCTATATTAGTCAAGAAAGTGGCTAGTCAAAAATTGTGGCAGGGAAAATGGCTTGGTGGTTGGACATTATTCCTCATTTTCACACATGAGATTTTTCCCTATATAAGGAAATGAATGTGACATTCATTCATCATCCAAAAATCAACAAACATACTTGTTTGTCAAGAGAGTTACTGAGGCTATTGTAGAGAAAATAGAGTGGTATAGAATTGTACTATAAAATTCTATACGAGTGAGCTTTTGATGGGAGTGTATAAAATCTAGTGAGTGTCCAAAATACTTTCAAGAGTATTTCTCGGAGTCTAGATTTTGAGCGATACACTGTGTAACCTCGGTACTCCATATTTGCCAGTGAAATTCCAGTATTGCTTCCGCCCGTGGACGTAGGTGATTGTCGAACCACGTTAAATCACTGTGTCTTTATTCATTGCGTAAATGTTCTATTTAATTACTCATATCGAAAGTACGTTAATCACAACAAACTGGCATCAGAGCTAGAGTTGTGATCAATTATTTTTGAGATGACGATAATTAAATCCGATGTGGAGAAATTTAATATTGAGAACGATTTCGGTTTATGGTGAATGAAGATGCAGGATCTACTGAGCCATGGGGATATTTATCAGCCTTGCTAGGCAGAGATAAATTGCACGAAAGGTTGACCGATGAAGAGAAGGATGAGCTTATGGAGAAGGCACATGGCGCGATTATATTAAATCTCGCTGATAGCGTGCTTGAAGTAGCAGGAGAAACTACTCCATTGGACTTTGGCTACAACTCGAAAGTCTTTATATGACTAAGTCTCTTACAAACCGGTTGTATATGAAACAACGGTTGTACATTCTAGGATGAAAGATGGTTCATCGAATGATCACATCAATGAGTTCAATAAAATAATTTTGGACTTGAATAATATTGATGTGAGAATTGAAGATGAAGATCGGACGCTGATTTTGTTATGTTCGTTACCAAAATCATATGAGCACTTGTTACAACTCTACTATACGGTAGAGAAACCATTTCAATAGAGGATGTTAAATCGCCTAAATTCTAGCGAATTAAGGAAGAAAGTCTCGGTGGATTATGTTGAAGAAAGTGCTAATGGTTTTATGGTAAGAGGAAGGCGTAATGACAAAGCGTCTAGCAGTAGAGGCCGTTTTAGATCTAAACCAAGATCTAGGAAATTCAAATGTTATGATTGTCGCATGGAAGGACGCATGCGAAGAGACTGTCCCGAGTTAAAAGGCAAAAGGGGTGCAACGGAAGCAGATAAAGTCGTTGCAGTTGCAGAAGAAGATTCTGATGGTGCGAATGTTCTTAGTGTTACCGATGACCCCTCTAGTGATGAGTGGATTCTTGATTCGGGTTGTTCTTACCATATATGTCGTAATAGGGATTGGTTTTCCACATATCGAGAAATTGATGGTGGTAAAGTCCTTATGGGAAACGACGCACCTTGTAAGGTTATTGGAATAGGTACAGTTCAAATTAGGATGTCTGATGGCACGGTGAGGACGTTGACAGATGTCAGGCATGTTCCAGAATTAAAGAAGAACCTCATTTCCTTGGGTATATTGGATTCCATCGGCTGCGACTATCGAGGTCGAGGTGGAGCATTGAAGGTCTCAAAATGTGCACTTGTTGTGATGAAAGGTGAAAAGACTAATGGCATTTACTTGTTAAAAGGTAGCACGATTATTGGTGCTGCAGGGGTTTCTTCATCGTCAACAAATTTAGACACTACCAAAGTTGTGGCACATGCGCCTAGAGCACATGAGTGAGAGAGGGATGATGGAGCTTAGTAAACGAGGTTTGTTATGCAATCGATATAGGGAAGTTGGAGTTCTATGAGCACTATGTATTCGAAAAACAACACCGAGTAAAGTTCGGAACAGCAGTTCATCGGACTAAAGGGTATGTTGGACTATATACATTCAGATTTGTGGGGTCCATCTCGTTTTCCTTCTAAAGGTGGTGCTAGATACGTATTAACCTTCATCGATGATTACTCGAGAAGGGTATGGGTATACATCTTGAAACGAAAGGATGAAGTATTTGTCAATTTCAAGCAGTGGAAGACGATGATAGAGAAGCAGACTACAAAGTCCTTCAAACGCTTGAGAACTGACAATAGTTTGGAATTCTGCCAAGGAGAATTCAATGAGTTCTGCAAGAATGAGGGCATTGTGAGACACAACACAGTGCGATATGCACTACAACAGAATGGAGTTGCAAAACCGATGAACAGGACTCTCTTAGAGAGAGCGCTATGTATGCTTTCAAATACCGGGTTACCAAATACATTTTGGGCTGAGACTGTCAACACAACTTGTTATTTGGTAAACCGGTCGCCATCAACTGCGATTGATTGTAAAACTCCTCTCGAAAAAATGGTCGGTACCCCTACAAACTATCTTGATTTGAATATTTTTGGTTGTCCTGCTTATGCTCATGTTAATGATGGTAAACTTGAGCCGAGGGCAAAAAAATGCATATTTCTAGTATATGTAGATGGGACGAAGGGTTACAGGTTGTGGTGCCCCTGATGGTGAATCATCTTGGTTTCTTATCAGTAGGGATGTGACATTTGATGAGTCTGCTATGTTGAAGAAGAAAGAAAAGGAACAAGTCGATGCTGAAGAAGACCGGGAATTTGAAGAGCAGGTGGAGCTAGAAATACAAGTTACACAAGGAGTAGTACGAGGTATTCCTGATGAGCCCGTTATACAAGATGCACATGAGTCTAGTGATGATAATACAACACCAGAAGAAGTTCAGCCATAGGAACAACATGATCTCCATGATTATAACCTAGCCCGAGATAGGCAAAGAAGAAATATACAAGCACCTCAACGATTCGGGCATGAAGATCTAGTAGATTATGCCTTCAACATGGCTGAAGATATTGAGGTTCAAGAACCTATTACATATCGCGTAGCTATTATCATCCGGGAATCGAAGCAATGGTCCTTAGCCATGAATGAAGAGATGGAGTCTCTTTATAAGAATAATACGTGGGAACTTGTAAAACCGCCAAAAGGTCAGAAGATTGTTGGATGCAAATGGGTATTCAAGAAGAAGGAAGGTATCCGTGCGTTGAAGATGAAAGGTTCAAAGCACGCCTTGTTGCTAAAGGCTTTACTCAAAGAGAGGAGTTGACTTCAATGAAGTTTTTCATCGCTAGTAAAGAATAGCTCTATTCGTGTTACTTGCCATGGTTGCTTTACTCGATATGGAGTTGCAGCAACTAGACATCAAGACGACATTCTTGCATTGTGAGTTGGAAGAGCGATCTATATGTGCCAACCAGAGGGTTCATGATTCAAGGAAAGGAAGACCATGCATGTCTATTGAAGAAGTCGTTATCTTGCTTAAAATCAATCACCTCGACAATGGTATAAAGGTTTGATATATTCATGACTAGCAAAGGTTACTCAAGGAGTAATTATGGTAGTTGTGTTTATCATAAGAAGTTTCGGATGGGTCGTATGTTTACTTGTTGTTATATGTGGATGATATGTTGATTGCTTCTAAAACATGTCGAGATCGATCAACTAAAAGCTCAACTCAAAAGTGAGTTTGAGATGAAAGATTTGGGTGCAACTAAGAAGATACTAGGAATGGAGATTATAAGACATAGACGCGAATGAATATTGTATTTGTCGCAAAAGAAATACATAGAAAAGGTACTTCAACGCTTTGGGATGATCAACTCCAAACCGGTTAGGGTTCCACTAACGGCACATTTCAAACTTTCATCAGTGCTGTCACCTGATACTGAGGAGGAGGTGGAGTACATGTCACGTGATATGCTAGTTCCGTTGGTAGCATCATGTATGCTATGGTGTGTACTAGACTTGATATTGCAAAGGCTGTAAGTGTAGTGAGTAGATATATGGATTGTCCAAGGAAAGCTCATTTGGAAGCAGTGTAATGAATTTTTAGGTACCTCAGGGAACAACTAATTTCAGCCTGGTATATGATAGCGGCGGAAACACCTATGTTACCGAGTACGTTGATTCGGATTATGCAGGTGATTTGGATCGAAGAAAGTCTTTGACAGGGTATGTTTACACGGTCGGCGGATGTGCTATTAGTTGGAAAGCAACACTACAGTCAATAGTTGCTTTGTTTACCACTGAAGTAGAGTACATGGCCATGGCGGAGGATATAAAAGAAGCAATCTGGTTGAAAGGTTTGGTTGGTGATCTAGGAATGCAACATGATCATACTATGATGCATTGTGATAGTCAGAGTGCCATAGACTTGTCCAAAAACCAAGTGTATCATGAAAGAACCAAGCATATTGATGTGCGGTATCACTTTATTCGAGAAGTCATATCTAAAGGGGTTATTAATGTGAGAAAGATTCGTAGCGCAGATAATCCAGCGGATATGTTGACTAAGCCAGTTACTACTAACAAGTTCGAGCATTGCTCGGACTTGGTTGGTATTCATGACATATAAAGTGATGAGCCCAAGAGGGCTGCCAGGAAGCGGAGATTAAGAATAGATAACAAAGAATGGAATGTTCGTCAAGGTGGAGATTTGTTGGACGGTGGTCATGCATGTAGCTCACAATAGGTGCATAGCCCAACTATTAAGATTGTTGACTCGATTACATCTTTGCCTGCTATGTTAGTCAAGAAAGTGGCTAGTCAAAAATTGTGGTAGAGAAAATGGCTACGTGGCCGAACATTATTCCGTATTTTCACACATGAGATTTATCCCTATATAAGGAAATGAATGTGACATTCATTCATCATCCAAAATCAGAAAACATACTTGTTTGTCAAGAGAGTTAGTAAGGCTATTGTAGAGAAAATAGAGTTGTATAGAATTGTACTATAAAATTCTACACGGGTGAGCTTTTGAGGAGTGTATAAAATCTAGTGAGTGTCCAAAATACTTTCAAGAGCATTTCTCTGAGTCTAGATTTTGAACGATACACTGTGTAACCTCGGTACTCCATATTTGCTAGTGAAATTCCAGTCTTGCTTCCGCCCGTGGACGTAGGTGATTGCGGAACCACGTTAAATCCCTGTGTCTTTATTTATTGCGTAATTATTCTATTTAATTACTCATCTCGAAAGTACGTTAATCACAACAGCACCTCGTATGAATGGAACAAAAACCAACCTTCCGTGGGTTTGATCATATGTGTCATGTGTGTAGGAATTAATCCTGAAAATAATTTTAACCGAAAAGTAATTAGCCAATGCATCGTAAACATCGATTTTGTGGAAGTATACAAAAGATCGTTGAACTCAAAGAATGGTTATTCAATCCTACGCCTGTCAATTGATTTATAATGAGTTTTTGTTGGCTAACTAGAACTAAGATTGCGTAAATAAAAGAAAATAAGTGAACTATGTAATGGAAGCAAACAATTAATGTCAATGAAATAATCGAGATTCTCCAAAAGGTTTAAATCGACGAAAAACACCAATTTCATACACCCGTGGTGTCGACTAACCCTTCCCCAAGTTGTTTTGCATAAACCGGAGAGTTGGGATTAATCCATTACATATTTCTCCAAAAGCAATGTTCACTAAGACTTCAAGTCCCTTCATATAAAAATTTGATGATGATTGGATTATGTTAAGTTAATGTGTTCAATATACTAAACTTATGTGGTTGTGGGTTGTCTAGTAAGCGTGCACGGTGTGGGAATACCAACAATGTGTCATTCGTTAGCCATCCTACACCGCTCTTGTAGCCATTCGTGTGCCGTTGGTCATTTAGCAAAGGCAATCACATACACCATTTTTTTTTTTTTTTTTTTAATGGGTATTTTAGTGAGGTATTTTGTGAGACCTACAAAGTGTTATTGGGTTTCTTCCTTAAGAGGGGGTTTTAGTTGTTAGTATGTTATTGGTACCCTAATAACATAGCGCTAAGGTAACAGACGATCTGTCTACACTAAGCACTCTAATAAGTTGCAAGTAATGATTAATGGAGCTATGAAATGAATAAGATAGCTTCAATACATGCACATTGGTGACTGTGTTCGATGCCAATTTCGGAGGCTTTATTGTTTGAACTTCGGATGATGATTTCATTAATTAGTTTCACTTGTTGATTTAAATGAGCGCTATCAATGCAACAAAAACCACTTTCGGTCACGGGATGCAGGTCGTCGCTAAAAGTGTTATAGGACCCACATTTTCAACCTCATTCAAGCCAAAACCTATAGTCCTGTAGCAAAAAGCCCAACTTTTCAAGAGGTTCACTTAAATCCCTCAAGCTTACTCAAAACATTTAAGAATAAGAATAAAATTTCTAGCATTCGTTCTCGAGCACTCACCAAAGAAAAGGTCATCGTCTGCATATTGCAAAAGCAAAACATTTGATCCTTCTTTAGCTAGAGACACACCACTGAATAACCCCTTTATTAAACGCATCAATAAAGGACACTTTGACAAGTAAAAGGAAACGAAACGGTGAGAGTGGGTCACCTTAACAAGGACCCATTTTCATTTGTTGTTCATTCGAGGGGGAACCATTAACTAAAGCCTAGATAGAAGCTGGACACACGCTTGTATCCCCCTTCTCCATCTAATACCAAATCCAATTTGAGCCATAATTTCATGAAGAAAGCTCTAACAAACATCTCTTGCATTAAATCATTCAGCATTTACCCTTATTGAATTACTGAACCCTGTTTGGGAGATTGAAATTCATACTTAAAACATTAATTTTGTATTAAAATTATCGCGTAAAATCTTGTTAGATTATGAAAGGGACTAACATAAAACATTGGAAAATAATGGGGACCGTGAGTTCAAATGCAGTGTTCATGTGAGCAAGTGTAGTAGTGTAACATGGAAAATAATGGGGACCGTGAGTTCAAATGCAGTGTTCATGAGAGCAAGTGTAGTAGTGTAAAAGTTGGTGAAAAATGCCTATCTCTTGACTCGGTTAGTTCGGGTCTCGTCTTGTTTATGGATGACCGGAACCGAAATGAATCTCACCTTTATTGAAGCCTTCAAGCTTTGTCAAAATGGCACAAGTATTAAACTTGACTTAGTATCACACTCGACTGTTAACGTCTTTAAAACCTTTGAATTTGACAAGATGAACTTTAGAAACTCTAAATCATGATAACCGCACCCGTCTTTGTATTTCACGGTCTTCAAGTTCACACGCATACAGGTTGGAATGGACTTTAGTTTATTCCATCGATGATCATGTAAAGCCTATTAATTTAACACACAAAAGAGAGACGAAACCCAACATTAACTATACAGTTGTAAAATGAAAGCACATCAAAGCTGTAAGAAAAAGGCTAAATTAAATACCGTTCCAATGGATAAATGTTCCAATTTTGGTGATCTTTCAAGGAATTGAGAGATTAAGTTCCACTGGTGATGAACATAACCTTCTAACTCCAATCGCTTCAAATTCGGAAAAAACTTAGGCAAATCCAAGTGACCGTCACCGTGTGACAAATCCTATAGTTGAATTAATAAAAAAAAAAGGAAGCATTCAAGGTTAATATATCATCAATAAATAACAAATTGAAAATTAAACATGATAGAAAGAAAGAACTGATCGTTTTAAAATAAAAAGAAGATGAAAACTTACGTCAAAGTTTAAAGAAATTGATTTAGCTTGACTGATTCCTTTTAGAAGCTGAACCAACCGATCACCATCACCCTGATATACTACACATGAAGCCTTAGCCTCAATCAGAGGTGACATCTCCTCTATTATAAGAGGAACGCGCATACTCCCATAAAACAAGAAGTATTCTAAATTAGGGAGATTTAAAATGACGGTGTCGGTAATTGATTCACATACTTCCAAATTCAATCGCTTCAAAGTAGGTATCTTGAAGTAGATGTCCCCTTCATTGTTCCAATAACCTAATTTCACATACAAAGTTTCAAGTACTGGACATCCATGGATTAACTTGATCACACTCTCATCAGTAACAACATCAAGGGTTTTCAATTTAGGAAGATTAACAAAAGGAAAGTCCATACACCCATCAAACAAGAAGTTCTCCAAATTAGGGAGATTTAAAACGACGGTGGCAGCAATTAATTTAGAGTAAGTACGAATTACTTTCAAATTCAATCGCTTCAAAGTAGGTATCTTGAAGTAGGCGTCCCCTTCATTGTTGCAATAACCCAATCTCACATACAAGTTTTCAAGAATTGGACACCCATGGATTAACTTTAATGCACTTTCCCTATACATTCCGTCAATAACAACATCAAGGGTTTTCAAATTAGGAAGAAGAACTAAAGATGAGCAATTAGGAAAGGTATCCATGGTAAGTGACTTGATGCAATCTAATTTTAATCTTGTAAGCGTCTTGCAAGTGTAAAGGCTGCTAGGCAACCTAAGATGCCAACCTTTCATATCAAGCTCATGAACGTTTAACCTAATTGCTTTACTAATCAGCTCTCCCGAATACGACTCGGAATTATAATTGTTATCGTAAAATTGCACACGAAATATTTTAAACTGTGAAGTCTTGCATCGTTCAAGTACCCAATCCACGTCTTTTGGATATAAATATTTATGGTCTACATTTGTGTCAAAATAAAGGTTTTGTACGAAAGTCCAGGTGTATCTCCAGGTTTTGGACAAAAGGCTAGTTCTCACTGCGCATTTTGTAGGCATTAGGGAGAGTATGTATGAAAGAACATCTTGAGGCAGGCTGCTGAGCCTATCTACAACATGCTCACATATGGAACTCATTTCCTGATAATTTAAACACCCAAATTTTAGAATCGTGGTTATATATGTAAATCAAATTATTACTATCACAATGACATAATGCAAAAATGAACAACAACAAACGATTTAGGGCCATTATGCAAACATGAACAATAAGTTAAGGACTTGATGTGAAAAACAAACAAAGGTGATGCTATTTAGGACTTAGTTTTTGATACTATATCAAACAACATTTGCAAGGTGTTGGTATTAGCACATAAAAACGCAAGTATGTATATTATACATTTAATAGCACCATTACGTTTAATTTTTAAAACCTAAATCCTAACTAACTGCTTATGAAAACAGTTGCAAATCAAAACCCTAATTGTTGTTTAACTTTTGTTACATTTACCTCATGTGAGTATCGGAATCATGCTTAAACTGCTAAATCTTGAACCAAACACTTGCAGTAGGCATGAAGTCATACCCTTCGGGGTGTTTGTTTAAGCTTATATATAAGCTTTTGACTTTTTTTGGCTTTCTAAAACTTCAATAAACACATAAGCCGCTATAACAAGCTTACAGAAACATCTTATAAACCCCATAACTTGAGCTTATTAGGGAAATTTCAAAATGTAATGGTATCAAAGTTACTCATTAAAATACTTAAACAACTCTTATATGTTATATGTGACCATTATACTAGATTTCCACAAATAACAGCTAGCACAAATACCTATTCGAATCATAAGCTTAAAAGGTAATATACAGCTTAGATGCAAATAAAAACTGACTTAGATGAACAAGCTCAGCTTTCAAAGCTAAACTTTAATCATAATCTTTGACAATCGATGAATGAGTGAATGAGTATGTTACCTATGATGCTTAATCTAATTAAATATACCATCTTTTACCACTTGATAGGTTTACCTCATCAACTATACTATATTGTAAAAGGTTGTATTAGGCTTTGACGTCTTTTAGGGTAAGTCAGTCATCTTATGCAACTCGAAAGAAAAGTAAATGAAGAAAGAGTTCGATCTAACTACATATGTATTGTGCAATGATTTATTGAAGCAATAAAGCTTGATAATATTCTAGGATCCCAAATTTTGAAAAATGTAGTCCCTAGCTTGCTCATCATAGTGCCATTACATAGTGGATTGGACGTTGGGTTGAGACTTTAGATTAGTAAAATTATTAGTAACATCATCAATGTCATATTGGTCTTTCAAATAATATCAGAAATAGTAACTAGAATATTATGAGATTTAAGTCTTCTTCGTAAGTATTTATAAATTATACTAGTTGTCTAGCGGGTATGTAACTAACACACGAAACGTATATGATATATTTAATATACGTTGGGTTGTAACTAGCGGGTAGTAAAATTATTACATAGTGGATTGGACGTTGGGTTGAGACTTTAGAAATTTAAAAGGAGATGCATCTACTTTTGTAGGTGGATCTGAAATGTGCGGTTGTGGTTTCTTCTCATTCTTCTCATTTCAACTTTATTTCTCATTTGATCCTCACTCATATTTAATAACCTAACATCATTATATCCCAATTGCCTGCCAAGTTTCATGAACATATAACATGTTATACATTCATAGAATCAATCAAACATCACCTGGTTTGTCCGACTAAAATGAATAGTCGATTACGGATTCACCTAGATTTTAACCAAAATACCAAATCATACATATACGCGATCTTCAAGTAAACTCATAAATACAAACCAATAACGTCAACACAATTGCATTAGTTAATCAAAACCACAAAATAAATACTTTAAACGCTAGGGTTCATCACGTTTAAACAAGTATTTAGCCCAGCATGATGAAGAACATAACACAAAAAATAGTAGAGTATAGGTTCAATGTATTATCGACTAATAAGAAGATCAAACCTGCACACAAATGTTATTGTGTTTCGAATCTCCAAATCTCTTTAGTTACTTGTGCTCCAATAGACTCGAGAAGGTAGATAATAAGAGATACTCGTATTCCCTTCTATATATTCTCGTGTATACACTGACCATTAAAAGTGAATTATGGGCTCCATGTTATGAGACTCATGGCCCATGATCATATTCATTGACAAGAGTGTAATAACCGAATATTAAGACATAGTTAATGATAGAACTATATACGGTAGGGTAAGATTCATCGAGTCAATGTCTATTTGACATTTATTTTGTTTGTGTTTAAACGAAGCATATATATAACTCGGGAGAAGCGTTCAAACCTTATAAACTACGGCTATTGGTAAGTTATGAAATTGCACAACACCAAATTTTCACGCTTTAGAAATTAAAATTATAGGCTGTTATACCAAAGATTAATGTTAATGTTGATCTAAAAAAGAAGAACATTCAGGCTGATAAGGATAGTGATAGTGACCTGAACGAAGTGTATGATGAAACTGCAACGTCTATGAAATCTCATCCTCCTACGGCTACCACGAACGTGGTTTCAACCAACACCTCCAAGAGGAACGACCTGACAACCATGACTTCTCACGTTGGTGGAAGTAGCATAATGGAACCAAGGCTGTATGAGCAGAATTAAGAGAGTTATGAATCTGACAAGTACAATCCTTATGATGATCATGATTTTGTTACTTTCAGCCTTTTCCAACCAAGAAATGGCTGATTTAATAAGCAAATATGGCATCTCTACACGTGGGAAGCTTCATTGATTGAAGTTTATATTTGCCTTTTTATTGTTTCATTTTGAGTCAAATGTAATTTTCGTTTTCTTTGTTTTATTTGGGATGTAGTTTGCCTATGTAACAGGCTCAGACGTGGGATTCACCAAGTGATTCTATTAATTCACACATAAACGAAATTTTGAAGAATTTGTTTAGCATAGAGATTCTATTAATTCATTCATAAACAAGTTAGCTCAAAATCAACAACACCAAGTGTCAAATACATTCAGAAAACAGGACGTTTCTGCATCCTCTGATGGTAAAATAACAATAACAATGAAGCTAAATTGAGATAGTCAATCTCCCTAGAAACAAAGAAAGAACAGAATATAATCCAACGTTATATAATGGAAAATAATGGGTCACGAATCTAAATGCAATGTGCATGTGAGCAATTGTAGTAATGCAAAAAGTTGTTGAAGAATGCCTATCTCTTGACCCGGTTAGGCCGGGTTTGGACTTGCTTATCGGTGACCGGAAGTGTATCAGCAGGCCAGTTCCCAACAAAAAGAATCTCACATTTTCTTGAAGCCTTTCGAAGCTTTGTCAAATTTGCACGAAACAGCTTTAGATCTTCTTCTTCAGGTTGGTAGACCTTAGTATTACAATCAACTGTTAGCGTCTTTAAAACCCTTGAATGTGACAATATGAACTTCAGAAAGTGTAAATCATGATAATAACACCCGTTCGTGTATTTCACGGTCTTCAAGTTACGCATACAAGTGGGAGTAGACTTTAGTGTATTCCAGTAATAACCATGAGCCTTTTAATTTAACACACAAAAGATAGACAAATCCCAACATTAACTATACATTTATGAAAAGAAAACACAACAAAGCTAAGGAAAAGCCTAACGTAAGTACCTTTTCAATGGATAAATGTTCCAAATTTGGAGATCTTTCAAGGAATTGAGGGATCAAGTTCCATTGATGACCAACATAACCTTGTAACTTCAATTGCCTCAAGTTCGGAAAAAGCTTGGGCAAATCCCAGTGATCATTGCCCCTTTTCGAACGCTATATATAGTTGAATGAATAAAAACATGAATCATTCATCAGTGTAACAAATTATCTATAAATAACAAATTTAAAGTTGAACATGATAAAAATGCAACTAACTTATGCTTGTTTTTATTAAAAAAAAAAACACCCTTACCTTGGTGATTAAAGAAATTGATTTAGCTTGACTTATTCCTTTTAGAAGCTCAACCAACCAATCACCACTATACACTTCACATGAAGCCTTAGCCTCAATCAGAGATGACATCTCCTCTATTATAAAACGAACACACCTTTTCCCATAAAACAAGAAGTATTCTAAATTGGGAAGAGTTAAAACAACGTTGTCGGCAGTTAAATTAGAGTAAGTATGATCTACTTTCAAATTCAATTTCTTCAAAGTAGGTATCTTGAAGTAAATGTCCCATTTATTGTTGCTGGAACCCATTTCCACGTACAAATTTTCAAGTACCGGACACCCATGGATTAACTTCAATGCGTTTTCCCAATATTTGCCGTGAATAACAACATCAAGGGTTTTCAGATTTGGAAGATTGACAAAAGATGGCCAGGAGAAAGATGATTTGGGGATCCAAAACCCAGGTGATACCAACTGTAATTTCGTGAGTGTTTTGCAAGTCACAAGGCTCAAAGGCAAGCTAATAGAATTGGTATGTTCTATGTCAAGCTCCCGAACATTTAACATAATTACTTTACTAATCAACTGTAAACAATATGAATCTGGAATTCCATTGTAAAGGAGCACTCGGAATATGTTAACTTGTGATGTCTTGCAATGTTCAAGTACCCAATCTACGATTCTGGACGGAATAACGGAATGATACGTATAGTCTTCAGTAGTTTTAAAGTCAAAGTTATGTACCAAAGTCCAAGTGTATCTCCATCTTTTGGACAAAAGGCTAGTTCTCACTGCGAACTTCGTAGGCATTAGCGAGAGTATGTCTGAAAGAACATCTTGAGGCAGGCTACTAAGCCTATCTACAACATGCTCCCCTGTAGAAGTCATTTCCTGATCATTAAAACTCACAAATTTCAGAACCGTCCCAAGGCTTTTTAGAGTAAAATGGTTATTGTTAAGTTCTTGGCTTGGTTCGGTAAAAAATATGCAATAATTCATATCATTTGTAAGGAAAAAATAAGTCTAAAGTGCATCTTTCTTCGTTTATCATACTAGTTTAGACTTTAATGATGAAATTAAAATAAATTGCCTAAAAGAAATCATAAAACTCAGATTATAACTAGCATAGACATAAACTAGATCTTCCAACCGATAAACCTTCCATTCTTTAACAACCAACAGCTAAGGACCATTATGCATAATTGAACAACCAGTTGAGGTAAAAAAAAGAAACAGAGGTAATACTAATTAGCACAAAAAATATATTATCTTTAATATACAAGTAACAGCACAACCATAAATTTAAAACCTAGGCCGTAACTAAGTGGTTGTGAATTCCATTAAACAGACTCATAACCTAATCCCTGATTCTTGTTTGTGAATTTTGTTACATTAATCTCCAATCGAGAGTTTAAGAGCATAAGATTAAAAGTAAAATACCTAATGAAAAAGAAGATAATGCATAGATATATTCATATATACAACAAATAAGCTTAGTTGCACACACCCGATTTTGGTTCTTATTTTGTTTATAGTAGGGAATGTTATATGCAAATCAAAACTGAGGATCTGCAAATCACTTCCAATAAAACAAAAAAAGAGTGTAAGAAACCAAAAACTTAACAGGTTTCATTTAAACTTAGGAATGAAACCAAACAATATAAACACAATTCAAATCCGCCACAGACTTAAGGGTGTGTTTGGTTTGTAGATAGGAATTATTATGAGTATCCATCGATTTATAATATTGCAGAATAAGAACGGGTATTCAATTTTTTTATTTATTTATTTTTTATTTTTTAAAAAAGAAAAAAGTTGCTTGGATTAGTTAACTTATTCAAAAACATATCAGTGTCATGGTCTTCAAATAGCATTAAAATTAGTAACTTACAAACTCCAATCAACTACCAAAATCCAGTAGCTCCAATTTCCATCCCACAAATTATAAATTGACATTAGTTGAAAAAAAAAACTTTTCTCGTATTTAGTACCAAAATTTTCTCTTAAATCAAAAACTCAAAAATGTATTATACGACAATTAAATGGCTAATTTGTGGAGCTAAAACCTCGATAAAGAATAGGGAGTCGTTGAATATCCAAAAGTGTGGTAGAAATAATAATAATAATAATAATAATAATAATAATAATAATAATAATAATAATAATAATAATAATAATAATAATAATAATAATAATAATAATAATAATAATAATAATAATAATAATAATAATAATAATAATAATAATAATAATAATAATAATAATAATAATATTAAAATATTTAAAAAAAAAAAAAAAAAAAAGCACCCATACAGAATGGAACAAAACCTACCTTCGTGGGTTTGATCATATGTGTGTAGGAATTTATCCGAAAATAATTTTAATCGAAAGGAATTAGCCAATGCATCGTAAACATCGATTTTGTGAAAGTAAACGAAAGTAAGATCGTTGAACCCAAAGAATGGTTATTCAATCCTAGGCCTGTCAATTGATTTATAATGAATTTTTGTTGGCTAACTAGAACTAAGATTGCGAGTAAATAAAAGAAAATAAGTTAACTATGTAATGGAAGCAAACAATCAATGTCTATGAAATAATCAAGATTCTCCAAAAGGTTTAAATCGACAGAGAAACACCAATTTCATACACCCGTGGGTGTCGACTAACCCTTCCCCAAGTTGTTTAGCATAAACCGGAAGAGTTGGGATTAAATCCATTACATATTTCTCCAAAAGCAATGTTCACTAAGACTTCAAATCCCCCTATCAAGTATCATTGTAACGATATATTACACATTAAGCGGTTATATATTAAGGTAGAATAGACTACGGTCCAAGTTATCTAAATCTATAACTATTGAAACGCAACAATGATGTCCATCTAGAATTGACCACCTCAAGTTACACATTAAAACCGGTTCTTAAGTATTATGAGATTTAATCTTGTAAGCCTTATTTTAAGTAAGTACTTCCTAATTAATAGTAATTATGCTAGTTGTTCAACATATATGTAATTAACGCATGAACCTAGCGTCAATCAAATTATCTGTCTAAGTTTGTCATGAATATATATAAAGTTACACCTGGTTTGTCTCACTAAAGTGCACAAACAATTACAGATTCGCCTAGATATTAACCAAATCATTAACTTCAATTAAACTTAAGGGTTCATCGTGTGCAAGCAACTATTTAGCCCTAGCATGATACAAAACATAACACAAAGAGTCAAAGAATAACAAAGTACCTAAATACAAATGTTATTGTTGTTATGTGTTTCGGATCTCCAAATCTCTTAAGTTAGTTGTCCTCCAGTCGACTTGAGAAAGTAGATAATAAGAGATACTCGTATTCCCTTCTATTTATTCTCGTGTATAAACTGACCATCAAAAGTGAATTGTGGGCTCCTTGTTATGAGACTCACGGCCCATGATAACTTGTGCATGCTTGCTTACCATCCAAACACTCCTTTTAATTCATCCATGTCATAGGTGACGTTTATTTTTTTCAAAAATACCACTTAACAATATTTTACAATGACTATTCAAACGCGATCAGATTTTTAGCTTAAAAAGTGTATTTGTTTTTTTTTATATCATTAAGAAGCGATAAAAGGTATCAATGTTAAGAGCGTTTGTTTTTTTTCTTGATCGTTAAGAGACAGTATAAGTAAGAGGCATATATCTCGCATGAATGCAACGTTTATGTTTAAAGGGAGGAGATACTCACACCATATTTTTTGATGAATACACCACAATCTATGCATTACAGTATTGTACAGTACAAGCTGTAATGCACATATTGTGGTGGATTCATAAAAAAATATGGTGTGAGTATCAATTCCCATGTTTAAATTGCAAAAACTGATAGTTTGACACATTCAGACATTCTTACAAAACAAACAGTTTTATTTAAGTTATATTCGGATTTCTCAATCACTTATTCAGATTAAGATGAAATCAGATTCAAAATTTTCAACCACATATTCAGATTCAGATGTGCGAATCAAATTCAGACTTAGCGCCTCTTAGTAAACAAATAATACCTTAGAAATCATAATAACTCTAAGACAACCGAATGTTAATAAAAAAAAATAGTAAATGATTGAACTATAGTTGACATTTATTTTTATTTGAGCTAAAAGAAGCCTATAATTCGATAGAAATGTTCGAACCTTAAAAATTACGGCTATTAGTAATGTTGGTGATTTTAGTGTCATCACTTATATTTTGATATAAATGTGATTTACTTGAGATCAAAGGCTTAATAGGTTTAGCTTACAGGTGAGTTAAGAGGTGCAGAGTGCACACTCATTCTAGCTAACTCGATGCCGCCACAAACGAAGTGTAAGGGCCGCACCCTCTAGCAATTGTACTTTTAAGTATAACGTGTTTTAACTGCTTGCACTGTGAAATATTCTAATAAGACTTGATAGTGTGTCAATCACTTCCCTTCATAAATAGGACAACATAATAATGGTGGTTGATGTTATGAAAAATTATGCATAATTATCTTGTTAAAGTACATATGTAATAAGTGAGAAAAATATATTGCTTTGCTTGTTATAATGTTGTGTTTATCGAATGATAATCTGTAGTCGCATTCATAACAAAATTTGATGATGATTGGATTATGTTAAGTTATTGTGTTCAATATACTAAGCTTATCTGGTTATGGGTTGTCTAGTAAGAGCGCTCGGTGTGGGAATACCAACAACGTGTCATCCGTTAGCCATCCTACACCGCTTCTTTAGTCATTCGTGTGCCACTGGTCATTTAGCTAGAGCAATCACATACGCCATCTTTTTTTTTTCTTTTTTTTTTCTTTTTTTGTATGTGTTTTTTGTGAGTGAATGAGTATTTTTAGTGAGTATTTTGCACGACCTACTAAGTGTTATTGGGTTTCTTCCTTAAGAGGAGGTTTTAGTTGTTAGTATGTTATTGGTACCCATGATGATGTGACGCTGACGTGACAGACAAATAACATGTTATTCGTTCCGTCCACACTAAGCACTCTAATAAGTTGCATGTAATGATGAGTGGAGCTACGAAATGAATAACATAGCTTCCATATATGCACATTGGTGACTGTGTTCGATACCAATTTTGGAGGCTCTATTGTTTGAACTTCGGATGATGATTTCATTACTTTCACTTCTTGTTGATTTAAATGAGCGCTATCAATGAAATAAAAACCACTTTCGGTCACCGGATGCATGTCATTGCTAAAAAAAGTGCTATAGGACCCACATTTTTAACCTCATTCAAGCCAAAACCTATAGTCATATACCAAAAAGCCGAATTTTTCAAGAGGTTCACTTAAATCCCTCAAGCTTACTCAAAACATGTAGGAATAAGAATAAAATTTCTAGCATTTGTTCTCGAGCACTCACCAAAGAAAAGGTCATCGTCTGCATATTGAAAAAGCAAAACATTTGATCATTCTTCAGCTAGACACACACCCCTGAATAACCCCTACTACACGCATCAATAAAGGACACTTTGACAAGTAAAAGGAAACAAAAGGGAGAGAGTGGTCACCTTAACAAGGACCCATTTTCAGTTTTTGTTCATTCGAGGGGAAACCATTAACTAAAACCTAAATAGAAGCGGGACACACGCTTGTATCCATCTTCTCCATCTAATACCAAATCCAATTTGAGACATAATTTCGTGAAGAAAGCTCTAACAAACATTATCAAAAGCCTTCTTAAAATTGAATTTAAAAATAGAAAACTTATGATCTTTGAGATTTGCCAACAACCATCAAGGATTTGTCTCCGAGCAGAAAAGCCATTCAATTCGGCCTTATAATGGATGAGCTTACCTGAGCCAATCACAAGAATACAATTTTCGAGGTCACTTTATACACACAATCAATAAAGTTGATTGGTTGTAAACCGAAAATCCAATAGGATAACATTTCTTAAGAATGAGAATGAGAACGATGAATGAGGGGTTACAACCATTGGCAAAATTTCCAGATAATTCGAAGTACTTAATACACGCGAAATCACAAATTTTAAAACCTCCCAGTAAGCTTGAGGTGACACTTTCTTAGGAATGAGAACGATGAATGAAGGGTTACGACCATAAGCAAAAATTTCAGATATTTCGAAGTACTTAACACACTAAATAAAAACATTTAGTGTTAATAATTTTTGTTAATCAAAGATAAAGGCCTACTTGAGATATCTCATAATCGTCTATGTCAATTTTCATAGCCACTTCGGGATGTGTATTTAGTAATTTTCATAGCCACTTCAGAGATGACATCTCCTCTGTTATAAAACGAACGCACCTTTTCCCATAAAACAAGAAGTATTCTAAATTGGGAAGAGTTAAAACAACGTTGTCGGCAGTTAAATTAGAGTAAGTATGATCTACTTTCAAATTCAATTTCTTCAAAGTAGGTATCTTGAAGTAAATGTCCCATTTATTGTTGCTGGAACCCATTTCCACATACAAATTTTCAAGTACCGGACACCCATGGATTAACTTCAATGAGTTTTCCCAATATTTGCCGTGAATAACAACATCAAGGGTTTTCAGATTTGGAAGATTGACAAAAGATGGCCAGGAGAAAGATGATTTGGGGATCCAAAACCCAGGTGATACCAACTGTAATTTCGTGAGTGTTTTGCAAGTCACAAGGCTCAAAGGCAAGCTAATAGAATTGGTATGTTCTATGTCAAGCTCCCGAACATTTAACATAATTACTTTACTAATCAACTGTAAACAATATGAATCTGGAATTCCATTGTAAAGGAGCACTCGGAATATGTTAACTTGTGATATCTTGCAATGTTCAAGTACCGAATCCACGTATTCTGGACGGGAATAACGGGAACGATACGTATAGTCTCCAGTAGTTTTAAAGTCAAAGTTATGTACCGAAGTCCAAGTGTATCTCCATCTTTTGGACAAAAGGCTAGTTCTCACTGCGAACTTCGTAGGCATTAGCGAGAGTATGTCTGAAAGAACATCTTGAGGCAGGCTACTAAGCCTATCTACAACATGCTCCCCTGTAGAAGTCATTTCCTGATCATTAAAACTCACAAATTTCAGAACCTTCCCAAGGCTTTTTAGAGTAAAATGGTTATTGTTGAGTTCTTGGCTGGGTTCGGTAAAAAATATGCAATAATTCATATCATTTGTAAGGAAAAAATAAGTCTAAAGTGCATCTTTCTTCGTTTATCATACTAGTTTAGACTTTAATGATGAAATTAAAATAAATTGCCTAAAAGAAAACCTAAAACTCATATTATAACTAGCATAGACATAAACTAGATCTTCCAACCGTTAAACCCTCCAATCTTTAACAACCAACGGCTAAGGGCATTATGCATAATTGAACAACCAGTTGAGGTAGAAAAACAAACAGAGGTAATACTAATTAGCACAACAAATATTTTAAGTATCTTCAATATACAAGTAACAGCACAACCATAAATTTAAAACCTAGGCCGTAACCAAGTGGCTGTGAATTCCGTTAAACAGACTCATAACCTAATCCCTGATTCTTGTTTGTGAATTTTGTTACATTAATCTCCAATCAAGAGTTTAATAGCATAAGATTAAAAGTAAAATACCTAATGAAAAAGAAGATAATGCATAGATATATTCATATATACAACAAATAAGCTTAGTTTGGCTCTTATATTGTTTATAGTAGGGAATGTTATATGCAAATCAAAACTGAGGATGTGCAAATCACTTCCTATAAAACAAAAAAAGAGTGTACAAAACCAAAAACTTAACAGGTTTCATTTAAACATGGGAATGACACCAAACAATATAAACACAATTCAAACCCGTTATAGACTTAAGGGTGTGTTTGGTTTGTAGATAGGAATTATTATGAGTATCTATCGATTTATAATATAGCAGAACAGAAACGGGTATTGAATTTTAAAAAAAGTTGCCTGGATTAGTTAACTTATTCAAAAACATTATCAGTGTCATGGTCTTCAACTAGCATTAAAATTAGTAACTAACAAACTCCAATCAACTACCAAAATCCAGTAGCTCCAATTTCCATCCCACAAATTATAAATTCACATTAGTTGAAAAAAAAATTCTCATATTTATTACCAAATTTTTCTCTTAAATCAAACACTCAAAAATGTATTATACGTACGACAATTAAATGGCTAATGGAGCTAAAAACCTCGATAAAGAATAGGGAGTGCGCTGAATATCCAAAAACTGTGGTAGAGGAAAACAAAAAAATAAAACCCGCACCTGTTGGACGCTGGTCATGCATGTAGCTCACAACATAGCTCACAATAGGTGCATAGCCCAACTATTGAGATTGTTGACTCAATTACATCTTTGCCTGCTATGTTAGTCAAGAAAGTGGCTAGTCAAAAATTGTGGCAGGGAAAATGGCTTGGTGGTTGGACATTATTCCTCATTTTCACACATGAGATTTTTTCCCTATATAAGGAAATGAATGTGACATTCATTCATCATCCAAAAATCAACAAACATACTTGTTTGTCAAGAGAGTTAGTAAGGCTATTGTAGAGAAAATAGAGTGGTATAGAATTGTACTATAAAATTCTATACGAGTTAGCTTTTGAGGGGAGTGTATAAAATCTAGTGAGTGTCCAAAATACTTTCAAGAGTATTTCTCAGAGTCTAGATTTTGAGCGATACACTTTGTAACCTCGGTACTCCATATTTGCCAGTGAAATTCCAGTCTTGCTTCCGCCCGTGGACGTAGGTGGTTGTCGAACCACGTTAAATCACTGTGTCTTTATTCATTGCGTAATTGTTCTATTTAATTACTCATCTCGAAAGTACGTTAATCACAACAAACTGGCATCAGAGCTAGAGTTGTGATTAATTATTTTTGAGATGACGATAATTAAATCCGATGTGGAGAAATTTAATGGTGAGAACGATTTCGGTTTATGGTGAATGAAGATGCGGGATCTCTCGAGCCAAGGGATATTTATCGACCTTGCTAGGCGAGATAAATTGCCTAAAAGGTTGATGATGAAGAAGGATGAGCTTATGGAGAAGGCACATGGCGCGATTATATTAAATCTCGTTGATAGCTTGCTTCGAGAAGTAGCAGGAGAAACTACTCCAGCTGGACTTTGGCTACAACTCGAAAGTCTTTATATGAAGAAGTCTCTTACAAACCGGTTGTATATGAAACAACGGTTGTACACTCTCAGGATGAAAGATGGTTCACTAAATGATCACATCAATGAGTTCAATAAAATAATTTTGGACTTGAATAATATTGATGTGAGAATTGAAGATGAAGATCGGACGCTGATTTTGTTATGTTCGTTACCAAAATCATATGAGCACTTGGTTACAACTCTACTATACGATAGAGAAACCATTTCAATGGAGGATGTTAAAACTGCCCTAAATTCTAGCGAATTAAGGAAGAAATTCTCGGTGGATTATGTTAAAGAAAGTGCTAATGGTTTGATGGTAAGAGGAAGGCGTAATGACAAAGCGTCTAGCAGCAGAGGCCATTTGATGAGTGTGTAAATACTCATCATTTTTGTATAAAATAAACTGCAAATTCATCCGAAAACACTCGAAACACATCAAAATGATCAAAATATCACAAATCGGTGTTTTATGTGTTTCAAATGCAAAATTATCAAAATCGGATGAAAATGTATCAAGTTTGCAAAATTAGCGCTTCAGGTCCCCAAGTTTCAAAAGTTGTCAAAAACAGTCCACAGAGCGAGAATTTCAAAAGGAAAGTCACCAAAGGTCCTTTTAAAATCAAAAGTTATCAAATTTAGTCCTTTGGTGAAAAATATCAAAATTTGAGAAAATTACAAAAATAGTCCTCCAAGTTTGAAAATTGGCGAAATTGGCCCTGAAAATTGGAGAATGACAGATTTGGTCCTTATACTTTTGAAAGTTGTCACTTGTGGTCCCTTGGAATGACTTTTCTGAATTGGCGACTTAGGCCCCTCAAGTTTCGATTTTACACATTAAGTCCTTGAAGTTTAAAACCTTTAACTTAATTTTGGACCCTTGCACCATTTGGACCCCACAATCGAATTGTGAACCCCTATTATAATCTTGCTTTGGTCAAAATCTGGTCAATCTTCTCACCCGCCAAAAGTCTCTATTATCAACTGCTTCCCTGCAACTAGCCTTCCCCATCCCCTCTCTCCAATCACTCAAACACATCCCCCACTCCATAACAAGCCTCCAAACCTCATTAATTGCACCCCCCCCCCTCTCACTCAACCTCCAATGGGCAGACAAGAAATTGGCGCCAAAATCATATTTTGAATGGTTGAGATTATTTCAAGGCCATCCAATGGCTAGAATTGATGGGAAAGAATCGAGTGAGAGAAAATGAGATTGGATTATAAAAAGCCGAGAAAGGAAGCAAAAGAGTAGTAGATTATTAGTTTTAAATTTCTCTATGTCGTTTTTATCTTTAATGTATTAATTTAATTTCAAAGCGTAATTTTGTGTTTACAAATGTTAAATTCAAGTTGTATTTGCGGTTTACCAAGTTTTAATCATTGAGTACAAGTTTTAATCTGTTTTCATATATTTGCATCATCATTGAAATTTCCAAAGTAAAATCTTATTTAAAAGCTTCACAAATTTCATCTATCGACTTCAATAAGCTCAAATGAGCTTGTGAAAGCATTGTACAAGCTCATATTCTAGTTTCCACTCATTTTGTATCCGGTCAACAAAAGTCAATGGTGGCTCAAATAGCTATGGAAATGGTAATGGGTTGATGCACGGCTTGGAGTTGGGTTAAAATGGTTTAGTATAGTGGTCCTTTGTTCGGTTTTAGCTTTCATACTGATTGGACAAGTGGTTAGTTATTTCTCAATTTTCACTTTTCATGCCATTTTTGTTTTTCATGCTTGTTTAAGTAATTGTTGTCACCAATGGGTAAAACCTGTTTAGATAGTTATATTTAGGTCATTTGGACTCGCTTGGATCATTATTACAAAGATGGTTAAGAGTTTTGGTCAGGTTTGAGGTCATGACAAGATAGTTAAAGGGTGTTTGGTTTGTCCTATCAATCGAGTTCAAGACTGTTTTGGTATAAGATTGTTATTGCTTTAGTCTCTAATATCGTAGCATACTCATTCAAGTCAAATTATTGCATCAAATAACACCAAAAGTCAACATGATTTGAAACCGATCTTGTATGCTTATCTGTTGGAATCATAACTCAAAATCATTCAAATAGGTTCAAAACTTGTTAAGCTAGCTTGAATAACTTTCATTCCATCAAATTACATCTATATCAGTCTTACATTTGCTTTCAAAATCCACCAAAGTCAAACTTACAAACTGATTCAAAAGTCAAAAAATTGTGCCAAACTCAGTTTTTTGCAGAACTTGCAGAGTGTGCACAGGTCTCAATAAAGCTTTGTAGGGTCTGATATTTGGTCTATAAGTAGTCTACCAGGTGGTCTATAAGACCTCATTTCTGTTTTTGTCTAAAGTTCTCTGGATAAGTCTTTGAATAAGCTCAAAGTTAGGACCAGGTTCAACGTGTGTTTGCTCCATATCGCTTAAACCATTAAGTTGTCAAACCGCTTATCGAGCTTAAGAGTAGTTGTATTTAGCTTATATTAGCTTATATTAGTATAATTTCAGGTCTGTAGAAGTTTGGTGGTGATTGTTCTTGTTTGCTTATTTTTAAGTCTTATTTTAGCTTGAATTACACTGCTGACTCTTGATTACATCACATAAGCATTGCATTTCTCATTTTCATAGGACCAGATATATATTTCAGAGTTTTCCTGAATTTTCATTAATTTTGGTCACCATTTAGTATTTTTCTATATTTAAAATAGATTTTAATCACTTTTAAATAGGTTTTATTACAAATAATTGAGAAAAGTTCAAAAAATAATTTTTCAATTTTATTAAGTTTAGATAAATATAAAAGATAAAAAGTATTTTTCTAGATTTTTCTTAGTTAAATTTGTATTTTCTAGCATTTTAATTAGTTTTAAATAGTTTTAAATTAATAATAAATATATAAAAAGTCAAAAAATATATTTTCAGTTTTAAAATTAGTTTTATCATATTTTAGATTTTTCTAAGTTTTAATTTTATTTTTCTAGACATATTTCATATTTTCTTCTATTTTAGAGTATTATTAAATAGTTTAAATTAGTTTTAATTAATAATAATGACATAAATAGTTGTAAAATAATTTTCTTTTTCTAAATATTTTCTTATATCATTAGGTTTGTAAAAATATCATTTCATATTTTTAGGGTTAATATTGATTTAGTTTCACTTTTTATTTTGTCGTCGCGTAGATTTTAATTTAAACGTGACGTTTTGGGTCTTAAACGTTCATCACTTTAAATATAGTGATAGCGTTTATTTAATAGATTTTATCTTTTAATTTCCTTTAATTTGCATTTAAGCCGTTTTTATTTGTTGGCTTTTCCTTAGTTATAATCTTATCCAAATCTCTTTTTCGTTCAAACTCCTCGATCACTATCGTTGATTGATCCATTGCATAGCTCATTTGGGACATAACGACCGGGAGACTCTATACTCCTCGATCTTAATTGCATTAGTGTTTGAGCAGTTTTAGTCTTTTAGACTTGACTTGTTTAGCACCAATCAAATTTTTGCGCCACTTGGGAGTCATGTGCTATTTGTCTACGTCTAGCAGATTAGTTGTTTGAATACTCACTCATTTGTTCATATCATCCTTATCATCCATCTATCTATCTATATATATATCCATATTTTTATAAAAACCCAAAACCCAAAAAAAATTTAAAACGATAAAAACAAAAATATTTTTCTTTTGTTTCTATATATGTATCAAAAATAAAAATACAAAAGAATCGTCGTTTTCTCTAATAATTAACAACTTAAAAGATTACCACCGAAACCAAGGCGATGCACTACCTAGCTGGGGTGCGACCATAATAAGTTCCCGAACTAAAGATTTAAAACTTGCCTTTGTGTCCTTGTGATTGGTGTACCTTTTTCAAAAAGCCATTCATCTTGGATTATTGGTAAAGTTCACCGTGTTGTTTTGCCTCGATTTTGTGTTAATTGATTTTGTTGTGATATCGACGTTTGAACCGAGAAAACCCAAAAGATTCTTCTCACCCCATTTTTATAAAACGTCTTCATAATTCTCATTCTCATCTCGAAATATCTTCATAATTCCATTTCTCTCCTTAACTCGAGTTTCCTTAGAGTTATCTCTAGTGCATGCTTTTCGTTCTTCTAGATCATTGAGTCCTTTGCGTGATCTAGCGAAATTCCTAGAAGACGTTCTCGTGAGCGTCGCCCAAATAGTCGAACCGAGATTCGCACTATTTCAAACAACACCATGGCGCATTTAGCGTATTATAGCGGAAATGCTCCAAGCACCCACCGAGGGTTATGGAGATGCCATCGTTTTACCGTTATCAATTCGATCACTTGAATTGAAGACACATTTGATCCAACTTGTGTCTACGAATCAATTCCGCGGGTCGATCGAGAAGACCCGTATGCACACATCCGTTGGTTTAACAAGTTGACTGCAACTATCAATTTCAAGGATGTACCTCAAAAGTCATCAAGTTGATGCTTTTCCATTCTCTCTTGAGGGACAAATTTGTTTGGTGGAAAAAGAACCCCTCGATCTATCGAAACTTGGGAGGATCTTGTTCAAAAGTTTGTGAATTACTTCTTTCCTCCATCAAAGACGACTAATCTTAAAATGAAATTTCGGATTTCGTCAAAATTTCGATGAAAACTTTGGAGAGCATGGGAGAGATTCAAAGATCTCCTCGAAAATGCCCCATCATGAATTCACCGAGCTTCAACAAGTAAATATCTTTTACAATGGGTTGAGCGGAAGCGATCAAGATTCCTTGAATGCGACGCAGTGGCAATATCTTGAATCGTAGACCTAAAGATGTGATTGAGATTTGCGGCGAAATCAAAAGTTCCTATTTCTCGCAACAAAGTCAATACCCCTAACACTCCTGCTCCTTCATCCAAGAACTCTTACGAGTTAGCGACTCGATAGTTGCTCTAACGGATGCCATCCGTTGTATGATTAAGGATGTTAAGGAAATCAAAAGCGAAATTCATAAGCTGAACCGATCAAAGCCGTAAACAAGGTGTGTGAAACTTGTAGTGGTCCACATGCGTATTATGATTGTCAAGCAACCGATGCTTCCTTTACCAAGCTCCGTAGCTTGGTAAACCACAATCAATACCGACCACAGTGATCCTCACTACTGTGCACCTAGCGGTATGACACCACCGGTTTTCCTCCTGTGCAAAACCATGGCAATCAAAATCGCTTTGTTCGAATCAAGGACAAAATTTCAATAACTCTCAAAATTTCAATCAAAACCGAACAATTTCAACCAACCTCAACCATATCAAGCTCTAATCATCAAAGTTATCAACCACCACCTCAAGCTCCCATGCCAAATGACTTCATGAAAATGACCGAGGCAAACATGCGATCAATGCAAACTCGGATCAATAACATGAGAGGTGAGCTAAAAGGAAATTGATACCACATTATCTCGGCAGACAAATGAGTTAAAGAATATGATGAGCGGTTTCATGAACATGAATATGAACAAAGCTTCGCCATCTTCGGGAGGACTCCGGCAATACTATTCCTAATCCCAATGCCGAGTTGAAAGCCGTCACCACTCGTAGTGGTAAGACGCACAATGGACCTCGACTCCTATGCCCCTCCTCCTGTGGCATTTAGTCAAGTTACCAAGGAAACAACGGACAAGGTGCATTATTCAAGCCCACACGGCACAAGACACGTCCCACCTTCGGTAGTCAAGCTTTAAGTCCGAACCCGATGTTCGAAGAAAATCTTGAGCGAAAACACTTCCATCCCTCAAAAATCTAGTCACTTCTTTACCCATCAAGAATGAATGATGAGAAGCTCAAAGACAAAACAAAGAGCAAATGGAAAAATTTTTCCAAATCTTCAATGAGCTTCACTTTGATATAAGCTTCGTTGATGCTCTCGTTCTAATGCCTAAATTTGCATCCACGCTTAAAGGCTTACTCACCAACAAAGACAAGCTATCGAGATGGCTAAAACTCCTCTCAATGAGCAATGCTCGTGACCATTCTTAACAAGCTTCCCGAAAAGCTTGAAGACCTGGCCGGTTCTTAATCCGTGTGATTTCTTGGGGATGTTTCAATGCTCCGCCTTGGCGATCTTGGCGCTAGCATTAACCTCATGCCACTCTCGGTGTGAAGAAACTGTCTCTTCTGAACTTTCATCCACTCGTATGACACTCGAGCTAGCGGATCGTACTGTAACTCGTCCACTGGGATAGCCGAGGATGTCGTGATGAAAGTAGGAAAGTTTCACTTTCATGCCGACTTTGTTGTAGTAGACTTGATGCGATCCTAGAGTTCCCTCATCTTGGGAGAGCTTTCTTAAGAACAGTCGTGCTCGATTGATGTGTTTCTTTGAAGAGTTGACCATACGGGTTGACAACGAAGAGCTCACGTTAATTATCAACCGAACTCCAAACCTCAGACAAAAGCAGTGTTGCCACAATTGATCAAAAATCGAAGATTCAATGCAACACTCTCAAACTTCACGGTTAAGAGGAGTTTTCAAAACGTCTTGAGCTCAAAGCTTTGAAAATCACCCATGGTTCAAGCAAATGGTTTGAAAGTCGTACCGGAAGTCAAGAGTGTTCTTGATGATGATGACGATGATCTAGAATCGGAGACTTCATCGGAGTGGTGAAACTGCTAGCTCTAAGAGCACACCACTTGTCCCACCTCGGCATCGGTTTGTCGCATCGAGTTTGTTAACTCCGTGGATGAAACTAAACTCTCTTGATTTCATCGAGTTGGATGATGATGTTTGTGATCCAATGGGAGACATTCTTCCCATTGATGAATTGCTCAAAAATGATCCATCATCTTCTAATCTTATTCCCGACTCTTCCATCCCTTCTCTCACTCACGATGAGGAAGATGACAACTTTGGAATGAAGTCGATGCATTTCTTTGTGATGAGTCAATTCCAACGGAATTGATAACACTTACCTTGATCCGGAGGAGACATCCTTTTACGGAAAGTTTGTTGATTGAAGAATCATTTCCCACCCTCCTCCCGGACATCTTCTTGACAATCACCATCTAAGCTTCAAGTTTAAGCTTAACAATATCAAAGCGGTGATTTGCTTCTCTCTGTGAGGAATGGACATGCATTCTCATGTCGTCTTTATTCCATTCTTCACGAGATGGTGTGGTTGCTCTTTCCCTTTTCTCTTTCGGGAATGAGGACACCATCTTTGACCCCGTATCATCCTTTATAGTTTCTACTATTAACAATACCGAGGTTGTATCTCGTCGGTGTGGAACTTTCGATGTTCATATGTTCATTAACATTGTGAACGAAAGTCCGATCGAGATTGGTTTTCCACGTTACTTTCCCGTGAACAAATCAATGCGGGGATCGAGTCAAGCTAGCGACTCGGAATCAAAAACAGAGCATGCCATATGGGTTTTCACCCATATTTACCTCTCTCACCTCTTTCTACCACCCTAGTGTGGGGGTTGCCCACATGTTTCAAAAAAAAAAAAAAAAAAAAAAAAAAAAAAAAATCTTCTTTCTAAATAATGGCCGTAGTATTTCCTTTTCGTTCTTTGTTTCGGCATAACCGCGGTACTTTGAATATTGAGGGCAATATTCATTTCTAAGTGTGGGGAATTCTCACGAATTTTATGATATAATTATACCCAATTCCCGTTTTGGCCAAATTTTTTTGGAGTAAGTGTTTTACACTTACTCAATTGGTTATCGATCGCCATGTCTCGTAAGACAAAAGGATTAGCTAATTCGAGAGCAAACGGCTCTTGGTAAAGATTTCTCAAATCCGTTTATATGGCTTGCAATTTGCCCAAAATTGTATGGTTCTCAACTCACCATATCCTAAAAGTGAAGAGTTGGCTAGCCATAAGATTATGGCTTGTGGTAAAGGCGATGGAAAAACCATAATTGGTAATCGGCTCACCAAAGATAATATTGATAATTTATCTAAGAGTGGCTAGTCCGAAAGGTACGGCTTCGGTAAAGACAAAATCAAATCCGTTGAAAGTCGGTGGTTTGCTCAAAATCACATGGTTATCGGTGTACCATGGTTCTTACTTGAACTGAAACATTTGGCTACTCCGTAGTGATGGCTTTTGGTAAAGAGTTTAAAATCCATTGCATTTTCTCAAATCATTGCTAGGGGCTAGCAATATCTCGATGTGGGGATTGATGAGTGTGTAAATACTCATCATTTTGTATAAAATAAACTGCAAATTCATCGAAAACACTCGAAACACATCAAAATGATCAAAATATCACAAATCGTTGTTTTATGTGTTTCAAATGCAAAATTATCAAAATCGGATGAAAAATGTATCAAGTTTGCAAAATTAGCGCTTTCCCCCCAGTTTCAAAAGTTGTCAAAAAGCAGGTCCACGAGCGAAATTTCAAAAGCAAAGTCACCAAAGGTCCTTTTAAAATCAAAAGTTATCAAATTTAGTCCTTTGGTGAAAAATATCAAAAATTTGAGAAAATTACAAAAATAGTCCTCCAAGTTTGAAAATTGGCAGAATTGGCCCCTGGAAAATTGGAGAATGACATATTTGGTCCTTATACTTTTGAAAGTTGTCACTTGTGGTCCCTTGGAATGACTTTTCTGAATTGGCAGCTTAGGCCCCTCAAGTTTCAGATTTTACACATTAAGTCCTTGAAGTTTAAAACCTTTAACTTAATTTTGGACCCCTTGCACCATTTTGGACCCCCTGTCAACTGAATTGTGAACCCCTATTATAATCTGCTTTGGTCAAAATCCTCGGTCAATCTTCTCACCCGAAAAGTCTCCATTATCAATCTTCCTATGAACTAGCCTTCCCCCATCCCTCCTCTCCATCACTCAAACCTGTTCCCACTCCATAACAAGCCTCCAAACCTCATTAATTGCACCCCTCTCACTCAACCTCCAATGGGCGACAAGAAATTGGCGCCAAAATCATATTTTGAATGGTTGAGATTATTTCAAGGCCATCCAATGGCTAGAATTGATGGGAAAGAATCGAAGTGAGAAAATGAGATTGGATTATAAAAGCCGAGAGAAAGGAAGCAAAAGAGTAGTAGATTATTAGTTTTAAATTTCTCTATGTCGTTTTATCTTTAATGTATTAATTTAATTTCAAAAGCGTAATTTTGTGTTTACAAATGTTAAATTCAAGTTGTATTTGCGCTTTACCAAGTTTTAATCATTGAGTACAAGTTTTAATCATTTTCATATATTTGCATCATTGTTGAAATTTCCAAAGTAAAATCTTATTTAAAAGCTTCACAAATTTCATCTATCGACTTCATAAGCTCAAATGAGCTTGTGAAAGCATTATACAAGCTCATATTCTAGTTTCCACTCATTTTGTATCCGGGTCAACAAAAGTCAACTGGTGGCTCAAATAGCTATGGAAATGGTAATGGGTTGATGCAGGCTTGGAGTTGGGTTAAAAATGGTTTAGTATAGTGGTCCTTTGTTCTGGTTTTAGCTTTCATAACAGTTGGACAAGTGGTTAGTTATTTCTCAATTTTCACTTTTCATGCCATTTTTGTTTTTCATGCTTGTTTAAGTAATTGTTGTCACCAATGGGTAAAACCTGTTTAGATAGTTATATTTAGGTCATTTGGACTCAGTTGGATCATTATTACAAAGATGGTTAAGAGTTTTGGTCAGTTTGAGGTCATGACAGTATAGTTAAAGGGGTGTTTGGTTTGTCCTATCAATCTGAGTTCAAGACTGTTTTGGTATAAGATTGTTATTGCTTTAGTCTCTAATATCAATAGCATACTCATTCAAGTCAAATTATTGCATCAAATAACACCAAAAGTCAACATGATTTGAAACTGATCTTGTATGCTTATCTGTTGGAATCTGTTAACTCAAAATCATTCAAATAGGTTCAAAACTTGTTAAGCTAGCTTGAATAACTTTCATTCCATCAAATTACATCTATATCAGTCTTACATTTGCTTTCAAAATCCACCAAAGTCAAACTTACAAAGCGATTCAAAAGTCAAAAATTGTGCCAAACTCGGTTTTTGCGAACTTGCAGTGTGCACAGTCTCAATAAAGCTTTGTAGGGTCGATATTTGGTCTATAAGTAGTCTACCGGTGGTCTATAAGACCTCATTTACATTTTTGTCTAAAGTTCTCTGGATAAGTCTTGAATAAGCTCAAAGTTAGGACCGGTTCATCGTGTGTCGTTCCATATCGCTTAAACCATTAAGTTGTCAAACCGCTTATCGAGCTTAAGAGTAGTTGTATTTAGCTTATATTAGCTTATATTAGTATAATTTCGTGTCTGTAGAAGTTTGGTGGTGATTATTCTTGTTTGCTTATTTTAAGTCTTATTTTAGCTTGAATTACTGCGACTCTTGATTACATCACATAAGCATTGCATTTCTCATTTTCATAGGACCAGATATATATTTCAGAGTTTTCCTGAATTTTTCATTAATTTTGGTCACCATTTAGTATTTTCTATATTTAAAATAGATTTTAATCACTTTTAAATAGGTTTTATTGCAAATAATTGAGAAAAGTTCAAAAAATAATTTTCAATTTTATTAAGTTTAGATAAATATAAAAAGATAAAAAGTATTTTCTAGATTTTTCTTAGTTAAATTTGTATTTTCTAGCATTTAATTAGTTTTAAATAGTTTTAAATTAATAATAAATATATAAAAAGTCAAAAAAATATAGTTTCAGTTTTAAAATTAGTTTTATCATATTTTAGATTTTTCTAAGTTTTAATTTTATTTTTCTAGACATATTTCATATTTTCTTCTATTTTAGAGTATTATTAAATAGTTTAAATTAGTTTTTAATTAATAATAATGACATAAATAGTTGTAAAAATAATTTTCTTTTTCTAAATATTTTCTTATATCATTAGGTTTGTAAAAATATCATTTTCATATTTTTAGGGTTAATATTGATTTAGTTTCACTTTTTATTTTGTACGTCGCGTAGATTTTAATTTAAACGTACGTTTTAGGTCTTAAACGTTCATCACTTTAAATATAGTGATAGCGTTTATTTAATAGATTTTATCTTTTTAATTTCCTTTAATTTGCATTTAAGCCGTTTTTATTTGTTGGCTTTTCCTTAGTTATAATCTTATCCAAATCTCTTTTTCGTTCAAACTCCTCGATCACTATACGTTGATTGATCCATTGCATAGCTCGCTGGGACATAACGACCCGGGGAGACTCTATACTCCTCTGATCTTAATTGCATTAGTGTTTGAGCAGTTTTTAGTCTTTTAGACTTGACTGTTTAGCACCAATCACCATTTTAGATCTAAACCAAGATCAAGGAAATTCAAATGTTATAATTGTCGCATGGAAGGACGCATGCGAAGAGATTGTCCCGAGTTAAAAGGCAAAAGGGTGCAATCAAGCGGATAAAGTAGTTGCAGTTGCAGAAGAAGATTCGATGGTGCGAATGTTCTTAGTGTTACCGATGACCCCTCTAGTGATGAGTGGATTCTTGATTCGGGTTGTTCCTACCATATATGTCGTAATAGGCATTGGTTTTCCACATATCGAGAAATTGATGGTGGTAAAGTCCTTATGGGAAACGACGCACCTTGTAAGGTTGTTGGAATAGGAACAGTTCAAATAAGGATGTCTGATGGCACGGTGAGGACGTTGACAGATGTCAGGCATGTTCCAGAATTAAAGAAGAACCTCATTTCCTTTGGTACATTGGATTCCATCGGCTGCGAATATCGAGGTCGAGGTGGAGTATTGAAGGTCTCAAAATGTGCACTTTTTGTGATGAAATGTGAAAAGACTAATGGCATTTACTTGTTAAAAGGTAGCACGATTATTGGTGCTGCAGGTGTTTCTTCATCGTCAACAAATTTAAACGCTACCAAAGTTGTGGCACATGCGCCTAGGGCACATGAGTGAGAGAGGGATGATGGATCTTAGTAAACGAGGTTTGTTGTGCAATCGATATAGGGAAGTTGGAGTTCTATGAGCACTGTGTATTCGAAAAACAACACCGAGTAAAGTTTGGAACAACAGTTCATCGGACTAAAGGGTACGTTGGACTATATACATGTTGGAATTATATATCAAGACATTCAAATAAATAATCACAAAACATCAAAGTAATATTGCGGAAGCGTTTAGGATGTATTAACGAATAATTAATTAACATAAAGAATATGCGTACCTTAGTTGATTCTAGCGAACAAGAATCAAATCCACAAACTAGCAACGGATGAACCCTAATTTGATTTAGTTAGGATTATATGAATTACCCTCACTGTTTTGTAATTTAATCCAAGATAATAACAATAGTGTGTTATTACTATGTTCTTGTACACACGTACTAAACCGAATTAAAGTAATGCTAGTTTTAAGTAAGCGAATAACTTGGTTTTGTGGAAAGCTTTGGATCGACCCTATAGGGTGTCGACCGGTTTTGAGAGCAAAACACACACAAACAATTTAGGGTTTAGCTTGTGAATACAAGAGGTGCAAAAACAAGACCCTAGCCTTGTTTATATACTCAAGCAAACTTGGTGAACAAGTTATGAATTGTTTCCTAATACCCTTGGCGATCGGTTCATAACCTCCACAAGGGGTTCGGAATCTTCAAACTTTGCAATTAAGTCCTTTTCCAAATACCTTTAACGACCGTTAGTCCATTACATTAATTACTTAACGTCCGTTAGTTATTTCGTTTAATAAATAAATAAATACAACATTTATATTTAATTATTAACTTTAAATTCTCATACGTAAAGTGTGCAATCCCATAGTCTCGAGTTCGATCCTAACTCACGTCTACTAATTTATATCCATAAAACCAACACCCCACTTGGATATATCTTAATAGAGTGATCACATTCGGTTAGCGTCTAGCAACACTTGATGCCTCTAGTACAACTCGAGCAAGGCTCTGGAAAACCTTTTAATGATTTCTCATTATTATTATCCTTTTGTTTCTAATACCACGTTAAATAAAGATATGGAATTAAGTCATTCTTTATATAACTATTACATTTCTCGTTTGTAAGTGATTGACCAAGATTACCGAATCATCTAAACATATTTAGGGAGATTTGGGTGCGGCCGACAAACATCTTGTCAACCCTACGAGGGCCCAAGAAGATTAAACTCCAAATAAATTTGAAGGAACAAATTCTATCTTGACTACAAGAATAACCCACAAACTTTGTAACATTTGAAAACAACCCTTATAACTACCGATTCGTATAGCGTTAAGTTGCTTTACGAAATGCACTACATTCATGACACTTATCCGGTATCTCAAGTCCGAGGATAACTATTCATAATTTACTTATAACAATATCCACAAAGTAAATTATGTAGTTGGGATAAGTCCTATATTCAATTCATTGAATATCATCCAAATTGGTATGCATTCTCATCAATATACTTTCAAGTATATTCTACTACATCTCTCGATTTGTCTTAGTTTAATGATACTCCCATATCATTAATTGACAACGACATTTAGAATAACTTAGTTATTCACGGATTAAACATGCAAATATAGGACAACAATATTATAAATGAAAATAAACATAATCCAAACTTTATTTCATCAAAATAATAAATGTTTTACAATATCCTTTATCCAAATACTAATCACGGTTATGCATGAAACTATTAGCTAAGCGAAGTCCAATTCCATTGGCAAGTCCTACAAGCTTGTCTTTAGCTAAAGCCTTAGTGAGCGGGTCACTAAGTTATCATCATGTGAACTTTCGGTGAATTTATTTCACCTTCTGGACTTGTTCCCGAACATAGTGATACTTAGTAGAAAATGTCCGGTGCCCTTCATGACTCGTGTTCATTGGCAAATATGATTGCGGCGAATTGTCGCAATACATATCAATAGGCGATTCAATTGAAGGCATAACACCAAGCCACGAAATGAATTTCCTAATCCAAACGACCTCCATTGCGACTTAGAAGCGACTATGTATTCGCTTCATCATGAGACATCGCAATCGTACTCGCTTCTTGCTCTTCCAATCAATGCTCCTCCATTGATGACAAAGACATAACCCGTCTCGAGACTTCATATCATCTTTATCACATGCCGGGGCGCATCACAAGAACTGTAACACCAAGCTCGTATGCCGGATTTCCACCATACACTAAAACATATCTTTAGTATTTCGAGATACTTGAGAATATGCTTAAAACAATCGATGAAGATCACCCGGATTACATTGATATCGATCGTCATGTTTTGAGCGAACGCCACATCGGCCTTGTGCATCTCACAAGATACATAATAGATCCTCGGTAGAAGCATAAGGAACTTTCGCATGCGTGCCACCTCAGCAGTGTTGAAGCACACATATCGCTACATAAGCCATGCTTTACTTCCATCGGCAAATATCCTTTCTTGGAATTTTGCATATTGAATCTCTTCAATATTTTATCAATGTAAGCGCTTTGACTTAAACCAATTAACCGCTTTGACCTATCTCGGTAGATCTTAATTCCCGAATGTATGCGACTTCTCCTAAATCCTTCATGGAAAAACACTTCCCAAGATATGCCTTAACATTTTGCATGCTTGGAATGTCTTTTCCCATAATTAATATGTCATCGACATAAAGAATTAGGAAAATTACATCACTCCCACTAACTTTGTGATATACACATGGCTCATCAAGATTTTGAACAAATCCATACCTTTTGATTTCTTCATCAAATCTTTTATTCCATTGCCTTGATGCTTGCTTCAATCCATAAATGGACCTTTGAAGTTTGCATACGGTTTGGAAATTGTGGATTCACGAACCCCTCAAAGTTGCTTCATATAGATGTCTTCATCTAGCGACCATTTAAGAAAGCGGTTTTGACATCCATTTGCCATATCTCATAATCATAGTATCTTTGCTATAGCTATGAGAATTCTAATAGCTCTAATGTCCGCTACAGGAGAAAAGGTCTCCTCGTAATCAATGCCATAAGTTTGAGTAAAACCTTGCGCAACTAGACGAGCTTTATAGATGTGTACATTGCCATCCATATCGGTCTTAATCTTATAGAGCCACTTACTCCCAACCACCGAGGCGTTTGGAGGTAAGTCAACCTCTACCAGACTTCATTTTCTCTCATGGATTGCATTTCCCCATTCATTGCAACCCGCCATTTAGCCTTGTCGACTTGCCATGGCGACTTTATAACTAGTAGGCTCTCCAAGATCTCCTAACATAGTTTCCTCAACCTCTACGTTAAGACATAGACGTTCGGTACACGTATATTCCTTACGGATCTCTGACGGAATCACTTCAACTTCGGTGGAGGACCCGGACTATCGGGTTCTCACCGAAAATACGTTAGTGTTTTCGAAGGTAATGCATCTTCATGATCATCTTCCGGATCATAAACTCTCCCATGAATTCTTGAGATACGAGATCTCTTTCAAGAAAATCTCCATACCTAGCAACAATTACTTTATTTTCGGTTGGATAGTAAAAGTAGTAACCCATAGTTTCCTTAGGGTATCCTACGAAGATACACTTTGAGATCTTTGTTGGAGTTTATCTGCGAGTCACGTTTAACATCGCCTCGCAACCCCGGACCTTTAAATAAGACAGTTAGGAGCTTTACCATGCCATATTCCATATGGTGTCTTATCAACCTTCTTTGTGGGAACCATATTTAGAATCTGACAATGATTCTAAAGCATAATCCCAAAAGGATAAAGGTAGAGTGGTAAGATTAAACATAGATCGTATCATGTCCAACAATGTACGATTTCTTCTCTCGATACACCATTTTGTTGTGGAGTATATGGAAGTGAGATTCGGACAATTCCATTCTCGCCTAAGTAATCTTTAAACTCTTGGCTTAGATACTGCCTCCTCTATCGGATCGAAGAGCTTTAATCTTCTTTCCCAATTGCGTTCTACTTGACTTTAAAACCTTAAATGTTTCAAACACCTCATGTTTATGCTTAAGTAAATAAACATAACCATAACGGCCGAAATCATCAAGAAAGGTTAAGAAGTACCTAGCACCTCTCTTTGACACATGTCTAAGTGGTCCACACACATCGGTATGAATAAGACCAAGTAGATCGAAGCCCTCTCCATATTGCTATGAAAAGGTTTCTTAGTCATCTTCCCGGATATGCATGACTCACATTTATCAAATGATTCATCATTGATATTTTTCAAAATCCTTCTTGTTGTAGCTTATGCATGCGAGCCTTGCCTATATGAGCAAGTCTACAATGCCAAAGATAAGAAGAATTCACGGTGACTTTATCTTCTTGTTAATGCTAAACATCGAATTATTATTATTGTTAGATTCATTTCCAATCATATCAATTTCAAACACACCATTCACGATGAATTGCTTTAAAATAAAATACACCATTTAAAGAAACATCAATTCCATTACTTGAAATAGTATGAGTAAAACCATCATCCAACAAACTTGAAAAGGAAACAACACCTCTAATTATAGAAGGTGCATAATGAAAATTGTTCAATAACGATTAAGCCCAAGGCAATACTAAACTAAACGTTCCTATGGCTTCAACAATGCATGTGCACCATTTCCCACGCAGATATTGCTCCCCATAGCAAGCTTCCTCTTCACTCTAAACCCTGCGCAGTGTATTACAAATGTGAATACCACAGCCCGTATCATATACCGGGAATTATTATGATTTAGAGTAAATAATTCAATGACAAATAAATTACACAATCTGCACCGCTACCATGACCCTTCATACTTCATCTTATTTTCCCGCAATTCATCAAGATAGAAAGCACGTTTCTCTTCCAATGCCCAACGCTCTTACAGTGATGGCATGCTTGATCCTTTTAGGATTATCCTTCCTAGGAGTAGGGTTCTTCTTGGGTTGAGGTTGATAGGCCATCACTGTTTGCCTTTGTCAACCTTTCCTTACCCTTCCCTTCTTGTTGTTCGCACGCGGTTTTGGCTTATTAATTCTTCCACCACGATAGCAAGTACCGGGCGGTAGGAACCTTTGAGGCAACCCTTTCTCATAATCAATGAGCAATGCGTGTGGGTCGATGCTCGCCTTCCCACGCGATTACATATTGAAATTTCGACAAAACCATTAAAATCCTTGTTAAGGGATCGATTAATCGATTCACGACCATGTCATCCTCATAAGTTTTGCCAAGTGCTTTTAGCTGGTCCATGTAACCTTTCATTTCAAAGACATGAGCACTTACGGGTTTACCTCTCCCGCCTACATACCGTAACGCGTCGGTCAAGTCATAAATTTCGGCCACCGGTTTCTCAAACATAGTTCAAAGTTCATTGAGCATATTATATGGAAATAATGTTGAACTGCTTTTGAAGAGCAGATTCCATTGTTCCCAACATAAGACAAGCCACATCATTATGATGTTTATACTCCGCTTTCCACTCGTCCTTTTGAGCTTGAGTAGCTTGGGACCGGTTGGTTCAAGAGGCAAGGTTCATAAAGATATTTCATCGATCAAGAACTCTGAGACAATTCTCAAAGAGCGGTGCCAATCATTGAAATTCTTAGAGCGATCAACTTTTCTCGATCAAAAAACTTTTGAGCGAAATTTAGAGCGATGTTAGTGTTATCGGTGTTTTGAGCCATTTCTGAGTAAAAAGTTCAAGTATTAGTATTTTCGATAATACACTTTTCAAGAAAATAAATATACCCAACGGTAATATAAACATATAACCATATAATTTTCTCGAAAACTAGGATCCAAATTATCATAGGTTCATCACATCGCTTGATCCGCTAGCAACAAACGCATATAATAAGGTAATATGTCGAACATTAATTGGCAAACAATTTCCAACTCCTAGATTATGGGATTTATATTTTCCAACGCTATTGCAAATATAAACATGTTTTATCCCATCTTATGCCATTGAGTCCAAGATCTCACTTCCTACTCAACTTAAGTGTCTAACTTAAAGAACTGCAAATATGTCCATGCAAGATCTCACTTTACATAGAGATTTACCTCTCCATCACAATCTAGCCAAGTACTCTCATGACATAAATTGCAACTTCAAGTGTTCCTTTTAATTAGATGGCATATTCTTAATTCAAAAGGGTACTAGTTTTGATTTTATGTGGTCAAATCAAATATGTACAAAGATGTCATGCATTCATCTTGTAGCATAAATTTAATAAAAAACTTTTTATTACCAATTCATAAAGATCAAATTATCAAAGTTTTGATTGAGGTATTGGGTTCACCAATCAAGGAATTTAGTATTAATTATCATCCATTATACCGTACTTTTGCATAAGTGTAAACACTTAGTGTTTGGATAATTACCACCAGTGGCGCATGGAATTAAAACTAATTAGCCTTAAGATGAGCTTGTACATTATATGGCTTACTAAGTAGCTCCATTCGAACTTACGAGGCGGAGGACTGTGCAGCGCTAAAGCACAACCTAAGACATCCATTCGATTGTGACTATGCGCACTTCTTTAAACCCCTTTTGTTAGTTCATTCGAATGGGTGAGCCGTTCAGTCATTGTACCAAAGTCACCAATCAATTAAACTATTTGACAACTTAACTCTTCCAAAACAATTAAATTTCGCCATTGTTTAGTCCGTATTATTTTTCTATTCAAAATTACCCTTTGCTTAAAACTGTCAAACATAATAAACAAACAAGTAACAAATAAAATATAAACTACTAAAAAACAATGCGCACATAATAAACAATTTATACGTGTAAACAAGTAGCCACATGCAACTTATTCGATAAAATCCTATTAATAATCAATATCTAGGTTAAATTAATGTATATATTAATTTAGGGTTTTCACTCAAACAATAGAAAGTGAGCCGCATACATCGATGAATCGATTAAGTAAACCCTTAATTAATTATACCAAATTGCACATAATTGATTCATTAATATATTAATTGAGTCTTCCCAATTCAAGATTTATCATAAATAAATATGTCTCAACAATTAAACAATATATCAAAGCAACTTATCCATGACTAACATGCATGTATAATCATGGATATCATAACAATTATACAAGTAAGTCACAAGATCGCATATAAAATTCCATGACACATAACAAATTATTCATGAATTAATCACGTAATCAATATTAATTCTAGGTTTTAATAAGGCTAGCAAACAATTTTCAAAACCCTAAAAAAAATATGTATATGTCGATTTTAAAAAAAAAATATGGTACGCCCCAATTTAAAAAAAAATCGACCAAACATAAATAAGCATAAACCCTAGATTAACATAGCAAACAACATACAAGTATTTGTTTTATTACGCGTTTATGTAATTAATTACTCATTAAAAACCAATGACTCGTGATGCCACTGTTGGAATTATATATCAAGACATTCAAATAAATAATCACAAAACATCAAAGTAATATTGCGGAAGCGTTTAGGATGTATTAACGAATAATTAATTAACATAAAGAATATGCGTACCTTAGTTGATTCTAGCCGAACAAGAATCAAATCCACAAACTAGCAACGGATGAACCCTAATTTGATTTAGTTAGGATTATATGAATTACCCCTTACCGTTTTGTAATTCAATCCAAGATAATAACAATAGTGTGTTATTACTATGTTCTTGTACACACGTACTAAACCGAATTAAAGTAATGCTAGTTTTTAGTAAACGAATAACTTGGTTTTGTGGAAAAGCTTTGGATCGACCCTATAGGGTGTCGACCGGTTTTGGAGAGCAAAAACACACACAAACAATTTAGGGTTTAGCTTGTGAATACAAGAGGTGCAAAAACAAGACCCCTAGCCTTGTTTATATACTCAAGCAAACTTGGTGAACAAGTTATGAATTGTTTCCTAATACCCTTGGCCGATCGGTTCATAACCTCCACAAGGGGTTCCGGAATCTTCCAAACTTTGCAATTAAGTCCTTTTCCAAATACCTTTAACGACCGTTAGTCCATTACATTAATTACTTAACGTCCGTTAGTTATTTCGTTTAATAAATAAATAAATACAACATTTATATTTAATTATTAACTTTAAATTCTCATACGTAAAGTGTGCAATCCCATAGTCTCGAGTTCGATCCTAACTCACGTCTACTAATTTATATCCATAAAACCAACAATACATTCAGATTTGTGGGGTCCATCTCGTGTTCCTTCTAAAGGTGGTGCTAGATACATGTTAACCTTCATCAATGATTACTCGAGAAGGGTATGGGTATACATCTTGAAACGAAAGGATGAAGTATTTGTCAATTTCAAGCAGTGGAAGACGATGATAGAGAAGCATATTAGAAAGTCCGTCAAACGCTTGAGAACTGACAATGGTTTGGAATTCTGCCAAGGAGAATTCAATGAGTTCTGCAAGAATGAGGGCATTGTGAGACACAACACAGTGTGATATACACCAAAACAGAATGGAGTTGCAGAACCGATGAACATGACTCTCTTAGAGAGAGCGCAATGTATGCTTTCAAATACCGGTTTACCAAATACATTTTGGGCTGAGACTGTCAACGCAACTTGTTATTTAGTAAACCGGTCACCATCAACTGCGATCGATTGTAAAACTCCTCTGAAAAAATGGTCAGGTACCCCCTGCAAACTATACTGATTTGAAGATTTTTTGTTGTCCTGCTTATGCTCATGTTAATGATGGTAAACTTGAGCCGAGGGCAAAAAAATGCATATTTCTAGTATATGTAGATGGGACGAAGGTTACAGTTGTGGTGCCCCGATGGTGAATCATCTTGGTTTCTTATCGGTAGGGATGTGACATTTGATGAGTGCTATGTTGAAGAAGAAAGAAAGGAACAAGTCGATCTTTGAAGACCGCAGAATTTGAAGAGCGGTGGAGCTAGAAATACAAGTTACACAAGGAGTAGTACGAGGTATTCCCGATGAGCCCGTTATACAAGATGCACATGAGTCTAATGATGATAATACAACACGGAAGAAGTTCGGATATAGGAAGAACATGATCTCCATGATTATAACCTAGCCGAGATAGGCAAAGAAGAAATATCGAGCACCTCAACGATTCGGGCATGAAGATCTAGTAGATTATGCCTTCAACATGGTGAAGATATTGAGGTTCAAGAACCTATTACATATCGCGTAGCTATCGGTAGGGAATCAAGCAATGGTCCTTAGCCATGAATGAAGAGATGGAGTCTCTTTATAAGAATAATACGTGGGAACTTGTAAAACCGCTAAAAGGTCAGAAGATTGTTGGATGCAAATGGGTATTCAAGAAGAAGGAAGGTATCCCAGGCGTTGAAGATGAAAGGTTCAAAGCACGCCTTGTTGCTAAAGGCTTTACTCAAAGAGAGGGAGTTGAATTCAATGAAGTTTTTTCACCGGTATTAAAGCATAGCTCTATTCGTGTGTTACTTGCCGTGGTTGCTTTACTCGATATGGAGTTGCAGCAACTAGACATCAAGACGACATTCTTGCATGGTGAGTTGGAAGAGCAGATCTATATGTGCCAACCAGAGGGGTTCGTGGTTCAAGGAAAGGAAGACCATGCATGTCTATTGAAGAAGTCGTTATACGGCTTAAAGCAATCACCTCGACAATGGTATAAAAGGTTTGATATATTCATGACTAGCAAAGGTTACTCAAGGAGTAATTATGGTAGTTGTGTTTATCATAAGAAGTTTCCAGATGGGTCGTATGTTTGCTTGTTGTTATATGTTGATGATATGTTGATTGCTTCTAAAAACATGTCAGAGATCGATCAACTAAAAGCTCAACTCAAAAGTGAGTTTGAGATGAAAAATTTGGGTGCAACTAAGAAGATACTAGGAATGGAGATTATAACACATAGACGCGAATGAATATTGTATTTGTCGCAAAAGAAATACATAGAAAAGGTACTTCAACGCAGGGATGATCAACTCCAAACCGGTTAGGGTTCCACTAACGGCACATTTCAAACTTTCATCGGTGTTGTCACCGATCACGAGGAGGAGGTGGAGTACATGTCACGTGATATGCTAGTTCCATTGGTAGCATCATGTATGCTATGGTGTGTACTAGACCACATATTGCACATGTTGTAAGCGTAGTGAGTAGATATATAGATTGTCCGGGGAAAGCTCATTGGGAAGCAGTGCAATGGATTCTTAGGTACCTCAATGAAACAACTAATTTCAGCCTGGTATATGATAGCGGTGGAAACACCTATGTTACCGGGTACGTTGATTCGGATTATGCAGGTGATTTGGATCGAAGAAGGTCTTTGACAGGGTATGTTTTCACACTCGGCGGATGTGCTATTAGTTGGAAAGCAACACTACAGTCAATAATTGCTTTGTCTACCACTGAAGCAGAGTACATGGCCATGGCGGAGGGTATAAAAGAAGCAATTTGGTTGAAAGGTTTGGTTGATGATCTAGGAATGCAACAGATCGGGGCTGTGGTGCATTGTGATAGTCGAGTGCCATAGACTTGTCCAAAACCAAGTGTATCATGAAAGAACCAAGCATATTGATGTGCGGTATCACTTTATTCGAGAAGTCATATCTAAAGGGGTTATTAATGTGAGAAAGATTCGTGACTTGCAGATAATCCAAATGGATATGTTGACTAAGCCGATTACTACTAACAAGTTCGAGCATTGCTCGGACTTGGTTGGTATTCATGACATATAAAGTGATGAGCCCAAGAGGGCTGCCAGGAAGCGGAGATTAAGAATAGATAACAAAGAATGGAATGTTCGTCAAGGTGGAGATTTGTTGGACGGTGGTCATGCATGTAGCTCACAATAGGTGCATAACCCAACTATTGAGATTGTTGACTAGATTACATCTTTGCCTGCTATGTTAGTCAAGAAAGTGGCTAGTCAAAAATTGTGGTAGAGAAAATGGCTAGGTGGCCGGACATTATTCCTTATTTTCACACATGAGATTTATCCCTATATATAAGGAAATGAATGTGACATTCATTCATCATCCAAAAATCAGAAAACATACTTGTTTGTCAAGAGAGTTAGTAAGGCTATTGTAGAGAAAATAGAGTGGTATAGAATTGTACTATAAAATTCTACACGGGTGAGCTTTTGAGGGGAGTGTATAAAATCTAGTGAGTGTCTAAAATACTTTCAAGAGCATTTCTCGAGTCTAGATTTTGAGCGATACAATCGTGTAACCTCGGTACTCCATATTTGCTAGTGAAATTCAGTCTTGCTTCCGCCGTGGACGAGGTGATTGCGGAACCACGTTAAATCCACATGTCTTTATTTATTGCGTAATTATTCTATTTAATTACTCATCTCGAAATACGTTAATCACAACAAAGACACCCGCATGAATGGAACAAAAACCAACCTTCCGTGGGTTTGATCATATGTGTCATGTGTGTAGGAATTAATCCTGAAAATAATTTTAATCGAAAAGTAATTAGCCAATGCATCGTAAACATCGATTTTGTGGAAGTATCTGAAATATCGTTGAACTCAAAGAATGGTTATTCAATTTCGCTTTGTCAATTGATTTATAATGAGTTTTGTTGGCTAACTAGAACTAAGATTGCGAGTAAATAAAAGAAAATAAGTGAACTATGTAACGGAAGCAAACAATCAATGTCAATGAAATAATCGAGATTCTCCGAAAGGTTTAAATCGACAGAAAAACACCAATTTCATACACCCGTGGGTGTCGACTAACCCTTTCCGAAGTTGTTTTGCATAAACCGGGAGAGTTGGGATTAAATCCATTACATATTTCTCCAAAAGCAATGTTCACTAAGACTTCAAGTCCCCTTCATATAAAAATTTGATGATGATTGGATTATGTTAAGTTAATGTGTTCAACATACTAAACTTATGTGGTTGTGGGTTGTCTAGTAAGAGCGTTCGGTGTGGGAATACCAACAATGTGTCATTCGTTAGCCATCTTACACCGCTCTTGTAGCCATTCGTGTGCCGTTGGTCATTTAGCAAAGGCAATCACATACACCATTTTTTTTTTTTTTTTTGAATGGGTATTTTAGTGAGGTATTTTGTGAGACCTACAAAGTGTTATTAGGTTTCTTCCTTAAGAGGGGGTTTTAGTTGCTTATATTTTATATAAAGTGTGGGTAAAACTTAAACTTTTGCTTACACTTTTTGAAAAGAGTGGGTGAAACTAAACTTTTGCTTACATTTTTTCTTAAAGTGTAAGAAAATATGGACTTTCACTTACACTTTTTTTTGTGTGTCATTGAAAATGGTGTCACTAAAAGTCCTTTTTTTTGTAGTGTGTTATTGGTACCCTAATAATATAGCGCTAAGGTAACAGACGAATAACAAGTTATTCGTTCCGTCCACACTAAGCACTCTAATAAGTTGCAAGTAATGATTAATGGAGCTATGAAATGAATAAGATAGCTTCAATACATGCACATTGGTGACTGTGTTCGATGCCAATTTCGGAGGCTTTATTGTTTGAACTTCGGATGATGATTTCATTAATTAGTTTCACTTGTTGATTTAAATGAGCGCTATCAATGCAACAAAACCACTTTCGGTCACGGGATGCAGGTCATCGCTAAAAGTGTTATAGGACCCACATTTTCAACCTCATTCAAGCCAAAACCTATAGTCCTGTAGCAAAAGCCCAACTTTTCAAGAGGTTCACTTAAATCCCTCAAGCTTACTCAAAACATTTAAGAATAAGAATAAAATTTCTAGCATTCGTTCTCGAGCACTCACCAAAGAAAAGGTCATCGTCTGCATATTGCAAAAGCAAAACATTTGATCCTTCTTTAGCTAGAGACACACCACTGAATAACCCCTTTATTAAACGCATCAATAAAGGACACTTTGACAAGTAAAGGAAGCGAAGCGGTGAGTGGGTCACCTTAACAAGGACCCATTTTCATTTGTTGTTCATTCGAGGGGAACCATTAACTAAAGCCTAGATAGAAGCTGGACACACGCTTGTATCCTCTTTTCCATCTAATACCAAATCCAATTTGAGCAATAATTTCGTGAAGAAAGCTCTAACAAACATCTCTTGCATTAAATCATTCAAGCATTTACCCTTATTGAACTTGTTACTGAACCCTGTTTGGGAGATTGAAATTCATACTTAAAACATTAATTTTGTATTAAAGTTATCGCATAAAATCTTGTTAGATTATTAAAGGGACTAACATAAAACAATGGAAAATAATGGGGACCGTGAGTTCAAATGCAGTGTTCATGTGAGCAAGTGTAGTAGTGTAACATGGAAAATAATGGGGACCGTGAGTTCAAATGCAGTGTTCATGTGAGCAAGTGTAGTAGTGTAAAAAGTTGGTGAAAAATGCCTATCTCTTGACTCGGTTAGTTCGGGTCTCGTCTTGTTTATGGATGACCGGAACCGAAAATGAATCTCACCTTTTATTGAAGCCTTTCGAAGCTTTGTCAAAATGGCACGAAGTATCAAACTTGACTTAGTATCACACTCGACTGTTAACGTCTTTAAAACCTTTGAATTTGACAAGATGAACTTTAGAAACTCTAAATCATGATAACCGCACCCGTCTTTGTATATCACGGTCTTCAAGTTCACACGCATACAGGTTGGAATGGACTTTAGTTTATTCCATCGATGATCATGTAAAGCCTATTAATTTAACACACAAAAGACAGACGAAACCCAACATTAACTATACAGTTATAAAATGAAAGCACATCAAAGCTGTAAGAAAAAGGCTAAATTAAATACCGTTCCAATGGATAAATGTTCCAATTTTGGTGATCTTTCAAGGAATTGAGAGATTAAGTTCCACTGGTGATGAACATAACCTTCTAACTCCAATCGCTTCAAATTCGGGAAAAACTTAGGCAAATCCAAGTGACCGTCACCGTGTGACAAATCCTATAGTTGAATGAATAAAAAAAAGGAAGCATTCAAGGTTAATATATCATCAATAAATAACAAATTGAAAATTAAACATGATAGAAAGAAAGAGCTGATGGTTTTAAAATAAAAAGATGATGAAAACTTACGTCAAAGTTTAAAGAAATTGATTTAGCTTGACTGATTCCTTTTAGAAGCTGAACCAACCGATCACCATCACCCTGATATACTACACATGAAGCCTTAGCCTCAATCAGAGTTGACATCTCCTCTATTATAAGAGGAATGCGCATACTCCCATAAAACAAGAAGTATTCTAAATTAGGGAGATTTAAAATGACGGTGTCGGTAATTGATTCACATACTTCCAAATTCAATCGCTTCAAAGTAGGTATCTTGAAGTAGATGTCCCCTTCATTGTTCCAATAACCCAATTTCACATACAAAGTTTCAAGTACTGGACATCCATGGATTAACTTGAACACACTTCCATCAGTAACAACATCAAGGGTTTTCAATTTAGGAAGATTAACAAAAGGAAAGTCCATACACCCATCAAACAAGAAGTTCTCCAAATTAGGAGATTTAAAGCACGGTGGCAGCAATTAATTTAGAGTAAGTACAATTACTTTCAAATTCAATCGCTTCAAAGTAGGTATCTTGAAGTAGGCGTCCCTTCATTGTTGCAATAACCCAATCTCACATACAAGTTTTCAAGAATTGGACACCCATGGATTAACTTTAATGCACTTTCCCTATACATTCCGTCAATAACAACATCAAGGGTTTTCAAATTAGGAAGAATAACTAAAGATGAGCAATTAGGAAAGGTATCCATGGTAAGTGACTTGATGCAATCTAATTTTAATCTTGTAAGCGTCTTGCAAGTGTAAAGGCTGCTAGGCAACCTAAGATGCCAACCTTTCATATCAAGCTCATGAACGTTTAACCTAATTGCTTTACTAATCAGCTCTCCCGAATACGACTTGGAATTATACTTATCGGAAAATTGCACGCGAAATATTTTAACCTGTGAAGTCTTGCATCGTTCAAGTACCCAATCCACGTCTTTTGGATATAAATATTTATGGTCTACATTTGTGTCAAAATCAAGGTTATGTACGAAAGTCCAGGTGTATCTCCAGGTTTTGGACAAAAGGCTAGTTCTAACTGCGCATTTTGTAGGCATTAGGGAGAGTATGTATGAAAGAACAACTTGAGGCAGGCTGCTAAGCCTATCTACAACATGCTCAGATATGGAACTCATTTCCTGATAATTTAAACACCCAAATTTTAGAATCGTGGTTATGTAAATCAAATTATTACTATCACAATGACATAATGCAAAAATGAACAACAACAAACGATTTAGGGCCATTATGCAAAAATGAACAATAAGTTAAGGACTTGATGTGAAAAACAAACAACATTTGCAAGGTGTTGGTATTAGCACATAAAAACGCAAGTATGTATATTATACATTTAATAGCACCATTACGTTTTTAAAACCAAAATCCTAACTAACTGCTTATGAGAACAGTTGCAAATCAAAACCCTAAATGTTGTTTAACTTTTGTTACATTTACCTCATATATGTGAGTATCGGAATCATGCTTAAACTGCTAAATCTTGAACCAAACACTTGCAGTAGGCATGAAGTCATACCCTTCGGGGTGTTTGTTTAAGCTTATATATAAGCTTTTGACTTTTTTTGGCTAGCTTTCTAAAACTTCAATAAACACATAAGCCGCTATAACAAGCTTACAGAGACATCTTATAAACCCCATAACTTGAGCTTATTAGGGAAATTTCAAAATGTAATGGTATCAAAGTTACTCATTAAAACACTTAAACAACTCTTATATGTTATATGTGACCATTATACTAGATTTCCACAAATAACAGCTAGCACAAATACCTATTCGAATCATAAGCTTAAAAGGTAATATACAGATTAGATGCAAATAAAAACTGACTTAGATGAACAAGCTCAGCTTTTAAAGCTAAACTTTAATCATAATCTTTGACAATCGATGAATGAGTGAATGAGTATGTTACCTATGACGCTTAATCTAATTAAATATACCATCTTTTACCACTTGATAGGTTTACCCCTTCAACTATACTATATTGTAAAAGGTTGTATTAGGCTTTGACGTCTTTTAGGGTAAGTCAGTCATCTTATGCAACTCGAAAGAAAAGTAAATGAAGAACGAGTTCGATCTAACTACATATGTATTGTGCAATGATTTATTGAAGCAATAAAGCTTGATTATATTCTAGGATCCCAAATTTTGAAAAATGTGGTCCCTAGCTTGCTCATCGTAGTGACATTACTTAGTGGATTGGACGTTGGGTTGAGACTTTAGATTAGTTACATCATCAATGTCATATTGGTCTTTCAAATAATATCAGAAATAGTAACTAGAATATTATGAGATTTAAGTCTTCTTCGTAAGTATTTATAAATTATACTAGTTGTCTAGCGGGTATGTAAATAACACACGAAACGAATATGATATATTTAATAACCTAACATCAGTATATCCCAATTGCCTGCCAAGTTTCATGAACATATAACATGTTATACATTCATAGAATCAATCAAACATCACCTGGTTTGTCCGATTAAAATGAATAGTCGATTACGGATTCACCTAGATTTTAACCAAATCATACATATACGCGATCTTCAAGTAAACTCATAAATACAAACCAATAACGTCAACACAATTGCATTAGTTAATCAAAACCACAAATAAATACTTTAAACGCTAGGGTTCATCACGTTTAAACAAGTATTTAGCCTAGCATGATGAAGAACATAACACAAAAAATAGTAGAGTATAGGTTCAATGTATTATCGACTAATAAGAAGATCAAACCTGCACACAAATTAATGTTATTGTGTTTTCCAAATCTCTTTAGTTACTTGTGCTCCAATGACTCGAGAAGGTAGATAATAAGAGATACTCGTATTCCCTTCTATATATTCTCGTGTATACACTGACCATTAAAAGTGAATTATGGGCTCCATGTTATGAGACTCATGGCCCATGATCATATTCATTGACAAGAGTGTAATCTCCACACTATATAATAGAGGAGACCATGACACATCATTATTGCCACGTCAATGATGACTCAACGATGACATGGCATTCGATAAACACTTACATAAAAAAAATGCTTGACAAGGTTCGAACCTGGGTTGTTAAGAATGCTACTAAACATTCTACCACTACGCCATGTATACCGGTTGTGATAAACTTTGAAAAAACAATACTACTAAACAAAATATACGCAAACACAATTAATGCGGTTGATTTGATACCTTTGCAAATCAAATCAACCAAATCTTCACACAAATCAAGATCAACCGAATATTCACACAAATCAAATAAACCAATTGGGCGTTTTTTTGCTACAAATCAGGGATACACAGGTTTGCACAATATTGGCTTTAACTGCCACTGTTCCAACGGAAGATGTTGTGCAGGTTCTTGGTCTGATTGACTGTGTAATTTTTCGCCAAAGTCTTAACCGCCCAAACCTCAGGTATGAGTCACATCAGATAGTGTGCGTCTAGACTCTATAATGTGTAACACTTCTAAATTTTATGCAGGTTTTCAGTTATCCCTAAGACGAATAAATGTTGTTGGACTTTATCATTTGAAAAGCATAAATATTAGTTAATTTTATTTTATTTAAGATATAAAAAAGTCATCTAAGTTTTAAAATTTTGGATAAAGGGAATGTACCTAAGATAACCAGTGAAAAAGTCAACATTGTAAAATATTATGGATTCATCTTTTTGTCCAGTTACTTGGTTAGAATGTCAGATAACCAAAAATTTGTTAGCATGATGATTGCCCTTAAATCCTGTTTTTGAAACTCCCATAGTACCCCTTGAGCATAGTCAGCCACTTGATACCATTTCTACAGCACCAGAGGTTCAGTACTTATTTTGTTAGCATGATGATTGCCCTTAAATCATGTTCTTGAAACTCCCATAATACCCCTTGAGCATAGTCAGCCACTTGATACCATTTCTGCAGCACCATAGTTTCAGCACTTATTTTGCTTATATCATACACACACATGACCATGATGGGATCTCAAGGAATAATAATGCATTAAAGATAGCTATTTTGAATGTAAACTATATGGCAAAACGTTTAGAGGTCTCAAATTGTTTCCTTTAAGATCTTTCAACTAACTTGAGTCACATTCAAACTACTGCTCATGTTGCCAGACTTCTTATTGATTACGAAATCCTTGGTCAAACAATGTCATGGCCAGTTGTTGGAACACTCATGATTTAGCCCACTGAAAGTGAAAGCAAGGTATACACATGTCCACTTTGTATGTCTGTGTACACATGTTATAGGTTATCTGTGCAAAATTTTGATTCTTGCTGTGGTTTTGTTATTTACTTGAAACTTATAGCAAACAATTGGATTTTGCCCAAATATGTATTTATATTCTTTTGCATCTCATATGGGCAAGTATGTACATTAGGTGCAAGCTTAGAGACATACGGTTTCTTCCTTTTTTAGAACACAATAGTCAAGTGTTTTCTTTTGTTATGAAGCGATAGGTTGCTACTGGGCAGATTAAAAAAAACTGGAACAGTAGCTATTGGTTATGTTCACATTATTTTGAAAAAGGTAACACGCTCATTTATATTCATTAATTAAGTCAACTCTGAGTTTTGGCACTTAGCGGTATCTTATAACTGACTTCTTTGATACAATGCTTACAAAAAGGAATAGCAACAACTCTTTTAAGGGTAAAATGGTTTGACTAGCTTAAAATGAAACACAAGCTTAATTGACCATTGGTAAGTAATATAAATCAATATTCCCGTATCAACAAATTGACTACTTAGACGAAAATAATACAACTTTGTTCAAACTCTTCTAATCCAAAAGGATTAAGCGGGGTACTATCTTTTATATTTATATATGGGCGAGATGACCAAAATAGCCGAAGTTCAATCTCATTTTTAGAGGACAATTAATAAAAGCCAAGGACAAACGCTATCCAATGTTGGTTTATTTTTACAGCGTCCTGTCTTTTCATACGGACAACTCTATGTAGCGGTATCAAGAGTTAAAAGCAGAAAGGGATTGAAGGTACTTTGTTGTGACGAAGACAGTTCATACACCAATAAAACAACAAACGTAGTTTACAAAGAAGTTCTTCGTAGGATTTGAAATTGTCATTTTTTTTATTTTCAATTTTTGTTCTTCAGATATTGTGCAAGCAAATTATAATATTTAAGTTATTCACTTCTTTTTTTACTTTTGTTCACAACTCTCTCTGTCACAAAACTTTTTTTACTAATGATTAACGGATAGCTTCCTTACCTTGGATTTTTGGGATTTCCTTCAATTTCCACAATACATAATATAAGGTTTTTACATAAAACACAAATGAACATTGAATCTTATGAAAGTAGCCCGCCCATCGGGCGGGTTAAGCAACTAGTAACCGAATATTAAGACATAGTTAATGATAGAACTATATACGGTAGGGTAAGATTCATCGAGTCAATGTCTATTTGACATTTATTTTGTTTGTGTTTAAACGAAGCATATATATAACTCGGGAGAAGCGTTCAAACCTTATAAACTACGGCTATTGGTAAGTTATGAAATAGCACAACACCAAATTTTCACGCTTTAGAAATTAAAATTATAGGCTGTTTTACCAAAGATTAATGTTAATGTTGATCTAAAAAAGAAGAACATTCGGGCTGATGAGGATAGTGATAGTGACCTGAACGAAGTGTATGATGAAACTGCAACGTCTATGAAATCTCATCCTCCTACGGCTACCACGAACGTGGTTTCAACCAACACCTCCAAGAGGAATGACCTGACAACCATGACCTCTCACATTGGTGGTAGTAGCATAACGGAACCAAGGCTGTATGAGCAGTATTAAGAGAGTTATGAATCTCACAAGTACAATCCTTATGATGATCATGATATTGTTACTTTCAGCCTTTTCCAACCAAGAAATGGCTGATTTTATAAGCAAATACGGCATCTCTACACGTGGGAAGCTTCGTTGATTGAAGTTTATATTTGGCTTTTTATTGTTTCATTTTGAGTCAAATGTAATTTTCGTTTCCTTTGTTTTATTTGGGATGTAGTTTGCCTATGTAATAGGCTCAGACGTGGGATTCACCAAGTGATTCTATTAATTCACACATAGACGAAATTTTGAAGAATTTGTTTAGCATAGAGATTCTATTAATTCATTCATAAACAAGTTAGCTCAAAATCAACAACACCAAGTGTCAAATACATTCGAAAACAGACGTTTCATCCTCGATGGTAAAATAACAATAACAATGAAGCTAAATTGAGATAGTCAATCTCCCTAGAAACAAAGAAAGAAACGAATATAATCCAACGTTATATAATGGAAAATATTGGGTCACGAATCTAAATGCAATGTGCATGTGAGCAATTGTAGTAATGCAAAAAGTTGTTGAAGAATGCCTATCTCTTGACCCGGTTAGGCCGGGTTTGGACTTGCTTATCGGTGACCGGAAGTGTATATTGGATATTAACTTATTAATCCATGTAAGTCAAGATTAGTGTAGTATTTATGTATGTATATAAGTTAAAGGGTCTAGTGTGTCAATAGTAAAGTTAATAACCAAAAAAGCAGTTATAAGCGGTTATGGCGATTAAGTTTGTAGTGTGTCGGTTTGTAAAACATATACCGGTTCATAGTGTCGTTTGGTGGGTTATATATACCCATAAACCAAAGTCTGTAAAACCAATGATTGATTATATAACAAATAAACTTAGTATACTTTATATTCGATTGTTCATAAAGAGATAGACCAACAATTGGCATCGAGCCAAAGGATTCGAACCGAGAGATAAACCGATTGATTCGTGGAATCAATCAAGAGTAAGTAAGACAGTGCCCATACCGGTCAAATCAAGAAGAAAAAGAACCGATTGATTCGGGAATCAATCAAGAGACGAAAAAAGTACTAACGATTAGGGGAATCGTTTCAAGATAAGAGAAGAGAGGAGTAAACATACCGATTGTGCAACCGCCGCCGTATTGTTTGCCGGAGAAGAAATAGCAACCGCCGCCATGTATGGTTGCCGGAAAAGAAAAAGAAACCGATTAACCACCATCACCATTTTGATTAGAACAAAACCAGAAAAGGACCGGCATCATTTACAGGGCTTTGCCCTAATTACGTGTAGAAGAAAACAGGAAAGAAAGTAGCAGCGTTTATTTGGAGAAAAAAGAAGAAGAAAGGGGTTTTTTATTTGGGAACAAAGTAGCTTTTTATTAAAAGCAAAAGGGAGGAGCAGTGTTATTATTTGGAAAAGGGAGCCCACATAAAAAGTCAAGTACAGGTTTTCCTCTTTCAAATACTTAGTTGTTTTTTTAGAAAAGTTAAGAGAATTTGCATATCAGTATTGTAGATTAGTAGAACAGATTTTTTTTCATTATAATTCGCGTTAGAAATCGTAGAATTGTTTGAGAATTATTGTGGTTAGAAAGAAGGATTTAAGATTCAACTATTATTAGAATTATATTGGTATTAGAAGAAAACCAAATCGTAAGATATGACGGGAGATAAAACGCAACAGAGTTGTTTCACCACATCTTTGCCATCATATCAATGCCCGCTTTAAGCAACACAAATTATACATTATGGGCATTAAGAATGAAGAAGATATTAACGGCAAATGGAGTATGGGATTTAGTAGAAGGAACGGTACATCAAAAGAGATTGATGTAAAAGGATAGTTCGTCGTCATACCTATTTCAAGGGTTACGGAGGATTTGCAAATGCAAGTTGCGGGATGTGAAACGACAAAAGAAATTTGGGACTCTAAAGTCCGTTTATTGGAGCAGAAGATGTACAACAAGCACACTCGCAACAACTCAAATCGAATTTGAGAGACTTGTGATGAAAGAAGATGAATCAATAGATTCATTTCTTTGGGAGGTTGATGAGTATTATTACAAAGGTGCTACATGTGGATTGGCGTTTGATGAACAAACAAAAGTACGAAAATTACTTGAATGCGGTGCGGATAAGTTTGTACCAATAGTAGCAACCATTGAAATGGTTGTTGATTTTAAGAAAGCAAAATTAGAGGAGATTATTGGGAAACTTAAGGCGTATGAAGAAAGGCTTAAGTTTAGAAAATGAAGTGAGGAAGATAATAGTGAGAAATTGTTGTTCACACGTCGGGGAATAATAGAAATTATGAACGCAACTATGGAGATGATAGGCGAGGAGGTGGTAATCAAACACGAGGAAGAGGCCAAGGAAGATTCACAGAGATAGTAAGAATGGAGATAGTTATGATAGAAACAAGAGAAACTATGGAGATCAAAACTACCATAGGAGAGACTTAAGAGAAATAGAGTGCTATAATTGTCATGAGTTTGGACACTTTCTTTAAATTGTCCAAAACCAAACCGTAGAGAAGAAAAGCAAACCTTATGTTTGAAGATGACGAACCAGCACTATTGATGGTTACAAGCAAAGATGAAAAGGAGATAGCATCCTTAAAGGAAGAACCGAGAAGGAAAGGAATTGTCATTGAGAAGGATGAAATTCAAAAGGAATATTAGAAGATATGCGGTCGAGATAGAAATTGATTTGAAGAGTAAATTAGAGTTTTGGAAGTTTGAAATGCTTGAGAGTTAGAGATTGAAAAACAAGAGATTGAGAAGAAAATAAGAAATAGAAATGGCATTTGAGAAACAAATGCAGAGAGGATAGAGAACCTCAAGAAGTTGAGAGATTGCACAAGCAAAGAGATGAAAGAGTTAAAAGCAAGAAGAGAATTGTTTGAGAAAGAGAACCATGAAGGTGTTTCAAATGAGAAACATCTAGAAGAAGAAAGAGTTGACAAAGGCGAATGCAAGAAGCATCAAGAGGCGCCATCAAGAGTTCCAAAGGAAAGCCGGATAGAAAGACATTAAATCATGCAACAAGAAATTTGAACCGGAAGATCGTGATACGAGAAGCAGTTATTGGAGCGAGATTATGAAATGATACAAATGAAGGAAGATAGTGACAAAGGAGACAAAGATGATCGAGATGAGATTGAAGAAAAGGAAGAAAGAAGTCAAATCAAAGAGGAAGTTCAAGACATAGTTCGTGTTGAAGATCAAGACAAAGAAAGTGAAACAAGCCAAAATTTAAAGATAAAGATGATGGAGCTTGAAGATATCGAAGGCATGGATTAATAAATTAGGGAGGAGTATTGGATATTAACTTATTAATCCATGTAAGTCAAGATTAGTGTAGTATTTATGTATGTATATAAGTTAAAGGGTCTAGTGTGTCAATAGTAAAGTTAATAACCGAAAAGGTTATAAGCGGTTATGGCGATTAAGTTTGTAGTGTGTGTCGGTTTGTAAAACATATACAGGTTCATAGTGTCGTTTGGTGGGTTATATATACCCATAAACCAAAGTCTGTAAAACCAATGATTGATTATATAACAAATAAACTTAGTATACTTTATATTCGATTGTTCATAAAAGAGATAGACCAACAGTGTATCAATGAGCCGGTTCCCAACAAAAAGAATCTCACATTTTCTTGAAGCCTTTGAAGATTTGTCAATTTTGCACGAAACGACTTTAGATCTTCTTCTTGGGTTGGTAGACCTTAGTATTACAATCAACTGTTAGCGTCTTTAAAACCCTTGAATGTGACAATATGAACTTGAAAGTGTAAATCATGATAATAACACCCGTTCGTGTATTTCACGGTCTTGATTACGCATACAAGTGGGAGTAGACTTTAGTGTATTCCATAATAACCATGAGCCTTTTAATTTAGCACACAAAAGATAGACAAATCCCAACATTAACTATACATTTATGAAAAGAAAACACAACAAAGCTAAGGAAAAGCCTAACGTAAGTACCTTTTCAATGGATAAATGTTCCAAATTTGGAGATCTTTCAAGGAATTGAGGGATCAAGTTCCATTGATGACCAACATAACCTTCTAACTTCAATTGCCTCAAGTTCGGAAAAAGCTTGGGCAAATCCCAGTGACCATTGCCCCTTTTCGAACGCTATATATAGTTGAATGAATAAAAACTGGAATCATTCATCAGTGTAACAAATTATCGATAAATAACAAATTTAAAGTTGAACATGATAAAAATGCAACTAACTTATGTTTTAAAAAAAAAAAAAAAAAAAAAAAAAAAAAAAGCCTTACCTTGGTGATTAAAGATATTGATTTAGCTTGACTTATTCCTTTTAGAAGCTCAACCAACCAATCACCACTATACACTTCACATGAAGCCTTAGCCTCAATCAGAGATGACATCTCCTCTATTATAAAACGAACGCACCTTTTCCCATAAAACAAGAAGTATTCTAAATTGGGAAGAGTTAAAACAACGTTGTCGGCAGTTAAATTAGAGTAAGTATGATCTACTTTCAAATTCAATTTCTTCAAAGTAGGTATCTTGAAGTAAATGTCCCATTTATTGTTGCTGGAACCCATTTCCACATACAAATTTTCAAGTACCGGACACCCATGGATTAACTTCAATGCGTTTTCCCAATATTTGCTGTGAATAACAACATCAAGGGTTTTCAGATTTGGAAGATTGACAAAAGATGGCCAGGAGAAAGATGATTTGGGGATCCAAAACCCAGGTGATACCAACTGTAATTTCGTGAGTGTTTTGCAAGTCACAAGGCTCAAAGGCAAGCTAATAGAATTGGTATGTTCTATGTCAAGCTACCGAACATTTAACATAATTACTTTACTAATCAACTGTAAACAATATGAATCTGGAATTCCATTGTAAAGGAGCACTCGGAATATGTTAACTCGTGATGTCTTGCGATGTTCAAGTACCCAATCCACGTATTCTGGACGGGAATAACGGGAACGATACGTATAGTCTTCAGTAGTTTTAAAGTCAAAGTTATGTACCAAAGTCCAAGTGTATCTCCATCTTTTGGACAAAAGGCTAGTTCTCACTGCGAACTTCGTAGGCATTAGCGAGAGTATGTCTGAAAGAACATCTTGAGGCAGGCTACTAAGCCTATCTACAACATGTTCCCCTGTAGAAGTCATTTCCTGATCATTAAAACTCACAAATTTCAGAACCGTCCCAAGGCTTTTTAGAGTAAAATGGTTATTGTTGAGTTCTTGGCTGGGTTCGGTAAAAAATATGCAATAATTCATATCATTTGTAAGGAAAAAATAAGTCTAAAGTGCATCTTTCTTCGTTTATCATACTAGTTTAGACTTTAATGATGAAATTAAAATAAATTGCCTAAAAGAAATCATAAAACTCAGATTATAACTAGCATAGACATAAACTAGATCTTCCAACCAATAAACCTTCCATTCTTTAACAACCAACGACTAAGGACCATTATGCATAATTGAACAACCAGTTGAGGTAGAAAAAGAAACAGAGGTAATACTAATTAGCACAAAAAATATATTATCTTTAATATACAAGTAACAGCACAACCATAAATTTAAAACCTAGGCCGTAACCAAGTGGTTGTGAATTCCGTTAAACAGACTCATAACCTAATCCCTGATTCTTGTTTGTGAATTTTGTTACATTAATCTCCAATCGAGAGTTTAAGAGCATAAGATTAAAAGTAAAATACCTAATGAAAAAGAAGATAATGCATAGATATAAATAAGCTTAGTTGCACACACCCGATTTTGGTTTTTATATTGTTTATAGTAGGGAATGTTATATGCAAATCAAAACTGAGGATGTGCAAATCACTTCCCATAAAACAAAAAAAGAGTGTACGAAACCAAAAACTTAACAGGTTTCATTTAAACTTAGGAATGAAACCAAACAACATAAACACAATTCAAATCCGCCATAGACTTAAGGGTGTGTTTGGTTTGTAGATAGGAATTATTATGAGTATCCGATTTATAATATAGCAGAATAAAAACAGGTATTGAATTTTTTTTTTTTTTTTTTTTTAAAAAAAAAAGTTGCTTGGATTAGTTAACTTATTCAAAAACATATCAGTGTCATGGTCTTCAAATAGCATTAAAATTAGTAACTAACAAACTCTAATCAACTACCAAAATCCAGTAGCTCCAATTTCCATTCCACAAATTATAAATTGACATTAGTTGAAAAAAAAACTATTCTCATATTTAGTACCAAAATTTTCTCTTAAATCAAAAACTCAAAAATGTATTATACGACAATTAAATGGCTAATTTGTGGAGCTAAAAATCTCGATAAAGAATAGGGAGTGCGTTGAATATCCAAAAAGTGTGGTAGAAATAAAAAAAAAAAAAGAACCCGCACCCCGCACAAATGGAACAAAAACCAACCTTCCATGGGTTTGATCATATGTGTGTAGGAATTTATATGAAAATAATTTTAATCGAAAAGGAATTAGCCAATGCATCGTAAACATCGATTTTGTGGAAGTAAACGAAAGTAAGATCGTTGAACTCAAAGAATGGTTATTCAATCCTAGGCTTGTCAATTGATTTATAATGAATTTTTGTTGGCTAACTAGAACTAAGATTGCGAGTAAATAAAAGAAAATAAGTTAACTATGTAATGGAAGCAAACAATCAATGTCTATGAAATAATCAAGATTCTCCAAAAGGTTTAAAACGACAGAGAAACACCAATTTCATACACCCGTGGGTGTCGACTAACCCTTCCCCAAGTTGTTTAGCATAAACCGGAAGAGTTGGGATTAAATCCATTACATATTTCTCCAAAAGCAATGTTCACTAAGACTTCAAATCCCCCTATCAAGTATCATTGTAACGATATATTACACATTAAGCGGTTATATATTAAGGTAGAATATGTTGGTTATGCGTACATCAAATCAATAGTTATACGGCTAGAAATTACGTGAGCCTATTGGGGCACACACGTATATACTTAGAGAACGTTTTAGTTAATGTAATTAATATATTAGATGTATTAATTATATTAAGTAATGTTTACGAAATTATTTAATGGTCGATAGTTAACCGTTAGACGCTTATTTTAATTAACGGGCTAAATTAATTATGTGTTATGGACTAATTAATTGGAGCTCTCATGAGCCTGTGAACTCATTTAGAGTTGTTGACCGTATAGTGATAAATATGGAGATGATCGTTTATATATTTTCTAAATATTGAGATGATCGTTTATATTTTCTAAATATTGAGATGATTGTCAAACTTGAATAAGAAGCTAAGCTATGATATCAATATATATATAATAAAGGCCTTGGTCCTTTTTATGATATAGAGATAGAGACAATATAAGAATACGAGATATTCTATTGCTCTCCACTAGCCTATTGGTTCTTAATATTCTTTAAAAGAATTCGGTTCAAGTTAACAGAGAAACAAAACCAAGTGTTTTTGTGTTTCATTCGTAAGCAAGCACTAGCATCCTAACGTTCTTGCTAGACGTATAGTGTGTGCATTTGATAGAGATCAACTTATTATAGTTGATTTGGTGTTTCGTGGTGAAAGATCAAGATCCGGTGTTTATCTATTTTTCAATAGATTCGAGGTTAGTATTTTATGTGTTTTAATTATGTGTTTTAATTCATAACATTAAATATAGATCCATCCGCTGCGTACTCGTGGTATTGATGGTTTAATCAATATGAATTCCAAACAGTGGCATCACGAGCCATCTCGTTTGGTGTTATGGGTTACACATAAAGTCGCTTGCTACGCTAATTAAACACATATATTAATTGTTATGACAATAACATGCATTATTGTCATTTAATTAAATCTTGATCTTGTTTAATATTAATGGTTAATAAAAGAGGTTAGGAAAAATTAAAAGATATTGTTATATGGATTATTCTTTTCTTTTTCCGATCTTAAAACTTACGCGGTCATGATCTATGACGTCTGTGGTCCACTTGGTACCTAGCTCGAAAACCTTGTGGGCCTTAGATTCTCCAATTGGGAAGACTCATTCTTGAGTTTTGGAGCATTACTTGTTACTTGCTTTCCATTAGAGTCCATCTTCACCTCTACCCTTCTTATGTCTGCTTTTAATTGCTTATATGTTTTATTCCTTGTGACTTGTTTACATATATGCTTTTGATTTTGGAAATAAAAACAGACTAATTACTTATATCGAAACTTGGTTTTAATTAAATCGTGGGTTCCATCAAGCTATTAAGGGTGTGGATCATTACTCGAAGCTACCAGGATATAGCTTGCTGGATATCGTGAGATTTAATTATTGTCTGTTAATATACACACTTAATTCCTTGTGACCAGTTATGTGTTATGTGTAAAACTTGTTTTTTTTACACTTAAACGGACTATATACTATCGAAATTTGATTTGATTAAATCATTGGTTCGATCATGCTATTGAGGTGTGGATCATTACTCAAGCTACCAGGATATAGCATGATGGATATCGTTTGATTTAATAAACTTTAACTATATGATACCTAAAGTTTTGTGCTCTTATTAATGATCTTTGGTTAACACCAAGATCTAGGGTTTTGCATGGCCTTTTCCCGCCCCACTACATGTTTCGGCATTTGTGGGAATTATTGGAAGAACTTGGATCTTTTGACTCATGTAGAGTACAATATAGGGTTCTTGACCATTCTTTTCCCGTGATATTAGTACACCTAAATAAGTTGAAAATTTGTTTTTTTGCAAACTTGTGTTACAAAGATGTTTGCATGCTTCTTTGTACACAATTTTTGATACATGTTTTTGTCAAAAATTATGTGATACCCTATTTGAAATTTAAGTCTATGCCATCCAAGGTTGAGAACACTTGCACTTGCCTTTTGCTTTTCGTGGGACGTGAGTGGTGCAACCCAAGGTGTTTATTCTCCGCGTGGGACCTAGAGTTATTTACATGTTCTCTAATTGGACGACTTAATCGAGTCAGCGGGTGAGATCCTTGATCCGAGGCATAGGATGAGACAAAACATGCATGACACTAGCGACTTGTACTATAGTGCCATAAGTCTCATAAATCTAAAATTGCACTTGTAATGTAATTGTCATGCCGCCTACCTCTTGTACCCACAAGACTTACGAGTAGTAAGCACTACCGTGATGAGTGGGAGTTCAAGAGGATCTTAGTCTTTAGTAAATTAATTGTTTTATTTATTAAAACATGGGTAGTTAATTTGTAAAAGAATTAATTATCGAAGATACTAAAATTTTGAACTTTGTTTATTGTAGATGGCGAAAAATCAAACCGTCAACAATTCGATCTTGTGTCTTTCCTTGAAAAGGAAAAACTTCTCGGATCTAACTTTCTCGACTCGTATCGAATTTGAGGATCGTCCTCACGTGAGGATAAGTTAACCTATCCGGAGCATCCCACCACTCCTGTTCCTCCAACTCGATCGGCGGGTTCCTGCCGATGTCCTTCTTCTTTCGCCCAATGGGTTAAAGCATCCAAGGACATAGGCTGTCTTATACTCATAAGCATGACTCCAGAACTTCAAAAGAATCTGGAGCACTTTGATGCATATAACATGCTTAAGGAATTGAAGACCATGTTTGCTCAGCAAGCAGAACAGGAACTCCTTGAGACTGTGCAGGCCTTTCATGCATGTAAGCATGAGAAGGGTCAATCTGTTAGCACCTATGTTCTGAAAATGAAGGGCTATCTAGATCGACTGGAATGCCTTGGTCACCCCATGTCATCTGGCCTTGCAGTGAGCATGATTCTTACCTCTACGAACAAGGACTTTCTTTGGATTCGAACGAAATTATAATATGCAATGCATGGGAAGACGATGAATGAAGTGCATGCAATGCTTAAGCCGCACGAACAAGGGCTTCCTAAAAGAGATCTTGCTCTGCTGTACTTGCTATAAGAGCGGGAAGGATCCGAAAGAACAATAAAAACAAGAAGCCGCATAATGGTGCTCGGGCAAGAATCGTGGCAATGGCAAGGCTAAGCTTGCTTATGCCCCAAGGCCAAGATTCCCCTCCACCTAAAAGGATCATCCCGCTAAGGACAGAGTGTCATCATTGTCATCAGTTGGACACTTTGGAGGAGGAATTGTCCTACCTATTTAGTGAGTTGATGCGGAAGAAGTGCAATGTGGGTAGCAATGCTAGCACATCGTGTATCTTCGTCATAGAACTTTATACTTTTCCTCATAAATCTTGGGTATATGACCTTTGGTTGTGGTACTCACATCGTAATACTACTCGGGGTCTCGGGGAAGTAGGAAGCTGCCCAAGCTTTAAGCTGCGTGGGAAATGGAAACCGTCTTGACCGTTGAAGCTATAGGAACTTTTGATTTGTCACTTCCTAGTGGTTTAATAATTTGTTTAGACAATTGTCATTATGCTCCTAGTATTACTAGGGTATTGTTTCGATTTCACTTTTGAAAGACAAGGGTTTTACTCATTGTTTTACGGATATTGGTATTTCGGTCTCAATGAATAACTTGTTTTATTTTAATCTTGTTTCTAGGAATGGTATTTTTGAAATTGATATGCATGATTCATTTCAAATGATTGTTCTATGTATTACATTAATAGTACAAGATCAAGCGTAACTTGGACTCTACATTCTTGTGGCATTGCCGACTTGGGCACATTAACAAGAAACGCATTGAGAAGTCGCAACACGATGGGCTTCTTAAATCAAGCGACCTTGAGTCTTTTGATAAGTGTGAATCTTGTGTGTGCGGGAAGATGGCGAAAAGCCTTTTTCGCATAAAGCGGAGAAAGCTACAGATCCGCTTGGACTCATACATACCGATGTTTGTGGCCCTTTAGAACTGTGTCAAAACAAGGATCTGACTATTTCTTAACTTTCATCGATGACTTTAGTCGATATGGTTATGTTTACCGCTTAAACATAAACATGAAGTTTTGAAACTTTCAAAGTATTTCAAAGTGAAGTTGAGAATCAACTTGGAAAGACCATAAAGGCTTTACGGTCCGACCGTGAGGCGAGTATATGAGTCAAGAGTTTATTGATCATCTTAAGAAGTGTGGGATTGTCTCACAACTCTCTTCTCACGCACACCCACAAGATAATGGTGTATCCGAGAGAAGGAATCGAACCACGCTTGACATGGTAAGATCTATGATGAGTCAAACAACTCTACCAATGTCCTTTGGGATTATGCTCTTGAGTCTGCTGCATGCATTCTCAATATGGTTCCATCAAAGAAGGTTGAAAAGACACCATATGAACTATGGCATGGGAAAGTCCTAATCTGTCTTACTTAAAGGTCGGGGTTGTGAGGCATTTGTGAAGCGTGACACGCGACAAACTAGAACCAAGATCTATTAAGTGTGTCTTTGTAGGATACCCAAAGGAAACAATGGGTTCTCGCTTCTACTATCCACCGAGCACAAGGTATTTGTTGCTAGGTTTCTTGAGTTTTTGAGAATCGTCTCATCTCACAAGAGGCAAGTGGGAGGATCGTGGAACTTGATGAAATTCAAGAAGATACTCACCCTTCGAAAATACTAGCCAACTTCACGAGATGGTTGAACATGAAAGTGTTGAACCGTAAAGTGAAGTCATTCTGTTCAGAGGTCCTCGAGGACAATACGTGCACCTGATCGAATGTGTTTATACGTCGATTCAGAGGAGCATGAGTTAGGGGATCTTAATGAGCCTACTAACTATAAAGCTGCATTAGCAGATCGTGAATCTGAAAAATGGCTTAAGGCTATGAACGAGGAAATGAAATCCATGAGAGACAATGAAGTCTGGATTGAAGTTGACCTCCCTCCTAACGCTAAAACCGTTGGTAGCAAGTGGCTCTTCAAGAAGAAAACTGACATGGATGGAAAGGTACACACCTATAAAGCTCGTCTTGTGGCAAAAGGTTACACTCAAACCTACGGTGTAGATTATGAGGAAACCTTCTCTGTCATGAACATAAAAGCTATTAGGATTCTTTTGGCCATAGCGGTACTATGACTATGAGATTTGGCAAATGGATGTCAAAGCGCCTTCTTAAATGGTCACTTAACCAAGAGGTTTACATGGACCAACTGAAGGTTTGTCAATCCACGATATCCTAACCGTGTATGCAAGCTACAACGATCCATTTATGGATTAAAGCAAGCATCTAGGCAATGGAATAAAAGGTTTGATGAGGAGATCAAGAAGTATGGTTTCACTCGAAACCTTGATGAGCCATGTGTATACCGTAAGGCTAGTGGGAGTAATGTAGCATTCCTAATCTTATATGTTGATGACATATTGATCATGGGAAACAACATTCCAATGTTACAAGCTATTAAAGCCTATCTTGAAATTGTTTTTCTATGAAGGATTTAGGTGAAGTGCATATATTCTAGGAATCAAGATCTCTGAGAGATAGATCTAAGCGGTTGATTGGACTTTGTCAAAGTGCATACATTGAGAAAATCTTAAAAGATTTAATATGGCGAATTCCAAGCGTGGAACTACCCCAATGCAAGTAAAACTTGAGTTGAGAAAATCTCAAGGACCCTCAACACCTGTAGAGGTGGAACGCATGAAGAGGATTCCTTATGCCTCGGCTGTAGGATCCATCATGTATGCGGTGAGGTGCACAAGACCTGATGTTGCGTTCGCTCAGAACTTAACAAGTCGATTTCAAGTAGATCCAGGTGAGTGTCACTGGTCTGCTGTGAAGAACATAATGAAGTATCTCAGATATACTAAAGATATGTTTCTTGTTTACGGTGGAGACCCAAACAGAGAGCTTAGAATTACTGTTATCTTGATCTTTGGGTGGCGGATCGACAAGGATGACACCAAGTCGCAAACCGGATACGTTTTCGTTCTAAGCGGAGGCGTAGTGTCGGAAGAGTGCCAAGCAAAGCAACCTGCGATGTCTTCTCTGAGGTGAATACCTTCTTTGCTTCAAAAGTCGCAATGGAAGCTATTTGGATAAGGAAGTTTATTGATGAGCTTGGAGTAGTCCCTACCAATAAAGAACCTATGGAAATGCTATGTGACAACACCGGAGCATTAACCATTGCCAGCGAGCCCGGAGCTCGAGAAAGGCGCCAAGCATTACAAAGGAAGGTTCACTATCTCCGTGAGGTTATCGCAGATAATGAAGTAGTACTTAACAAAGTTCACACGATGACAATTTAGGCGATCCATTTACTAAAGCGTTGCCTTTGAACAAGCATGTTGAGCATGCTAGTGGTATTGGACTTCGTTCGATTAGTAGTCTCATGTAAATCTGTTTTGATTTTAGTATTTTGGATAATGGGATATGTAAAACATTTATTATTTTGATGATTAATATCGTGGTACTTGAGTTATTCATTCATATATTAATTGTGTCCTATATTTGCATGTTTAATCCTTAAGTAATTTATTACTTTAAATTGTCCATTGTCGATCAATGATATGGGAGTATCGTTGAATTAAGGCAAATGTGAGATATTGGTTATATTCTATGAATACTAAGGATGTGTCCGCCAAACTCACATGTTATCCACGTGCTATGGATATTGGATTTCCCAAACCTCGAGTCATCACTTTATGGATCGGCGTCATTAAGTGATATCTCGAAAATGGTTATTTTATTTGTCCTCGACTTGAGATGCAAGCAGGTCTTGCATGTGTGGATCTTTCTTCTTGACTATAGTCAAACGCTATCCTGAACAAGGTGGTTATAAAGGCTATTCTCAGAAGTTGGTTGAAGCGCATGAATGACACGTGTAGTCAAAATAGAATTTGTTCCTCCACTTGTCTTCTGGAGTATGGTACTACTGGGCCCCTCGCTGAATTGATCAGATGTTTGCATGGCCGTGCCCAAAGTGTAAATCAAGATGATACTTGTTTTACGTTTGGTAATCTTGATTAATTTCTAAAACGAGAAACAGAATAATTGAAAAATATGGAATGACTTTGATCCATATCCATAGTTCAACAAGTATCCGAAACAAAAGGATAATTTAAAATTGTAAACCATTTACCTAGTTGTTTTATGAAACCACACTCAGGTATTTCTGGGAGCAATGCGGTGTTGCTAGACACTTAGCATTGTTAGTATACATTATTGATTGTGACGATCGCAAGTGGGAGCTATTGGTTGTCGTACATCAAATCAATAGTTATCTGGCTAGAAATTACGCGAGCCTATTGGGCACACACGTATATACTTAGAGAACGTTTTAGTTAATGTAATTAATATATTAGATGTATTAATTATATTAAGTAATGTTCTGAAATTATTTAATGGTCGATAGTTAACCGTTAGGCGCTTATTCTAATTAACGGGCTAAATTAATTATGTGTTATGGACTAATTAATTGGAGCTCTCATGAGCCTGTGAACTCATTTAGAGTTGTTGACCGTATAGTGATAAATATGGAGATGATCGTTTATATATTTTCTAAATATTGAGATGATCGTTTATATTTTCTAAATATTGAGATGATTGTCAAACTTGAATAAGAAGCTAAGCTATGATATCAATATATATATAATAAAAGCCTTGGTCCTTTTTTTATGATATAGAGATAGACAGACAATATAAGAATACGAGATATTCTATTGCTCTCCACTAGCCTATTGGTTCTTAATATTCTTTAAAAGAATTCGGTTCAAGTTAACAGAGAAACAAAACCAAGTGTTTTTGTGTTTCATTCGTAAGCAAGCACTAGCATCCTAACGTTCTTGCTAGACGTGTAGTGTGTGCATTTGATAGAGATCAACTTATTATAGTTGATTTGGTGTTTCGTGGTGAAAGATCAAGATCCGGTGTTTATCTATTTTTCAATAGATTCGAGGTTAGTATTTTATGTGTTTTAATTATGTGTTTTAATTCATAACATTAAATATAGATCCATCCATTGCACTTCGTGGTATTGATGGTTTAATCAATATGAATTCCCAACAGAATAGCCTACGGTCCAAGTTATCTAAATCTATAACTATGAAACGCAACAATGATGTCCATCTAGAATTGACCACCTCAAGTTATGCATTAAAACCGGTTCTTAAGTATTATGAGATTTAATCTTGTAAGCCTTATTTTACGTAAGTACTTCCTAATTAATCCAAGGCAGTCTCATGAATTGTTGCAATTTCTGAGGGACCCTGTACGAAATTATATAATGAGGTCTTTCGATAGGCAATGTTATATATAAAGTGTCACCGTTTATAAGATATAATGCAATTAGTTCTATAAACGTTTTAACATATTAATCATTTAAGATAATTTTTCATCTAAATACTTTTTTTGGTGAAAAATATGTCTACACATGCATATAATTATTAACGAGACACATTTTATGGCCCCTAAAAATTTTGCGGCCCTGAGCAGTCACTCACCTTGCACACCCTCAAAGACGACTGCTAGTTATGCTTGTTGTTCAACAGATATGTAATTAACGCATGAACCTAGCGTCAATCAAATTATCTGTCGAAGTTTGTCATGAATATATATAAAGTTACACCTGGTTTGTCTCACTAAAGTGCACAAACAATTACAGATTCGCCTAGATATTAACCAAATCATTATCTTCAATTAAACTTAAGGGTTCATCGTGTGCAAGCAACTATTTAGCCCTAGCATGATACAAAACATAACACAAAGAGTCAAAGAATAACAAAGTACCTAAATACAAATGTTATTGTTGTTATGTGTTTCGGATCTCAAATCTCTTAAGTTAGTTGTCCTCCAGTCGACTTGAGAAAGTAGATAATAAGAGATACTCGTATTCCCTTCTATTTATTCTCGTGTATAAACTGACCATCAAAAGTGAATTGTGGGCTCCTTGTTATGAGACTCACGGCCCATGATAACTTGTGCATGCTTGCTTACCATCCAAACACTCCTTTTAATTCATCCATGTCTTAGGTGACGTTTATTTTTTTTTTAAATACCACTTAACAATATTTTACAATGACTATTCAAACGCGATCAGATTTTTAGCTTAAAAAGTGTGTTTGTTTTTTTTTATATCATTAAGAAGCGATAAAAGGTATCAATGTTAAGAACGTTTGTTTTTTTTATCCTGGTCGTTAAGAGATAGTATAAGTAAGAGGCATATATCTCGCATGAATGCAACGTTTATGTTTAAATTGCAAAAACTAATAGTTTGACACATTTAGACATTCTTACAAAATAAACAGTTGTATTTAAGTTATATTCGGATTTCTCAATCACTTATTCAGATTAAGATGAAAATTTTCAACCACATGCTCAGATTCAGATGTGCAACTCAAATTTAGATTTAGCGTCTCTTAGTAAACAAATAACGCCTTAGAAATCATAATAATTCTAAAATAACCGAATGTTAATAAAAAAAATAGTAAATGATTGAACTATAATTGTAAGATTCATCGAGTCAATGTATAGTTGACATTTATTTTTATTTGAGCTAAAAGAAGCCTATAACTCGATAGAAATGTTCGAACCTTAAAAATTATGGCTATTAGTAATGTTGGTGATGTTAGTGTCATCACTTATATTTTGATATAATTGTGATTTACTTGAGATCAAAGGCTTAATAGGTTTAGCTTACAGGTGAGTTAGGAAGTGCAGAATGCACACTCATTCTAGCTAACTCGATACCGCTACAAACGAAGTGTAGGGGCCGCACCCCCTTGCAATTGTACTTTTAAGTATAACGTGTTTTAACTTCTTGCACAGTGGAGTGTTCTAATAAGACTTGATAGTGTGTTAATCACTTCCCTTCATAAATAGGACAACATAATAATGGTGGTTGATGTTATGAAAAATTATGCATAATTATCTTGTTAAAATATATATCTAATATTGTGAGAAAAATATATTGCTTTGCTTGTTATAATGTTGTGTTTATCGGATGATAATCTGTAGTCCCATTCATAAAAAAATTTGATGATGATTGGATTATGTTAAGTTAATGTGTTCAATATACTAAGCTTATATGGTTATGGGTTGTCTAGTAAGAGCGTTCGGTGTGGGAATACCAACAACGTGTCATTCGTTAGCCATCCTACACCGCTCCTTTAGTCATTCGTGTGCCACTGGTCATTTAGCTAGAGCAATCACATACGCCATCTTTCTTTTTTTTCTTTTTTTTTTTTTTTTTTTTTTTTTTTTTGTATGTGTTTTGTAAGTGAATGAGTATTTTTAGTTAGTCTCATCAAATCAATTTTAGTCAGGTTTGATTTTTGAAGTCTTTTCTTCCGATTTGGTTGTAATTATTTTTTTTCGTGTTATATAATCATCGATGAAAAATATATGAATGGTTTGTGTTTCAAATGTATGTTCGTTGGTATCTTTTCATCAAGTATTATATAACACTAAAAATAATCTGATCAAAGTCATGCATGAAAAGACTTTGAAAAATCAATAACTTAAAATGACTGAGAGATTGTTATGGGTTTCTTCCTTAAGAGGAGGTTTAGTTGTTAGTATGTTATTGAGTGCAATGATGATGTGGCGTTACGCACAAATAACGTGTTATTCGTTCGTCCACACTAAGCACTCTAATAAGTTGCATGTAATGATGAGTGGAGCTAGGAATGAATAAGATAGCTTCCATATATGCACATTGGTGACTGTGTTCGATGCCAATTTCGAAGGCTCTATTGTTTGAACTTCGGATGATGATTTCATTAGTTTCACTTGTTGTTGATTTAAATGGGCGCTATCAATGAAACAAAAACCACTTTCGGTCACTGGATGCATGTCATTGCTAAAAGTGCTATAGGACCCACATTTTCAACCTCATTCAAGGCAAAACCTATAGTCATATACCAAAAAGCCGAGCTTTTCAAGAGGTTCACTTAAATCCCTCAAGCTTACTCAAAACATGTAAGAATAAGAATAAAGTTTCTAGCATTTGTTCTCGAGCACTCACCAAAGAAAAGGTCATCGTCAGCATACTGAAAAACCAAACATTTGATCATTCTTCAGCTAGACACACACCACTGAATAACCCCTACTACACGCATCAATAAAGGACACTTTGACAAGTAAAAGGAAACAAAACGGAGAGAGTGGGTCACCTTAACAAGGACCCATTTTCATTTTTTGTTCATTCGAGGGTAAACCATTAACTAAAACCTAAATAGAAGCGGGACACACGCTTGTATCCATCTTCTCCATCTAATACCAAATCCAATTTGAGACATAATTTCGTGAAGAAAGCTCTAACAAACATTATCAAAAGCCTTCTTAAAATCGAATTTAAAAATTGAAAACTTATGATCTTTGAGATTTGCCAACCACCATCAAGGATTTGTCTCCGAGCAGAAAAGCCATTCAATTCGGCCTTATAATGGATGAGCTTACCTTAGCCAATTACAAGAATAAAATTTTCGTGGTCACTTTATACACACAACCAATAAAGTTGATTGGTTGTAATCCGAAAATCCAATAGGATAACATTTCTTAAGAATGAGAATGAGAAGGGTGAATGATCAGGGGTTACAACCATTGGCAAAATTTCCAGATAATTCGAAGTACTTAATATACGCGAAATCACAAATTTTAAAACCTCCCAGTAAGTTTTAGGTGACATTTTCTCAGGAATGAGAACGATGAATGAAGGGTTCGACCATAAGCAAAAATTTCAGATAATTCAAAGTACTTAACACACTAAATAAAAACAGTTAGTGTTAATAATTTTGTTGATCAAAGATAAAGCCCTACTTGAGATATCTCATAAGCGTCTATGTCAATTTTCATAGCCACTTCGGGATGTGTATTTAGTAATTTTTGAACCGCAGACTTTCTAAGGCGATATTAGTGCGCCTCAACACTAAGAGGGAAGGTGTGGTGATGAGGTTAACCTCTTCATCATCGCCACCCGCCACATCAAGATAACAAACCTCCACAACTAACCACAACACCCCCACCCCACTCACAACAAACCTCAACTTACTCATTTGGGTCCCATATCTGCGTTTATTCACACACAACAACTAATTAAAAAAAAACAAAATGTCAGACAAATCACTTCGTCGTGGTGACGAAAAGGTTTGCTTGACCACGCAGCGGTGCGGTGTGCATGACAAGCACATTTATGTGCCATGTCACCTCTACCTAGGATCATGGCGAGGCACAACATGCCCATACCTTCCCCTCTAAGTTACATGGTGGTTATGAAATTGTACTACATGTCAATACCGAGAGGGACTGCATAAATTTCCACCAATTTTCATTGTTTAAAAAATTAATGCTATTTTTTCTAAAACAAGAATTAAGAACTTAATCTTGCATCATATGTAGCAAAATTTACCTAACATACATATATTGAATTAAGAGTAAATTACATGGATGGTCCTTGTGGTTTACTCAAAATTTCATCTGTCGTCCCTCAAAGTTTAAAGTTGCATGGATAGTCTTTATCTTTGTAAAAAATAACATTCGTGGTCCTTTTTTTAACTAGTGTTACAAGAATTCTGTTATCATTTACACGTTAGCCTTTTTGGCTAACGACCGTTGAATCATCTAGCCTTTAAAATAACGACAACTTATAATTTAAAGGTTTTCGATTTTAGATACGTTATAATAAAAACATATACGTTTTCGTCGTTTTTTATATGTTTTATCTGTTTTCATACTTTTTATCCGGTTTTGTACGGTTTTGTCCGTTTTTATACGTTTTCGTCGATTTTCTTACGGTTTTATCTGTTTTTTACGTTTTTGTCTGTTTTGGTCCGTTTTCTTACGTTTTTGTTCGTTTTTATTCGTTTTCACCCTTTTTTCTACGTTTTATACGTTTTCGCCCGTTTTTATACGTTTCCGTCTGTTTACTTATGTTTTCGTCCATTTTTACTTGTTTTATATGTTTTTATACGTTTTCGTCTGTTTTTATACGTTTTATATGTTTTCTTGCATTTTTGTATTTATCCGTTTTTATACATTTTTATACGTTTTCTTATGTTTTCATACGTTTTTATCCGTTTTTGTACAATTTTGTACGGTTTTTGTACGTTTTGTACGTTCTTAATTTCCTTACGTTTTTGTACGTATATAAACTAATAAAAATGGTTAATAACGGACACAAATATATAAAAACATATAAAACCGGATGAAAACGTATAAAAATGGATGAAAACGTATAAAAATGGACAAAAACGTAAAAAACGGACGAGACGTATAAAAACGGATAAAACGTATGAAAACGGATAAAGTGTATGAAAATGGATAAACCGTATGAAAACGTATAAAAACGGATGAAAATGGACGAAAAAGTATAAAACGGACGAAAAGGTAATAAAACGGAGGAAAACGTATAAAAATGGCGAAAACGTATAAAAACAGATAAAATATATGAAATCGGATAAACTGTACAAAAACGTATAAAAACGGATGAAAGCATATAAAAACGGACGAAAATGTAAAAATGGACGAAAACGTATAAAAGCGTATGAAAACACAAGAAAACGTATAAAACGGATGAAAATAAACAACAACGGATATAAATGTAAGAAAACAGGTGAAAACGTATAAAAACGAACGAAAAGGTATAAAAACGTAGAAAACGTACGAAAGCTGATAAACACGTATATGTCTTTTTTATAAAAACATACCTAAAGTCGAAAAATTTTAAATTTTAAATGGCTGTTATTATAAAGGATAGATGATGCAATAGTTGTTAGCGAAAAGGATTAACATATAAATGATAACATAATCTATTTAACACCAGTTAAAAGTAGGGGTGAGCAAACGACCCGAACGGACCGGACCTACCGACGGACCGACCGAGACCGGACCGACCGAGACCGGACCGGACCGGACCGGACCAACCACATTCGGTCCGGTCCTCGGTCTATGCATTTGGGCTAATTCGGTCCTCGGTCCGGTCCGGTCCGGACCACAAACCGACTATTTTGGCCTTAGTAGACTCCAAACGGTCCGGTCCGACCGACGGACCGACCGAGACCGGACCGGACCGGACCGACCACATTCGGTCTCGGTCTCGGTCCCGGTTTTTACCTTAATTCGGTCTTCGGTCTTGTCTGTCCGGTCCCGAACCGATGCTCACCGTTATTTAAAAGAAGGACCACGAGTGTTATTTTTTACAAACATAAAGACTGTTTATGTAACTTTAAATGTTGAGAGACGACAAATAAAATTTTGAGCAAACCACATGAACCATCCTTGTAATTTACTCTTGAATTAATTCAGGCACATCATATCTTACTTTATCTACATGTATAATGATCTATGTAAATAAAAGAACAAAATATGCAAATCATCTCTATTCTCACATACTCAAAATCAAGGTTATAAATAGCTAGATGCGTGGCTTGACGGTATGACCAAGCTTCACACTTTAGCGGTTAAGACGAAATTTTTGCGTTTATAAGACGTGTCATAAAGCGACACAAAATATGAAAATATTTATATATTTATATTATATTTTATACATATCGAGTTTACAAAAAAAACAAAGAATAAAACAATATAAAGTGTTGCATGATAGCATGATCAAGCCTCATACTTTTACGAGATACTTGCATGCTTTTTAGAACCATGCTTAAAACCGTAAAGCATTAAACTTTTGGGTTATGTTATACAAACCATCCATATATTGTCACATCAAGAGGTTTTGGTCAAACCGTATAACCCGCGATACACACCGTAATGTAGATAACTCACCCCTAAAATTTTATCTATTGGATATAGTTTAGCTTTTGAGAACGTTGACGGCAAGAGGAAACGATGACAACTGACAAGTGTCAAATATAGTAATGGTTGTTATGTTGGTTTACCAAAGAGTAAATTTCAAACGAAGGCAACAGGAAATGCTGACAACCGACAAGTGTCAAACATAGTAATGGTAGTTGGTTGTAGTAAATTTCAAATTTTGGTATATAGGGTATGTTTGGCGTAATGGGTTGAAATTAGAAATTTGAAATTTGAAATTTGAAGAAATTTGAAAGCTTTTATTATAATGTTCGTTGAATTAGATTTTTTAAACTTGTTTAGCCAAATTTGAAATTTAGAACATTATTATTATCAAAATTACTAAAATGATATAATTAAATAGAGTTTTATGATATGTTAGATATTTTGTGGGTAAATATGTAATTTATGGTTCGGGTTCATAAGTCCCTAAAGTTTTTAGCCCTTTTTAAAATTTAAGTTTTAAAGTTCTCTGCGCTTTATGATTTATGTTCTCGCACGACAAACGAGATTTATTTTATACTGCCGATTATTTTGTGTTCCTGCTCCATGTTCTCATAAAGCGCCCGCCAAACACAGCCATAACTATATATAATCGCACATTTCATCCTTCCCGCAAAATAAGTATACTAATCATCCTAATCTTATCAACTTTTGCAAGTTTCATCCTTTTCATGGGCTCAAATAAAATGTGAGGTCATTTTTGTCCTTTCGCATGTCATTATTGCAATATAATTACATTAGATATCCCTAATCTTGTCAAAATTAGTAAAGTTCGTCCTTTTCATAAAATACATTACAATGAAGATAACTTTTTTAAGAGTTTTTTTCAGCGATTCTTACTTGTTTTACCTCTACTTTCTTGTCAATTTTTTCATATTTCATTTTACTAAATCCATATTGTAACATAAAACTTAATAAAAAATTTCAACTGTGAAGAAATTATTTTTCAGAAACTTTTTTAGCGACTTTGCATCAAGTTCAATAAAGTTTCGTGTCAAAAATTTTCAGAATAAACTATACATTTTTTTTATGTAAACTTCACATAATCATAGTGCATTTTCACTGATAAGATAACTTTTTTTTGGAAGATAGTAGATGTAAAAATAATATGTAAAATATAAGTATGAATTGTGAAAAAAAGTAATGTACATTTTTTATTTCATACTTGAACTTTTTTTTCACGTATGAAAATTAAAAATGTATAGTTTTTTTCTCGCAATTATTACTAGGTTTTTTTTTTTCTTTTCTTATTATTATTATTTTTATATATAGATTTTTAACCTCTACCATCTTCTAAAAAAACAAGTAAGGATTGCTTACAAAACCTATACATTTTTAGTTTTTACGCCTTTATAGTGAAAAAAACAATAAAAAAAAAAAAAAAACTATCTACATTAGAAGATAGTAGAGGTAAAAAAAAAAAAAAAAAAAAAAAAAAAAAAAAAAAGCTGTAAAAAATAAGTAAGCATTGATGAAAATACATTTCTAATTAACATACATGAAATTTTTCGAGGTATGATTAAAAATATGGCTGGAAAAAATTTCAGGTATAAAAATAAAAAATATACAAATTTTCAATGATTCTTACTTATTTTTATATATTTTTAATCTCTAAAAATCTTCTAAAAAAAGTTACCTTAACAGTGAAGATAACTATGAAGTTTACGTAAAAATATGTAAAGTTTATTCTGGATTTTTTTTGACATGAAACTACATTGAATTTGCAGCAAGATCGCTAAGAAAGTTTCTAAAAAGGTTTTTTTTTTTTTTTTTTTTTTTCACAGCTGAAAAACTTTGTTAAGTTTTATGTTAAACTATGATTTTATTAAAAAAAAAAAAAAAAAAAAAAAAAAAAAAAAGATATTCGACAAGATAGTAGAAGTAAAATAAGTAAGAACCGCCCAACAAAATTCCAAAAAAATAAAATAAATAATAATTAAAAAAATCTTCATTGAAATGTTATTTTTTTGCGTAAAGGACGAAAATTGCAATTTCTTTACAAGATTAGGGACAACTAATGTAATTATTCTGCGACAAGACGAATTGAAAATGTGTTAACGTTTTCTGCACGTGAAGGTATTAACGGAAGCCATAATCGGCCGTTCATGAAAAGGACGAAATTTGTTAAAGTTAACAAGATCAAGAACGGTTAGTGCACTAACTTTACGAAAAGACAAAAAAAAAAAAAAAAAAAAAAAAAAAAAGAATGGCGATTGTATGTAAATTATAAAGACAGAGTTTGAAATTTACTCTTTATTGAAAGACTATTAATTGGTCATTGCCATTTTGGAACCAGTGTATTTGAGTGAAGGTCAAATATGGCCCTAGAGATGTACATCAAGAAATATTGTACAAGCTATATCAACAAAAACAAAGAGTTCGAGTGTTCAACTCTCAATGGGATAGATTTCAGTAAAAAAATGCATACATGTAATAAGGAAACCTCAAGACCGCTTTTATTATCGTCATCTTAGCACCACATCAGTTATCTCTCTTTACAACCAACTTTATCACCAACTTAGTGTAATAAGACAACCAACTTCACCACCAAAATATACCCCACTTAAACACATATATACCCCAACAAAACGCCGGCACAAACACAAAAACATATAGTGCACGACTCAATCGTCGAAAAGATTGAGTCTTGCATTTTCTTGGTTGAAGATGCGTGGTCATGAGGAAGTGAAATAAGGAGGACCAGGTCTTGGATGCTCAAGACTCGGTCTTGAATCTCCTATTACAGATGATCTTAGGAGCAGCGGGAATGGTTGAACCATCTCACAGGGAAATCACATGTGGAGGCAAAATACGAGATGAAAGTCTGAACCCATAATCAGTAAACCAAGAAATGTCACGTCGACTCACAACTCGTGCTAGAAGAGTCAATAAAACAATACTCAATAGTTAGATACTTGAGCAAAAGGTCAAATATACTCCTAGGAAGATACAAGTTTCAACTCATATTATATAATGTGAAAATTACTGTGAAGGCCCTGCAGAGAGGCCTGTGTCCTGCAGAGGACCTCTTTTCTTGCTATATCAAAAAGGCCGGGCATTTCGCTACCTCTTGGTAGAGAAATCTTAAAGACACGTGTCGCCATCTAAATAAATTAACGTCGTAATTTAAAAAAAAAAAAGGATTTCGCCTAACGGTAGCGAATCGACAAAATGGGGACACCGTATGACACAAAGTTGAAAAAGCACCATTTCACATCTAATTGGGAGCGAAATCCGACAATGGTCAGAACGTGGGCCCAAATTAAAAACCTTGGATAAGTGAGAATTTAATGCAAGCATTTCACAGTATTATGTGAAAACGAAATAAAAATCAATAGAATGCTCAAATAATGTCTATTATGTGAAACAAGCATTTCACAAGTGATGTTTCAAAGTAAAAAACCTTGGTTGGAAAACATTTCATCCTTTAGGTCCAAAGTATTTAAATTTAGTTTAATGTTCAACTAAATGATATTGTGTTATGTTTTGGTGATTTGATTTTTATTATGAAGGCAAAGAGTTTAATATGATACTACGATGGAGTTGAGTAGGGGTGTCATTTGGGGTGACCCGAACTGAACCCGACCCAAGTCAATTCGGGTCGGGTCAATTGGTATTTTGCTACTAATATTTTTGACATAATTTTTTTTGTACACGATGATACCAATATTTTGCTACAAAAATATTTAGTTATAAAAATGTAATTTAATTTTTGTTATAAAAATGTAATGAATTTATTTTTGTGTTTATGATGGTGTATAAAGTTAGAGATGTCACAGAAAAACAAAATGTATCGATATTGTCATTGTAAAAAGCGCCATGTTATTATTGCCTCATATACTTGTCTATTCAATACAAACACATGCTCAAATAATGCTCAAATAATGTCTATTCAATACAAACATCACTTGTGAAATTCAAATACATAGGCACTGCACATCATTTGGATAAGTGAGAATGAAAAGCATGATGCACGAAAAATCAAAACATACTACTAGTTGTTAACTAGTCACATACGTACTTCTACCTTATTAAAACCAAACCGATTAAACCAACTATTTGAATCTCGCATTTGTTGATCATCTAGATGTTGAGAATTGTGTTCTTTGGGAAGTGTATTGTTGATACACTTTAGACCGGTATTGAAGATCATTTTCAAGTGGTTGCGTTTGGTTTCTTTGAGATAGGTTGAAATCTTGTTGTGTGTTATGTTGATCATATGTTTGTGATGTGTGTGTTTTCGATATTGTTGAGATGGGTATGGGTTGTGGTGGTAAGTTTGTGAAGCGTATTGGTTTGTGTGGTATGTGTTGTCACCATATGGTTGCCAAAATGGTTGATTAGTGTATGTGTTTTGGCCAAATGGTTCCCATGAGAATTGATTGTTTCATAAAAGTTTGATCGAACGGGTGATGTTGTTCATAAAAGGTGCGGTGTCATGTTGCTCATTAGTTGAAATTCCTTGCTTTTGTTTACCCTTGCGGGTAGGTGGATCCGGGACAAATGATTTTTGCACTCGACGGTTATGCCCGCTTGTTTGCACCGCCATGATTGTATAGTTCTTGGCTCTTCTCCTTGAGATAGTATACTGATCTGTGTTTTTCTGGACGACCGGGTGAGGGTTGTCCATTGTTGGAGGAGTAAGAGGATGTATATGGCTTGGATACTCCCATTCGTTAAAATTTCCAACAAATTGAATCGACTCGCATAGGTTGCTTGATATTTTTCCTTTTGAACCACCATGTACATATTGCACACAACTGTTAGGTTCAAAACCTTGTAACAAAGAATAACGCGACCACAAGGTATCCGGAAATTTGCCATTTCCGACATTCACATTCACCGGTCGTAAAGTTCACCCCACGGTTATATTGGCCATCATAAACTTGATATCGAAATTGAGTAATTCCGTACAACCCAACTGGACGCTTTTCATTCTTCTTTTCTCCACCTTATGCGCTGCCCAATCTGTGATGTCGTACTTCATTTTTGCTACACGAAAAATGTAAAAATTAAATTAATTAACCTATCTAATATATTTTTCAAAATGATTACCGAGTACGTTATGTTTTAAACAATAAATACCTGCAGCTTGCCGACGTTTAAAATACCACTTTTGAACCATACTTCGGTACGTGTCGGTCAACACTGTTACTGGTAGCTTTCTGTACAATACAGTACATGCATTAACAGACTCGACACTGTTAGATGTACAATAATTGTAACGTCTACGTGGGCAATGTGCTCGAGACCAGCGTCTAGGATCAGCCTCCATTAGCTTTCGGTGTGCTTGGGTTGTACTGACCAGAGTATGTTCATTTGTCGTTACACTCATCGAGTATACGCTTTGCATATGCCCCAAGATAGACCTTTAACTTTTTGTTTTTCAAGGAAAGGTTCATCATTAGATGTCGACAACAAATACCATGAAACGCCGACGGAAACTCATTCCTTCTCGCAGAAGCTATTGCAGGATGCCTATCGACATATGATAATCATATTGGGGTTATCGCCGATGCACTCTAAGCACCGACATCCACCATGACCAACAATCACTAGTCTCCCTCTGCATATTCCGTAAGCAATAGGCACAATTTGGTTGTTTCCGTCCATCCCAACGGCTTGCAAATTTGTACCCTTGTAAGTACCCTTTAAATGCGCCAAGCGTCCACTATAAGTAGTGGGCGAAGATGGTTCACAAACGTCAGCGAATCACAGATAAACAATTTTAAAATTATAATAGCAAACCTGTTTTGCATGCACTTATAAAAAATTTGAACAAGACTTACCGATGCACCAATGGCAATGAATAAAATTTGAAAACCCTTGATTGCTTTTCTTGATACGTGTGACCGTCCACAGGTTTTTTTTTTCTAAGTTGTGACGATGAATACGGTAGCATTTCAAACGATTCTAATGGTGAACCTCTTAACAATTGTAACCCATAATCCTTCCCTCTCCATGCTTGTTGGTAAGATATAGATGTTTTATATTGTGCCATGATATCTTTTGTATATCTCTCCTTTCAAATCACGGCCACCATCTTCTAATTTATCTTTCATAATGTGAGCAATTACTTTTTGTTTGCATTTCGATGGTTAGGATATGTTTGGGTTCGGGACACGTGTGAATATCATTCATGCTTGTAATTTGAAAACATCTCGAGTTTGGCCAACGTCGGCATTAATATACCATGCACATTGTGCATAATGGAAGCATTTATGTTGTAAGTTATAGGGTTAGTTTTTTCAAACAAATTCATAACCATCTTGTAAAGCTTTCAACCCAGATGCCAAGTCTAATTCCGCCTAGTTAAAAAACCTTATTGATTTTTATTTCGGTTTTGTTGTTATAATCCTTTGTAGGCATAGGTTTTGGCGTGTAAAGTGGTGGTTCAGAACTTGTGGATATGTTCAAAAAATTCGCCATTTATGGTTACCGGGTGTTTGGTTTTATTTAATTCATCAAACAATCATTTTCATCATCTTCGTTATCCGAAAGAAAAGCAAATGATGACCACGGTTTTGTAAAATTTGCCTCATCTTTATAACTCGAGCCATCATATTCCTCTTCGTCAATCGAATGAAAAGCAAATGATGACCCGGTTTTGTGAAATTTGCCTCATCTTTATAACTCGAGTCATCATCTTCCTGCTCGCTATCGAATCGAAAGCACATGATGACCCGGTTTTGTGAAATTTGCCTCATCTTTATAACTCGAGTCATCATCTTCTGTTCGTTATTAGAACCGAAAGCACATGATGACCCGGTTTTGTGAAATTTGCCTCATCTTTATAGTTATAGTTTTTGTTTTGAAAATCATTTGATGGGTGATGTTTTCTTCTACCATTGTAGGAAAAATTATAAAACTACGGCACTTCTTGAGTTGAACCAAGAGTTGTTGTTTCTTCCATTGTTTTAGATTGCGAAACATACAACCGTACAAGTTCAAATGAGAGACTCTAAAGCACGATGAACAAAAAGTTTACCTCGTTGTCGTCAGTAACATCGAGTTGAAAGTCACCGTGGACTTTCACATTAAAATTTACTCGGGCATTTTGCTTCAATTTAAACTTATTCACCACTAGATCAACTAACCTCGAATATGTTATATCATGATCCATAATCACACCGCTTTATTTCACCGTAATGTAACATACATTTGAATTTATGTAAATTCAAGGCCATTTTCTTTTGTAAGTATTGTGAAGATGTGTATACATTCAATTTCGTGATGTGTTATTTATAGCGAATGTTACCACGCCTTTCTAATGTCATATTTCTTGCATACCATTCACATCTTTGTCTCCGTAAGGGCCCCGAGTAGTCACTATCATGTCATATTTCGTGTACAATTATGTGATCAAAAAGATTATTTACTAGTCACATACGTGTCTCTATAAAGTTTTCGTCATATTTCTGTATAATATTATGTGATAAAAAAAAACTTGTATACTAGTCACATCTTTGTCTCTATAAGGATGTAGTCCATCATGTCATATTTCGTATACAATTATGTGATCAAAAAAAGTTTATTTACTAGTCACATTTGTCGATTCTTCATATTTAAGTGTATAATATTATGTGATAAAAAAAAAAGTATACCAACCACATCTTTGTCTCTATAAGGGCAGAGTAGTCTCCATCATGTCATATTTCGTATACAATTATGTGATCAAAAAAATTTTATTGACTAGTCACATATGTGTCTCTATAAAGTTTTCTCGACAAGTCGATTCTTGTCATATTTCGTGTATAATATTATGTGATAAAAAAACTTGTATACTAGTCACATCTTTGTCTCTATAAGGGCACCGAGTAGTCTCCATCATTAAACCCTAAACCCTAAACCCTAAACCCTAAACCCTAAACCCTAAACCCTAAACCCTAAACCCTAAACCCTAAACCCTAAACCCTAAACCCTAAACCCTAAACCCTAAACCCTAAACCCTAAACCCTAAACCCTAAACCCTAAACCCCCTAAACCCTAAACCCTAAACCCTAAACCCTAAACCCTAAACCCTAAACCCTAAACCCTAAACCCTAAACCCTAAACCCTAAACCCTAAACCCTAAACCCTAAACCCTAAACCCTAAACCCTAAACCCTAAACCCTAAACCCTAAACCCCCTAAACCCTAAACCCTAAACCCTAAACCCTAAACCCTAACCCCTAAACCCTAAACCCTAAACCCTAAACCCTAAACCCTAAACCCTAAACCCTAAACCCTAAACCCTAAACCCTAAACCCTAAACCCTAAACCCTAAACCCTAAACCCTAAACCCTAAACCCTAAACCCTAAACCCTTAACCCTAAACCCTAAACCCTAAACCCTAAACCCTAAACCCTAAACCCTAAACCCTACCCTAAACCCTAAACCCTAAACCCTAAACCCTAAACCCTAATATTTAAGGCTTACTTTGTCATTCAAAATCATTTACTAATTTATCCATTGTCATCAAAATAAAATGTCGGACAACATACCCTTCGACCGCAAGTTGATATCATGAATAGACTTCCGCTTAAGTCATTACTACAATTTCGTCTTCGTGTCAAAGAGATGGAGGTCTTCAATAGACTTTTCCAACTTCATCCGTAGCTACGGCTTCGTACTCTGAGATATGTGTTGTTTTAATTTAACATATATGCAAGGTAATGTAGGTTTTATGTTTTCGCTTAATGGAAGTTTAGCTTTCACCCACCTAGATACAACTCTTCATCTTCCAACTCTTAAGCCAATTGCTACTCGAAGGTGTCCGGTGCTTTTCTTATGGTTCAAACATGATGGTCGTTATTTGGAACCCATCAATAAAACGATCTATAGGGTATTAGTCCCTAGCTTGAATCAACTCGATTCACCAAAAATGGTCATCGGTTTTGGTGTACGTCCCGACAATTTGGACCTAACAATTTTAAAATTAATTACCCGTTATACGGTGATGGGCCATGGTGCGTGTCGGTGTATACCTTGAGTTCTAGACGCTGAACCATATTGAAAATGACCTTTTGCCTCGAGAGGATTAGACTAAAAGGTCCGCCAAGCAAGAGGGGTGGTAAAATTTATCGCTTGGTTATGAAAAATTTCTTTTCAATGATGGTATTTGGTACAAACGCTATATGGTAGTTTCATTTGATTTGGTTAGTCACCAATTTACCGACGAGGCATACCGTAAGAGATAAGACGATGGTTGGGCCTCCATTCCGTATATCCCAGCTACGGAACTCTATTGTAATTCGTGAAGTTTCCTAGCGTATGGGTACAAAGTTTTGTGTGCATGGGTGTTAGAAATTAATGGTGCTATCGTATCATCGTATGGTGCTATTCACTCTTCCATACCCAATTGAGAATGTGGTAAAATTAGTTGGGTTTACTAAGGATGATGATCCAATTATTGACGCTAAGATCGACTAGAGATAGCTCACTCGCTACAAGTGTCGAGCGAGCTTCCGAATTGTGGCAAGACATGGGTATTGAGGCGAATGGTGGTTCATTTTCATTGGCCCATATAAAGAATCCTAATTCTTCTTAATGAACCAAATCATACCATTGTGGTTTAGTTTTAGTATTTTTATCTTGAGCGATCTCGTTGTATTATGAATGTTTAATTTTTCCACCATCAATGAAGTGTTTGTTTTCCAAAATCGTGCTTGTAGTCAAGAAATAAATATGATTAAGAAAACATATTATTAAGACAATCTTAAATCATACACCGACACATATTGAGTGATTATGACTATGAATACCAATGATTCTTTCATATGTATTTATGGCGTTCATCCGCTTTAGCATCCTCATTCTCGAAAGTGTTGTTGTTCTCACCCGTTCAACCATTTGATCACAAGTGTAATCGACTTGAGTTATGTTCTTGTTTCGTCTTCATTGTCACTTGTGTATACATTATCACATGCTTCATCATTTACGCCAAAGTAGCATTTGGCAATATATATTTTCAATATTAAAATCGACACCGCCATGGTCAATGTAGATTTCCAAGTTGCCTAGCTACCGCAGAATATCAAACATTACATGCATATCATAGTTGTTTCTTAGTTTTACGGTTGCTTGAAATGCCGGTGTGGTACTTCATAAAAAGAGCATGAATATTCATGTCAACGATGTTAAACAAATATTGCTTGAGCTCTTCTAGCTTCATTCTTGGAATGTTGATGTTCATCTTCCAATCATTTACATACGTTGGTTTTCCGCCATAGCAAACCAATCGACCCTTGTTGTGAATGGAAAATTGAAAATGGTTTGTTTATATGGTGCGATGGGTTTAGTTTTTATTATACCAACGTTTAAAGCGTACACGCCTTCCGCTTTGTTTTTCTCTCGAACCATTTCATGTATATAACGGACACTCTCGTGACTCTTTAGTTTTGTTTCTTCCGAATTACACCGCAAATGATTCTTCCATAGAACCATCATTTGGAATCAAAATTGTGCTTAACTGCTTGGATGCTCACAAACAAAATTTGAGTCGTCCGGCAACTTTGCGATGTCGTATATAACATCAATGTCATAATCATTTTCAATTGCTTTCATCCCCATTAAAGTTTGGTTTTGTGGCAATGCGTAATATAGAAAGTTGACCTTTGTTGGTAATTTTCTCTCTAGATACTTAACCATATCTCAAAACCAAATTCGGAACATTGATATTCATGTTTGAACCATCTTGGTATGTTATTGGGTTAAGTGTAAAGTTTCCGCTTGTAGTTGATAGTGAATTGTAATGTAGTATTGTTAGATGTTGACATTTGATGAGTTAAAGAAGGAAGAATGTGCATATTTATATAAATATTGAATGTTGTCATACAATTATTGAATGTTGTCATATTTCGTAAACATGTATGTGATTTATAGAAAGTCATAGACTTGTCGATACATGTCCCTTGTTGCTTCTTGACAGCCTAAAAAGTTGTCATACAATTATTGAATGTTGTCATATTTCGTAAACATGTATGTGATATATAGAAAGTCATAGACTTGTCGATACATGTCCTTGTTGCTTCTCGACAGCCTAAAAAGTTGTCATACAATTATTGAATGTTGTCATACTGTAAACATGTATGTGATTTATAGAAAGTCATAGACTTGTCGGATACATGTCCTTGTTGCTTCTTCGACAGCCTAAAAGTTGTCATACAATTATTTAATGTTGTCATATTTCGTAAACATGTATGTGATTTATAGACAATTTTGAATGTCCCCGTAATATTACCGACATGTGTAAAAGTTTTCGATAATTATTAAAACATGACAAAAGGTTGTCATATTTCGTGTAAAACACTATGTGATATAGACCCTATATATACAACATCCAAAAGAATTTTAACAAACATACAAATGTCGGCTAATTTCGAAATTCAAATGTAAATTACATTTCAATGGCAAGGAAAGTGGTGTCATTATGTACAAGGACATCACTTACTCATTAATGGTTGAAATGTTGGTGAACAAATTCGAGTTGGATGCTAGTACGCAACTCAGATTGTCGTTTAGGCTAAGCCCATCAGATACAACGACGGAGATTAAAGACAACAACGACGTTACTTTATTTGTTACGTGTGCTTGTGCTTCCGCTGATGGTATAATACATTTGTACATTGATCAGCCCAGGGAAAATGCAAGTACAATAGCACACACAAGGATAATACCCGGTCCAGCGGGTATTCTTCAAATATTAAGCTCATAAAAATACGTAGACATTAGGGAAGGAGGGCCTCGTCTGTAATGCCAACCCAAGAGTATGTCGGGAGAATAGAGGAGGATGCATCCAAGATGATCATTTTACGCGTGGCCCATGGCTAGCGGCAGCTATCTAGATGCTTTTGGGATCGGGGTAGATGCTTGTTTAGGCGATATGAAAACCTTTGTAAAAAGGAAGCTTGAACTGGTTTTAGCCGTCATCAAGTCTTGTACACCAAATGTGCTTGGTGACCTAACTGTGACACTCAAAGATCCATCAGAACAATGTCCGGTTCAATTCATCATAAAGTACTAGAAGAGGATAAAGGTGCGTCAAGTCTATCGGTGTCGGTCTTTGTTTTGATACTAAAGAACGCCTCGGTGTTCACACCAAAACCACATAACCATTACCTTAACATCACTTTGAAAACATTGTTGAGGTTTACCACAAGGATACCGCTTATCGATGATGTTTAAATTGGAGTTTCGCTTTTAAGTTGTATCATGTTTATCTTGTATTTCTTTATGTTTTAATTAACCCATCTGCTAGACTTTCGCTTTTAATTTGTATCATCTTTATCTTGTATTTTTTATGTATTTATTTAACCCATCTACATTTCATTTAACTCATCTACAAAACTTTAGTTATCGACTTGTCAAATATCTTGTGATATGTAACATACACAAACTTTCATTAGATAAAAATATATACAAACGGTTGAAACTACATATACAAATGGTCAACTAATCATATCTACATCCGCTAGTATTCTCACAACGGTATTATAAAATGATGAGCCATAATAAATCTAAAGTCCTTAAAATACTGCTCGTGGTTAGTAATAACCGTGGTGGATCCTACATGCATAAAATCGATGCATAAGCCAACATACAACTACTCCACAATCCCTACCATTTGATCGTGCGGAGCAGAAACCATTTGAATCATTATAAGAGAATGAGAAGTTAAATGTGGCCGGTACCGGTAACGTCAAAATATCCTTGAGTCAGAACTTTCATTTAAGACTTTAGTCCATCCATCAAGATGTTCTCGCACTTACCCGCCTAGTCTTATTATCCATGGAGTCGAAAATGAAATATGAGAATTAGGAAGATCTACGACACCTAGAACCCGGTGGTTGCCTTGGCATGGAACGGCATATACACCTACAAAGATAAAATCATTAGCTTACATACAATTAAATAGCTTATTAAAATACTAAACGCATTAAAATCATTAAACAAAAATACTTACCACTTCTACCTCATCCCGTGACGGGTACGGACGTGTCTTCCCACTTATCGCTCCCTCGTAATGCACTATCCGTCACAAGTAAGAAGAGAAGTGCGGAGCATACGATGCAAGTGTTGATTTCGCTCATCGTCTGTGGAGCACCATTTGGCCTCTGACGGATTAAGCTCACCATGCATTCATATGCTAGTTCATATCAAAAATATTAAAATTATTTATAAGCATTCTATAAAAAAACTATTCAAATACATTATAAACATGTAACAATAAACTTACATCGTCTCAAGCCAACCATTACTTGGGACCTTGGAACAAAAAGGGAGCACCACGCCAAAAATTGTCTCACACGCAAAACCCATCACATGACGACACCTGTATATGGGTTTAGGGTTCCCCAGAAAGTTTGTAAGTCTTCATAAAATGTACGCTTAACCTAAATAGCCAAAAGTAATATCAATAATAAGTTAAACCCTAAAATCTAAAACACGTAAAAGACTATTTTGCCCTCTAATTTAAAACGATAAAATACGTAAAATACATCATGCACATTAAATGAAATTCCAATCTAACATGTAAATGATTAACCAACCTAATATACTTAGATCGATTTACGGCTACGTTAAAATAAACCACACGTTTGTAATGCTTTGCATGGGACAAAATTTTCAAATATACAATGCAATACAAATCACATTACAAAGCCTATAATACTAATAAATTGGAAGGTAAAATTTCTGTTGTGAGATTTCCTTGCACTCGTCCAAATTGCACGCCCATTCTCCACATTAAAGCCCATCCAATATATTGTGAACCAGCCCATGTTTCCTTCCTTTTCTCAGCCTAACCGAACCCCTTATATAGACCTTCACATGCAATCTCTTTTCCTCTACGTTTCACATATTATCACGCACACTAAAACCCTAATAAAAACCACAAAACGGCAGCCTTTATTTTCCTTCCAAGAAAAGAGGTACGAAGGTGAATTTCCTGTGTGAAAGCTTCGGTGTGATCGTGGTGAGGTGATTGGCTTGGTTTTGATCGTGTGGTTTCGGTTCGAAAGGGGTTGTTCGTGGGTTCCTTTTTTGTGCTTCTTTGGCTCTAGCATTCTGTTAACTATCTTTGATCCATTCCAAACGACTAGAGGTATCTCCATGTCCTTGCGTTTCCCTTTCGACACACATATATGTGAGGAACATAATCGTGACAATAACGTGACCTTTTATCTTACTAATATGATTATCGTGTTGTTATAATTTTGATATGAATGACAATATTTAAGACCACATAAAACCATGAAGACATAAATCATAAGGGTGTTGATCTTTATTTCGCTTTTGGGTCATTCAAAATGTGTAATGTGTGTTTTGCTTTGGTCTTTGGAAGCGCTTGTTATTATCTTTAAAAGACATGATTGAACCTTGAAATAAAACTAAAGAACTAAGATCGGGTTAAGTCGGATGTGTATCATTGTGAATCGAATGGAGTTGTGTGTGTACATGGTTTGGGTCGAATGGGATGGAGTTTAAACTGTGGTGTGCGTGATTCTCAGATATCGCATGTATAGAGTTCAAGGTCGCATGTGTGATTTTACAAATCTAGTTTGGCTCGTTAACTATTGTGCATATTAGCATGGAGTTCAAGGTCGCATGCGTGATCATGTAAGGTCATTAACGATTATGCATGGAGTCATATGCATATTAGCATGAGTCTAAATCACATTAAATATGTATGTGTGGTACTCGATATTATAGTGCATGTTGTTGGCGTGTGTATTAAACTAGTACAAGGAATTATAAAATGAACATAGTAATGGGACTTGTGGGGGTATGTTTGAGGGTGCTCGCGGGATTTATGGGTACATTGTGCGGCGTGTTGAAAGTGTTTCGGGGAAATAGAGTCGGGTGTTAATCATTATACGTGTTTATCTAGTTGTGTCGGTAAGCCGTTTGAACCGCGATCAAGTGTAAAGGTCTATCGAGATTGCTAGCAAATGGTTTTGTATTTGAATCTCCTAAAAAAATTAAACCTGTACGCATGAATCAAACTATAATGCATAATATATTAATGAACTTACTTAGTAAACCTTAAACTATAATATATTGTCACTTTTAACCCTAATCTTTGGAATCTATCACTACTGACCTCTAACTTTGCTATATTGTCATATTAAACTTTTAAGTTTACCATTTATCATTTGTAATCCATAAGTTTGACTAATTAATGATTAAGACTCTAAAATGTCGTAATGCCATCCGTCACTAGGAATAAGAATATACTTACAACTCTAAGGATGTTAATGCGATGAATCCGTTATAAATTTAATGATGCTAATAAGTATTAAATAAATCATAATCCGTGTAGATTCGTTGAAGGAGACGCGACGTTATATCTTCGTGCTTCACTCGCTCGTTTGCTTTTCTCTCATTTGCTTTAAGGTACGAGATATTCGACCTTTTAGTAAAGGTTCCTTATGATGTTCTTTTCGCTCGCTTCTATTTTACTTATTAGGGTTTCGATGCCATTGCTATGATTCCTTCTATTTATATGAATCTCTGCTTGTCCGAACTTCGCTTGTTGAACCTTGCTATGTTTGAGTATGAATTTCGATTATGAACTTCGATTATGAACATCCGATTATGAACCTCGATTATGAGCGTATGATATGTGATCGTGATATGAACCTTTGACTTCGAACATTTGATATGAACCCTTTCGATTTGTTTGATCCGTTGCTTATCCGAAACTTCGCTTAGTGAACCATGAAATATCCGATTTGGACTTTATGATATGAAACCTCCGATATATATATCTCATGACTTTATGATGAATTATGATCCGTGTCAATTATGACAACTGCTTGACCTAAGTTGGTTTGATACCCGAGCCAAATATTTCACTAGTCATGGGGTTCCATGTCCGTATCGATGATGCACCTCGATATGACTCTAGGCGAGAGTGATGTTCGCCACGCCCCTGGATGGTGGAGCATATTTTGTATATGTAGGAAGGGCGATGGATGCATCCTAGATCCGATCATTATCCGATATGATTTGTCGGTGAATGATGTCGTGTGCAATACGCGTCTTCACAAAATTTTGGGAGCTAGCTACTCCATTTGTTATTGAGGTCTCCTCATATTATATAAGGTATTCGAGGTCACCCTCCGAATACAATGGTTACTTATGATATGCTATGATCTGTTATGTTTCGGGGCTCGTGGTGGATGACTAAACCTTATCTTTTAATTCGCTTTATGAACTCGCTTATGATTCGGTAGCTTCCAATGCTTCGCATTTCAAATCGTGTTTATTATATGTTTATTGAAGGTGATTATGCTTTTACATGGTTATGTGACTACCGCTCTACTATGCTAGGTTATGATTAATGTGTTTAAATATGATTCGCATGTCGTCATCCGATGTTATGTTAGTTTATCGTTATGTGAATTCGTTGATCCGTGAGATGAATGTGATAGTGTGAAGGTAAGTATCCCGAAAGTTAGTAAGTATGATTGTTCGATTAATCGGTGAACTTTGCCTATATGTTAGGTATATATCTCGCTTATGTTTGATCCGCTATGTTAAAACTCTGCGATGCTAAGATTTGATCCGAGAACCGGTTCAACTTTTATGATATCTGCTCGATAATTGCTAATGACTATGTTATGTTTTGGTCTATTGAGTTATAGTTTGTCTACTATGTTTTCTCGTCTGTATGTGTGACTGTCATGTTTAAATTTCGCTTATACTAAAGTTTGATCCGGGAAATGGTTTAATTCATAATGTCTCGGCTGTTAACTTACTATCTCGCTATGTTATGCCTCTAGTTCATTTAATTATAGTTTTGTAAGGTGTTCTCATTTGTATGTGTGATCGCTATGTGTTTGTTCTTATTTGTTATGTGTTCTTCCTGATTACGTGAATATGTGTTTCCGTAATCCTCGTGATTCATCATTCTTATTCATTGTGACTTCGTTAATCATTTCATTTGTTTCATTTCGCATTTATGTTATGTTTAGTTTCCGCTTTTGTTATATCTGCTCACTGGCTTTGTAAGCTCAGCCGCACTTTCTTTTCCTGCGGCAGGTTTTAAGCATTTCAAGATGAGCTTATGGGATAGCTGATCTGGGTTGAGAGTAGAGACGAGAGCAAGATTTTGACCATAGAGATCTTAGATTTATTTTGAAAGTTTAGTTATTTATGTTTTCTTTTGAATATTTTGTAAAGGCTTCCGCTATTGTATAGTATATTAGTTCTGATATGAAACCGTATTGTGATATCTTTACCCTTGTTGGGTTGGGGTGTTACAATTTATGGTATCAGAGATCTAGGTTTTAGGACCCTTAGAGCTTAGGCTATGACCTGTGAGGATTGGGTAGACATTAGGTTTCGTCTGCTCGATATCTTCGATTCCTTTTGATGGTCGCTCGATTTGACTTGATATCCTTTTGCCTTCACCGAATTGGGCCTCCTCCGCTCGCATCGAATTTTGTTATTTTGTTTTCGCCGTCCGCTTGTCGATCGTTAGATGGAGACTACCATGAGCCAAAGAAGATGGTGCCGACCCTGCTGTCGCAATGCCCCTCGGCCGGAGAGGTTCGTGAAATGAAACCACACCCGATTGCCGCTGTCTTTGGAGGCATCGGGATGTCTTTGGAGGAAGTTGGACGGACCAACCGTAGTCGCAAAAGACGGAGACGAGATTCAACCGGTGGTGAGAAGGTTCATCTACTTCATATGATTTGGGCGCGACTTATGTCACTCGATTCGCTTGTCATGCGTTTGAGACGGTTTGATATTCATTAAGTGATTCTCGATCCGTATTGCCTCCTCCGATTTGTTCGAACTTGGTTTGGATCGTGAAGTTTTATCGCTTAGCATTCGGTATATCTCGCTTTTCTTTTGGACCGACAAGAATGAGTCATGAAGAACCGCTTTGTGTATTGGTTGCCTTCTTTCCGTTGTGGTATGGTAAGTTGTTTTGATGTCGTATATGCTTTGTGTATGTGATCCGTCTCATTATAGTATGTTACTTGCTATCTCAGATGTTATCTCAGATATGATATGTTTTGTTCGATATTAGTTATGTGGTTTGCCATGACCCGGATGTAATATGATGACAATAAGAACTTGTTATGTGATGCAAGTATTATGACGCCTGATCAACGTGATAATACCGAGATCATATAATTTGAACTTATTGAAATTATATGACGTCTGGGGAAATGCCTGTGGTGGATACGTGAAGAGAATATGACTTGTATCCGTTATTTGGCACTCCTCATGTTCGTTTGAAATTTTGTACCTATTTGTGAAATTTCGTCGATATCTGTTACGTGTAAGTTTTGTGCGCGTTGGACCGAAATTGTTATGATTTGTGTGAACTATGGATTGCTATGTTTGCTCTAAATGTGTACGTCTCCGTGTACCCTTATTGTGACCATTGGATATTTCGTGAAGTGTTTGAGGAACATTAGATCCTTTTAGTTGATTATCTGCGACTAGTGAGATCGTTAGGATTCGTTTTGTCTATGTATATGTTTGTTCTCCTCATTAGATATCTGAATAAGTTAGAGCGTGTTGTTTGATTTTCGGCATCTCATCTGTTTTCTGCCAATACATTAATAAGTACATGATTATCTGTTATAAGTATTTGATTATTGGTTCGATTTCCGAAAAGTATGAGTTTGAATATTCTAACAAGAATCCGCTTGTTCGAGATATTTTAGCGTCACTATATTCCTTGAAGTTCGAAATCCGATTCGCTTTACATTACATTCGTCTCGGTTCAATTTCGAGGACGAAATTTTCTTTTTAGAAGGAAGAGTTGTAAAACCCTAAAATCTAAAACACGTAAAAGACTATTTTGCCCTCTAATTTAAAACGATAAAATACGTAAAATACATCATGCACATTAAATGAAATTCCAATCTAACATGTAAATGATTAACCAACCTAATATACTTAGATCGATTTACGGCCACGTTAAAATAAACCACACGTTTGTAATGCTTTGCATGGGACAAAATTTTCAAATATACAATGCAATACAAATCACATTACAAAGCCTATAATACTAATAAATTGGAAGGTAAAATTTCTGTTGTGAGATTTCCTTGCACTCGTCCAAATTGCACGCCCATTCTCCACATTAAAGCCCATCCAATATATTGTGAACCAGCCCATGTTTCCTTCCTTTTCTCAGCCTAACCAAACCCCTTATATAGACCTTCACATGCAATCTCTTTTCCTCTACGTTTCACATATTATCACGCACACTAAAACCCTAATAAAAAACCACAAAATGGCAGCCTTTATTTTCCTTCCAAGAAAAGAGGTACGAAGGTGAATTTCCTGTGTGAAAGCTTCAGTGTGATCGTGGTGAGGTGATTGGCTTGGTTTTGATCGTGTGGTTTCGGTTCGAAAGGGGTTGTTCGTGGGTTCCTTTTGTGCTTCTTTGGCTCTAGCATTCTGTTAACTATCTTTGATCCATTCCAAACGACTAGAGGTATCTCCATGTCCTTGCGTTTCCTTTTCGACACACATATATGTGAGGAACATAATCAGGACAATAACGTGACCTTTTATCTTACTAATATGATTATCGTGTTGTTATAATTTTGATATGAATGACAATATTTAAGACCACATAAAACCATGAAGACATAAATCATAAGGGTGTTGATCTTTATTTCTGTTTTTGGGTCATTCGAAAATGTGTAATGTGTGTTTTGCTTTGGTCTTTGGAAGCAGTTGTTATTATCTTTAAAAGACAGTATTGAACCTTGAAATAAAACTAAAGAACTAAGATCGGGGTTAAGTCGGATGTGTATCATTGTGAATCGAATGGAGTTGTGTGTGTACATGGTTTGGGTCGAATGGGATGGAGTTTAAACTGTGGTGTGCGTGATTACAGATATCGCATGTATAGAGTTCAAGGTGCATGTGTGTGATTTTACAATTCTAGTTTGGCTCGTTAACTATTGTGCATATTAGCATGGAGTTCAAGGCTGCATGTGCGTGATCATGTAAGGCTGTTAACTGATTATGCATGGAGTCATATGCATATTAGCATGAGTCTAAATCACATTAAATATGTATGTGTGGTACTCGTATATTATAGTGCATGTTGTTGGCGTGTGTATTAAACTAGTACAAGGAATTATAAAATGAACATAGTAATGGGACTTGTGGGGGTATGTTTGAGGGTGCTCGCGGGATTTATGGGTACATTGTGCGGCGTGTTGAAAGTGTTTCGAGGAAATAGAGTCGGGTGTTAATCATTATACGTGTTTATCTAGTTGTGTCGGTAAGCCGTTTGAACCGCGATCAAGTGTAAAGGTCTATCGAGATTGCTAGCAAATGGTTTTGTATTTGAATCTCCTAAAAATTAAACCTGTACGCATGAATCAAACTATAATGCATAATATATTAATGAACTTACTTAGTAAACCTTAAACTATAATATATTGTCACTTTTAACCCTAATCTTTGGAATCTATCACTACTGACCTCTAACTTTGCTATATTGTCATATTAAACTTTTAAGTTTACCATTTATCATTTGTAATCCATAAGTTTGACTAATTAATGATTAAGACTCTAAAATATCGTAATGTCGTCCGTCACTAGGAATAAGAATATACTTACAACTCTAAGGATGTTAATGCGATGAATCCGTTATAAATTTAATGATGCTAATAAGTATTAAATAAATTATAATCCGTGTAGATTCGTTGGAGGAGACGCGACGTTATATCTTCGTGCTTCACTCGCTCGTTTGCTTTTCTCTCATTTGCTTTAAGGTACGATATTCGACCTTTTAGTAAAGGTTCCTTATGATGTTCTTTTCGCTCGCTTCTATTTTACTTATTAGGGTTTCGATGCCATTGCTATGATTCCTTCGCTTATATGAATCTCTGCTTGTCCGAACTTCGCTTGTTGAACCTTGCTATGTTTGAGTATGAATTTCGATTATGAACTTCGATTATGAACATCGATTATGAACCTCGATTATGAGCGTATGATATGTGATGTGATATGAACCTTTGACTTCAACATTTGATATGAACCCTTTCGATTTGTTTGATCCGTTGCTTATCCGAAACTTCGTTTAGTGAACCATGAAATATCCGATTTGGACTTTATGATATGAAACCTCGATATATATATCATTGACTTTATGATGAATTATGATCCGTGTCAATTATGACAACTGTTTGACCTAAGTTGGTTTGATACCCGAGCCAAATATTTCACTAGTCATGGGGTTCCATGTCCGTATCGTTGATGCACCTCGATATGACTCTAGGCGCGAGAGTGATGTTCGCCACGTCCCCGGATGGTGGAGCATATTTTGTATATGTAGGAAGGGCGATGGATGCATCCTAGATCCGATCCGTTATCCGATATGATTTGTCGGTGAATGATGTCGGTGTGCAATCTGCGTCTTCACAAAATTCGGGAGCTAGCTACTCCATTTGTTATTGAGGTCTCCCTCATATTATATAAGGTATTCCGAGGTCACCCTCCGAATACAATGGTTACTTATGATATGCTATGATCCGTTATGTTTCGGGCTCGTGGTGGATGACTAAACCTTATCTGTTAATTACATTTTATGAACTCGCTTATGATTCGGTAGCTTCCAATGCTTCGCTTACAAATCGTGTTTATTATATGTTTATTGAAGGTGATTATGCTTTTACATGGTTATGTGACTACCGCCTACTATGCTAGGTTATGATTAATGTGTTTAAATATGATTCGCATGTCGTCATCCGATGTTATGTTAGTTTATCGTTATGTGAATTCGTTGATCCGTGAGATGAATGTGATAGTGTGAAGGTAAGTATCCCGAAGTTAGTAAGTATGATTGTTCGCTTAATCCGTGAACTTTGCCTATATGTTAGGGTATCTATCTCGCTTATGTTTGATCCGCTATGTTAAAACTCTGCGATGCTAAGATTTGATCCGAGAACCGGTTCAAATTTTATGATATCTGCTCGATAATTGCTAATGACTATGTTATGTTTTGGTCTATTGAGTTATAGTTTGTCTACTATGTTTTCTCGTCTACGTATGTGTGACTGTCATGTTTAAATTTCGCTTATACTAAAGTTTGATCCGGGAAATGGTTTAATTCATAATGTCTCGCTGTTAACTTACTATCCGCTATGTTATGCCTCTAGTTCATTTAATTATAGTTTTGTAAGGTGTTCTCATTTGTATGTGTGATCGCTATGTGTTTGTTCTTATTTGTTATGTGTTCTTCCGGATTTACGTGAATATGTGTTTCGCAGAATCCTCGTGATTCATCATTCTTATTCACGTGACTTCGTTAATCGTTTCATTTGTTTCATTTCGCATTTATGTTATGTTTAGTTTCCGCTTTTGTTATATCATTCTCACTGGCTTTGTAAGCTCACCAAGCACTTTCTTTTCTGCGGCGGTTTTAAGCATTTCAAGATGAGCTTATGGGATAGCTGATCTGGGTTGAGAGTAGAGACGAGAGCAAGATTTTGACCATAGAGATCTTAGATTTATTTTGAAAGTTTAGTTATTTATGTTTTCTTTTGAATATTTTGTAAAGGCTTCCGCTATTGTATAGTATATTAGTTCTGATATGAAACCGTATTGTGATATCTTTACCCTTGTTGGGTTGGGGTGTTACATACCTGAACACACGATTAACTACGGGGGTGATGCGATAGCTTGTCACAAGATTGTTACCCGACCACGGAACAAACCTTGTTGTGGCATAGGTGTCCTAGAGTGAGGCGTCACCGGTCGTACGCGTGCGTGCCCGCTGCATGGCGGTGGTGAGACACCCTCAAAGAAAGAACCACGGGGTGTAGAAACCCCATCTCCTCGACCAATTTCACCAAATACCTACATACAATATTATAATGTTTAGTGATTTTAAAACAAATGATTAGCAACAAAAAATATGCAAATAAAACATACTTGCTGCTCGTTCCAATTACTTCCAGCCTCCGGTATGAAAGCCTAAATACAATATTATAATGGTTAGTAATTTTAAAACAAATAAGTAGCAACAAAAAATATGCAAATAAAACATACCGCTGCTTACGGTTCCAATTAAATCCAGCCCACCAAGCGAAGCCTAAATACAATATTATAATGTTTAGTAATTTTTAAAACAAATGATTAGCAACAAAAAATATGCAAATAAAACATACTTGCTGCTCGGTTCCAATTACTTCCAGCTCAAGGCCAAAAGCCTAAATACAATATTATAATGGTTAGTAATTTTAAAACCAATAAGTAGCAACAAAAAATATGCAAATAAAACATACCGCTGCTCGGTTCCAATTACTTCCAGCCCACCCGCGCAAAGCCTAAATACAATATTATAATGGTTAGTAATTTTAAAACCAATAAGTAGCAACAAAAAATATGCAAATAAAACATACCGCTGCTTCGGTTCCAATTAAATCCAGCCCACCAAGCGAAAGCCTAAATACAATATTATAATGGTTAGTAATTTTAAAACGAATAAGTAGCAACTAAAAATTATGCAAATAAAACATACTGCTGCTCGGTTCCAATTAAATCCAGCCCACCGGTAGCGAAGCCTAAATACAATATTATAATGTTTAGTAATTTTAAAACGAATAAGTAGCAACTAAAAATTATGCAAATAAAACATACCGCTGCTCGTTCCAATTAAATCCAGCCCACCCGGTAGAAAGCCTAAATACAATATTATAATGTTTAGTAATTTTAAAACCAATAAGTAGCAACAAAAAATATGCAAATAAAACATACTGCGCTCGAAACCACTAAATCCAGCCCACGGCCACAAAAGCCTAAATACAATATTATAATGTTTAGTAATTTTAAAACCAATAAGTAGCAACAAAAATATGCAAATAAAACATACCGCTGTCGAAACCACTAAATAAACCAAATATTTTTGGAACATTGTGTCGTGTTCCTTAATCTTGGCGTACCGAGCCTTTGTCAAATCCTCTAGTTCCGTCAAATGACGATAAACAAATTCGAACATCGTCACGGCTATATTGGTCCGAAAGTGGGGTATTGGTGGTGGATCAATACTACGCCTCAAAATGCCATGCTATCACGGAACCAACCCTTTTCGCACTCATATGCATCGGGTACAAGTCTTAATGTAGGTTCCGCTACCTAAAATTTATATAACAACAAATACGAATATTGTTATGAATCACTAAAACCGAATGGCATGATTAAATAACAACTCACCAATAAACTTTCCGTAATAAATTTAAATTGCCGCTTGTAACGCCATGCACACACTCTCGGATGGAGCTCGTGACGATTAAAAATCTAGTGCCGTGTCTAGATAAGTCTCCAAAATCCACGCCTATAAAAAATAATTGGTTAATTACTTTAACATTATATATATACATAAACAACAAAACTAAAATTATATATATATATATATATATATATATATACATACCTTAAAGGCCCATGTAAAGCCGATCAACAGATACTTAGGTTCTTTACTTTACCGGCGTCGGTGCGGGTCGTGGGTTCACAAAAAGCTTCAAGCCGTGAATCTACCGCACCAACTAACCGATCAGCACAATGTCGACCACACGTCACGAACCCCAAGGATATATATTCCAAGCATCAAGGTTATCTACTAAAGCCATGCACCACGGGGAACTACGTTCTTAACCTCGCGGCCTAACAAAACCATCTCTAACAACCCTAGCAACCGACACGCACGGCATCGACATCGACAAGCTTATCAAAAGCATCGCTAGAAATAAATTCATTCAACACTCCGACAGCTATCGAACATCCATCATAACGCGAGTCAAAACACGCCTCCTAAGAGGAGTAGGTTGATCTTTATATTTGTCTTGAAAATCAACACCAAATCTCAAGCTAGTTACTAAACAAAACTCCTCTCTACCAAATCTCAACTCAAAATCTCCTACACGATACCTCAATGGAACAACTTCCGTGTCTCCTGCTCAGGTCAAGTTGACATAAACTCATATAATGTAATAAAATACATGATTCTCGCATTTGTTCTATGTCAAACATCCATCCAAACACGCCGCCTAAACAATACTTCCTTATTGGTATTCGCAAATTTTTTTAAGGTAATGAACCAATCTAAGCTTACTTCTACTGTAAGGTCAACTAAGAAAATCCTAAAATAACAATTAATAACAATATATATTATTAACTACACAATAAGCATAAAATACCAAATAATGATATCATAAGAAAATAAATATTTACCTGAACAACAAGTGCCATATTAACAAACAACCACGCTAACACCTACCCACTACCACCACCGAACCACCCAAGAATGAGAACCCACACTCACCGTACACCACCAACCGCCGCACCACCACCAACAAAGACCACCAACTCGCCTTCACCACCACCACCAATTGCCTTCAACACCACAAACCGCTTTCACCACCAACAACAACACCACCAACGAAAAAAAAAAAAAAAAAAAAAAGCAATTTTTTCTAAGAATCTAAGGAGAAACAACACAAACTCACTTGTTTATCTCTCAAATGAAGATCAAATCTCGAATCCAAGTCTAAATATTCGGAGTCGAATAGTCATTTCAAGAATAATAGTTGCAGGCGAATTTTGCTCCTTCCCAGTGAGGAGAAGCATTTCACGCCAATTAGATGTGAAATGGTGCTTTTCAACGTTGTGTCATACGGTGTCCCCACACTACGCGGTTTCGCTACCTATTAGTGGCGAGATGCTTTTTTTTTTTTTTTTTTAAATTACGACGTTAATTTATTTAGATGGCGACATCGTGTTTTTAAGATTTCACTACCAAGAGTGAATAAACGCCTCACTTTTTAGATATAAGAAAAGAGGTCCTCTGCAGGACACAGAGGTACCTGCAGGCCTTCACAGTAATTTTCACTTATATAATACATGATACTATGATAGTACCAGTAGTGTACTACTACACTCAATGTAACGTGGTTGGTACAGCTCATAAAAACCACAAATGCAATTATACATCAGCCTCAAGTCACTCCTACATTGACTAGTGCTTGTGGTAGCTCAAATAAACAGAATTATTGCCACCTGTAGTCCATTATCATGTTCTTTCACTTTTTACCAACCTCAAATCATCATTCTTAAGCCTTAAAAACCACACATATTTCCCATTGTTTATTACTCTATTTCATTCGCCCATTGTTCTTCACAACAAAATAAATTCCATAAACTCATAAAAACTAAGCTGCTTTCTAAACCCCTTTTCATCTCATCTTCTCAAAAGTCAAAAGTCAAAAGTCAAGCATTAAAGTCAATATCAAGATCATATACTCAAATCTGAAGTAGGATTTTCTTGATTTTCAACATGCTGATTCTTGGTGAAAATGTGAACAATCTTAAAGTTGTAGATTCTTCATTAAGGTTGATTGTGGTACCACTATGTATTGCTACCATGTGGTTAACTTTGACTAACCATGAAGAAAATGAAATATATGGAGACTTGAAGTTCAGTAGTGTCAAGGGTCTCAAGTAAGTAACTTCATATCTTTTTAACATGTTTTAAATGATACCCATTAAGAATTCTTACAGATTTGGTGTTTTTTTGATAGGTTGTTTGTCAGCATTAGTGCTATTTCAGCTGGCTATGCTTTGGTGTCTGTTATTTCTTCATGGGTCAAGAACTTGATGAATAAAGCTTGGATCTTTTTTGTCTGTGATCAGGTTAACTACCTTTTTTTATCTTTCATTCATAACAACTTTAAGATATTTTATTTGGACTATGTGGTTCACTTGCAACATTTAAACACTTCTTATTATGTTGTGTTTACTGGTTCTAGCTAAAATAACTAACCAAAAAGATAATGATTCAGCAAATAAAGAAGTGTGACATATGTTCTCATAACTTCTTTTGAAAATACAATATTTAAACACTTCTTTTGAAAAGTTGGGAATATTTTCTCATAACTTTTGTAGTGATAATATAATACTGTATTAGTTACTAGGGGATCTTTTAAGTATCATCCAAAAGCCAGTAGCCCAAATCCCATAAATCATAAAGAGTGACAAAAATTCATATGTAGTTATCTAGGTTTTGGGTCTTGCAAAATCAAATCATAATTTTTAATGTTTTATGATAAAATCATAAAGTATCACAGAAGATTTGAACTTGTGTTTATAGGTTCTTATTTATTTATTTTTTCTAAATAATATCATACTCTAAAATCTTAATAAGGCCCAAAAAGACCATGTAAGCTTTTTTCAGTCCAAGACGATTCAAAGGTTAAGACAAACAATGCAAGGTTAATAAGAAGTATAGCCAATTTGTAGATTTTGCTAAATATAAGTATCATCTCTTAGTTTCACCAAACCACAATGTAACTCACTTTAATAAATTATAGCCAATTTGTAGATTTTGCTAGTTTTTCATAGATTTTATGTCTTGGTTACTCATTGTACTTATTTGGAAATAATGATATAGGTGGTGGCTTATTTGATGGTGGCATGTGGGGGTAGCATTGGAGATATAGTGTATTTGGCATATAATGGCAACCAAAAAGTAACATGGAGTGAAGCATGTGCTACATATGGAAAATTTTGTGGAAGATTAAATATCATTTTGGTTCTTCATTTTATTGCAATGTTTTGCTTCTTTGTGCTTTCTATAATTTCAGCTTATAGGGTCTTTAAAAGATATGAACCTCCTTCAATTGCTTCCAAAGCAGTTGAAGATACAAGGACCTAAATTTGTGTACTACTGAGTTGTATCATAATACCATATATTTATCTTGACTTTTTTTTTTCCTTTTGTTGATTATAGTAACATTATAGTTTGTTGATTATCTTGATCAACCAAATTTAAGATCATTAAATGCTTTGTTTTTTTTTTTTTGTCTTTTTGTTTTTCCATTATTTTGAGGAAAGTGATCAGGACACTTATATTATTGATTGGGACTAGTGGTGGCAAAACGAGCCGGGCGGGCACAGGCTTAAACTAAGACGGTACCAAAGTAAGACATATTATACAAATCATTAATAAAAGATTTAAACAATGGAATAAATTCTTAAAAGAATATCTTATTTATATTAAAAACTTAAATATGTTATATAAAAAGTATTTTTAAAACGATCGAACTTCTACAATCGAGAAAAAAAAGTGTCCGTCGGTCTTATTTAAGTTTTCGATGGCTTATATCTTCATTTCAAAAAAAAAGAAGAGTGCTAAATATTAAATATGAAAATCTTTAAAAATTCATTTAAGCGTTTTTTTTTTGGCGACATTTTGACACCTCTAATTGGGACACTCAATTGTTCAATTGTACAAGTAGTTAAAATACATTGTAAACATCGGATAAGTATATAATACATACAATGAAGTGTCTCAATCAAAAGATTAAATGCGCAAATCATTTCTATTATTTTGGTATCAACTACTATTGCCTTCTCATTAAAAGGTGCAAATAGAATGATAATTTTGAATCTAACAGATGGAGGAGTATTATCTAACATGGTTGTGCCCAGTGCCCACTTTGTCTTTCTAGCCCACTCTAAGATAAGAGTTATAAGTTGCTTATAATGCAAGTGATTTTATGTGCATCATTGGTTTCTTTTTTATCTTTTCTTATATCACAAATTCTTATGTTAAGATTGTTATTATGCCACTTGATTCTTGTTACTTGTTTTGCTATAATTCTGAATGTTGAATTGGTTATTAAAATTTTCCCTTGTTATAAACTTATACCAACGTATTTCAGAAAGAGGAAAGTTGTAAAACACATACCGTATAAGGTTGCCTTCAAGAGTGTGTGACGATCGATCGAACGATTGATTCTCAATCGATCGCCCATTTGTGGGCACTCAATCGTCCCTCTTTTTTTACACAAGATGGTCGCTTGGCTGATCGACATACTACCCCATTTAATTTACTAAAAGTGAATTTTGAAAAAAAAAAAAATTGATCATGGTCATCCTTACTTGGGCACTCAATCGTCTGAAAGTCGCTGGAGAAAAAAATGACGTGACAAAAAAAATGAGAGAGATTGAGTTGACTTACCGGGGATAGCCTAATGGATACCCATCTTACTTTATTTATGATGATTAAAATATGAAGCAACAAATTGATACCTAGCTATTATTATATTCACACTATTGGTTCATGTTGCAAGTAATCATTTATTTATAGAAAGTGCTAGGTTGATACGAAAAGTAATTATAGTATAATCCTAATAAACCTAATGTTATATCCAAACTTATTAGCAAACGTAAATTAACAAATAAAGATATTGTGTCTACCCATCTTGGTTTAAAATCAAGTTTTGCGATCCGATCGATTAAAGGTACCAGAGGCGATGCGTGATGCGTGTTGCGAATGTGAACAAGATTTTAGACGCGATCGCTTGTATTAAAAATACAAAAGTTATTTATACGTAAAAATTAAAAAATTACCAAGTAAATGCAATAAATTTACAAATAAGTCATAAAGACACACAAAATAGGCAAATAATCTATTTGTAAAACACATAAGTCAATTAGTCAGGACATAAAACACTTAGAAACAACATTATAAACTCCAACTAAATTTTGTTTTAAACGAGACACTCCTTCTTTAATTACTTTCAATAGGATGAACATGTAAGTTTATTTTAATTTTAGGATCTTGAATTCCATAATTTCTAGATCCTTGTTATCATTAGTAGAATGCGTTGAATATGGATGATTAAAGTCTATTCTATACATATACATGATTCTATACATATATACATGATGACATGATATTATAATGTGTTAAAGGTGATTCGATAAGTTATACCAGGTATTAAAAATCATAATTCATTCATTATCAAATCAACAACAAAAGTCAAACTAAAATTTTAGTCAAATTTTAATCACACATATGATTTTCAACTCAACTATTTAACATATATGATTATTTATGATCAAAGAACATTATGAACTATTTCATACCATGAAGTCGTAATAAGATGATTGTTTGGATTTCAAATCATGTTAATGGTGCTTGATCTTGAACCGAGGGTAACTTGGATGTAGGGTAATTTGGATGTTTTATTGTGTTTGTTTTGTGTTTTTCAACAACTTCTATTTTTCAAAGTTCATTAAAATATTTTTATCTTCATCTAAATGGTTTGTTTTTTTCAAAGTGACCTAAATTCCATATTGCGACAATTCGCGACCTATCACAAGATTACACAAACGCGAAATTGCGGTCTAATGCGAGTGCATTTTGGGATAGCCGCATTAGTGATCACGATCGCGAAATCCTAAAAGAATCGAACGACGCACGCAATTTACGAACGATCTGCGATTTTTAAACCAAGCTACCCATATAGTTTCTGTTATACTAGTATCTAAACTTCAGGTTCAGGGAGTATTAAAAGGATTTCTGTCAATTTCTTTTTCTTATAATCAAAACATGAAAAGACGAATCGTATTACATGTGAAACTTAAAAGCTCTTGAAAATACATATAAATCTCTGAAACTTTTTTTTTTTTTTTTCTTTTATTTATTTATTTATTTATTTTTAAAATGTTCACTTGAAATTTCAATTGATCAAAAATAGTTTAGTGAGTGAGATGATCAAATGACCAAACCAGCGGGTCCGGAGGCCTCGAGACACTCGTGGATTTTTATGTCAGAATTAATTTTTAAAAAAACTCAAATTTTCTTGAATGCACCTTGATCCCGAGAAATTGTGTTCAGATTATTGCTTAGTTTATTCTAAAGTCGATCTGATCGCCGCTTCCTCCGGGTTCCGCCTTTAGAGATGATATTTGATTGTTAGAGAGTGTATACAACAAATGATTATACTCTTCACACAAGACTCTCGACTGAACTTGTTAAGTCCTCATACTTCGTCCTGAACATTAGCGTGATTCTGCAAGAGCTCTTAGAATTTGTGTCTCACAATTCTCTGTGAAGCGACCTCATTTCTCTCTCACATAATTAAAATCATATGGTTTGTGTTTTCATTATGAATCAACTTATTTGCTCCTTTCGGCTATTTTAGTATTCACAATTCTTAAATGATACATGTATTTATTGTATAGTAAAATGTGATTTTTACTCTGAAATTAAATGAGGGCAAAACATTTAAAATAGTCAATTGTAACCATCAATTTCATAAACCGAACAAATATTTTAGAACAAACTAAATAAAAATATGAATACCTGAAATGAAGAGTATCAACTACACAAGCAGTTTACTCATAGGTTCGGTTATCAGCTGTTTTTCTAGGTACAACCAAAAATCAAACTGAAAAAAATTCAAATAAGAATAAACTGAACCGTAAATTGAATTTGAATTTGATTTGGTTTTTGGGTTGATCCGAACAACCCGAACTACATAATTTATATATTTTTTCATTTAATTACATAGATGTGTAGCAAAATTTTTTTAAAGCTTAAAAAATGTTATATTTATATTAGGATGTTTTGATGATTTTTTTATACTTTGAAACTCAAGACAATGCATGCATAAAAATATATAGTTATATTGTAAATTTAGTGAATTAATTGCTATTCCAACTCTCCCACAATTCCCTACCCGTTTAGTGAATTCGTTACACAACACTCCGTATATTTGTGTTTATTGTATATGTTTGTTTGGGTTTCTCGTAACTTTTTCGTGGCATCATTATCCCCGCATATAAAGACCCTCACAATTTCTTACCCGTCAAACACTCCCCCCAAAAGTTTTAATTTTGACGAATCAAGTTTGTATTTATTCAAATAAAGGTTAAATTTATAAAAATTTAAATCAAAATAAACCCATTAAAATGTAAAACTAAAACTTATAAAAGATATCAAAATGGATGTCAGACAGAGAAGACAAAATTTTTAAAAATATGGTAAAATTAGATCATTAAAAAATAAATAGATAAAAAGATATTTAAATTTAAAAATAAAGATGATTTTTTAGTTGAAAAGTGGCGTTATCCATAATCGGAAGCCCTTATCTTAATTTTTTGTGTTTCACAACTTAAATGCTTTTATATAGCAATATAAATAAATATTTAAAAATTACATATATTTATATGAGTTCGGTTTTCGGTTTAAGTCGATTTTCATTTTCCTAAACTCATATCCCAACCAAAAATCAAATATTTAATTTGGTTATCATAGATTCAATTTTATTTATGTGGGTATAACCCGATTTATGAGCACCCATCTCCTCATAGCTCATACCAGTAAAACTGGCTATTGGATATTCATTGTACATTAGCCCATTAACGCGTACTTAATAGTAACATATATTAAGCCCACTATACCATAATGGCTCAAAACCTAAATTCAACAATATAAATAGAGGAGACAACAGGCAACGGGAATAGTTCCTTCAAATTGGAGCAACCACTTGGTAATTTTTTTTTACTTGTTTCTTTTTTAAATATCTTACGAGTTTATCTGATTTTAGCTTATGTTTAATAAGTTCTACTTTATTTATTTATTTTTTATTTTGGGGCTGGACTGGTTATGTAGTTTATTACTCCCTTCGTCTCCAAATTAATGTCCGTTGTTGACTTTTAAAGTATTTTTCTTTCAAGTTTGACTTTAAATTATTTAATTTGTGTTAAATAGAAGAAATTATTTAAAATTATACTAATGAAAATACATTTCAAACCCAATCTATTTATATATTTTACATCAATTATTATATAAACACAAATAAAATAATTTATGGTCAAAGTTCAAAAGAGTAGACTATGAAAGTCAATAGTTGACACTTATTTAGGGACGGAGGTAGTATGTGATAACAAATTTATATACTGCCGCAAGTTTAAAATAAGCCTAAAAAGTCATAAGTCAAAAACAGATAAGCTTGAAAGCTCATAAATAAGCTTAAACAAACACACCTAAATAACTAGGTGATGGGGTGTTTCTTTAAGCTAATTTACTGGTTTACTAGCTTATCCGTTTTTGGCTTATGCTCCATGTTTTCTCTTTATTTTAAGACTTGTGGTCTTATCATAACAAACTTGTATGAGCCAAGAAGTTTTAAAATACACCAAAAAATTGAGCTTAAAAATAAACTCGTTAGTTCATAAATAAGCTTAAACAAACACACGGTGTGGTAGTGGTGAAATTTGGTGGTGTCGTGTTTTGGCGTAGGCTGTTTCTGGTTCATGTAGTGTAATTGTTTCGGCTGTAATGGTTGTGGTTAGGGGTCGTTGTGGTCTTGTTTTGAGTCATGGTTCGTAATGCTAGTTTCCGGCATTGTGATATAAGTTCAAGTCAGGTTTTTGAGTTGGGCTTGCCAAGGTTTATAAGGTGTGGTTGAGAATTGTGGGTCAAGCTGTTGCGTAAGTAGTGTTGTTCGTAGTTCAAGTCAAGGTTCGACATAGGTGTGACAATAGCAAATAGTCTTAAAGGTTTCTAGTGTAAAAAAAAAAGTGTAATTTGGCAGGACACCTCAACCCCAAGCAGACTTTTGCACCCATCAACCCTACCCAACAGGTTTGATCTGGGTGAAATACCGATCGCGGTACCCACACCATGCTGCAAGTCGGATTCGAACTTGCGCCATTACAGCAAACATGGATAGGCCCGGATATTTGCGGTAGTTGGTGGCCATCTGCGCTAGGCAGATGGTTAAGGTTTCTAGTGTAGAAGAAGAGCACACATAAAAGGAATGTTTGTGTAACCTCAATGCGTGAAATAAGTGTATCGCTCCCTTCTTTTTCTCGACATTGCTATATTCATGTATGCAAGATGTTCAAGTATGTCTTTCACAACAAGAATTAACACTTTTAGCTACGCCCCACACTTAGCGACGACAAATATCGTGCCTAAAGTGGTCGTGGGTCCCACTTTGGGCTCGCTTTTTCAACCCAGTTTTTTGTAAGACGTTACATGTTCTACATTTAGTTAAATTTTATTCTATTTAAAAAAAGATTTAAAACAAAATAAAATACATGTTTAAGGGATGACATTGTCATCCCTAAACATTTATTCCAATTTAATAATTTTGATTTTCTTAAAAAATAGTTTTATACAAGATAGAAAAAAGATTTTTATTTAATAAACATTTCTTTATTACCAAAACGTTTAGGGACGTTTCTATAAACGTTTAGGGACGACAATGTCTCTGTTCTTACATGCGCGTATTTATGAGTTCTCTCACTTGCACACTTGCACTTGCCGGAGGTTTTCCTGGAAGCCGTCTCCTTACTTTTCAGGTTAGCTTGGGGTAGGGTAGTATCTTTCAACATTATACCTCCCCTATACCCCGCCTGACGGGATTGGGTATGTTGTTGATAATTGAAGTGCTATATAATGCTCTTTGTGTGGTAAATGTTTATGCTTTTATATTTTGTAAATATTTTTTACTCATAATCTCATATAGACAAGTATAAATGAAGGTACTTGTGGTCTCTGAATTTATTATAAATCTTTTTGCTGCTAGTCATTGCTCGTCATTTGTTGATAGAATGTCATTTGCTTACTTACAATACAGAGATTTTTACTTTAGAAACTTATTGGTAAAGTTGTAAGTTTGCTCATTTAAAACAATCACATAAACCACATATTTACATATCATAGTTTGATACACACTCTGCATATATTTCTGATTTTAAGTTTTAACTCTCATGTGTTTCTGTTTTGTGCTACTTCAGGAGCAAAAGGGAAGGAGAGAGAGAGTGATCCGAGTATAGAGGTACACTCATATATCTTGTGCTTTACTAAATTCAGAGCACACTTCGATGATTATAGGGTTTTATCCATTGAAATGTGTAAATATGTTTACTTTTCAGCTATGTATTTGATTACTGTTATTGTTTAAGTTTACTAATGACTTGCTTTTTTATAGGAGGATTGTCCTAGACCAGATGTGATGGATTTCATCAGCAAAATGCCGGATAAGGTTCTTGTTAACATACTCTCTCGACTGCCTTTAAAACAAGCGGTGACCACCGGCGTTCTCTCCCCAAGATGGAGGTTTGTGTGGTGTTCTCTAAACAAACTGGACTTCGTTGGTTCCACAACTCTAGATAAGATGGATCAGAAACTTTGTGATTTGGAGCGGGCTAAGTACATCAATCAGGTGAACAGTGTCATACGAAGTCTTAAAAGTCACAGCAGCCCAATGGTTAAGTTATTCAAGATTTGTTTTGATTTGGATAAGACTTATTCCAAAGATATTGATGACTGGCTCCGGTTTGCTCTTGACAAGAAAGTTGAGTTTCTTGAACTGGATTTATCTGAAATGGTTCTTGAAGCTCGTCCTGGTACCAAGGAAAACTATGATTTCCCTTTACCTTTGTCAGATGGAAATATGGTACACCTTTCTGAATGCTCGTCATCCAGCTCAATGGTTGTTGAGACTTTGTCTTTTAAGGAGCTCTCCTTGTTGTTTGTCAACGTGAGTGATCAAACCTTAGTGTTACTACTGAAAAATTCTCCAAATCTTGAAATGCTCGACATTCATGGATCTGGTTTGCAGGGCCGTCTTTGAGGGTGTGCAAGGTGAGCGACCGCTCAGGGCCTCAGAATTTTAAGGGCCCCAAGTTTGTCCCGTTAATAATTATATGCATGTGTAGACATATTTTTCATGAAGGAAAAAGTATTTAAATGGGAAAATATGTTAAATGAGTAATATGTTAGAAGGTTTAGATAACTAATTGCATTATATCTTACAAATGGTGACACTTTATATATAATATTGCTTAACGAAAGGCTTCATTATATAATTTCGCATAGGGCCCTCAAAATTTTCGCCGATTCATGGGACGGCCCTGCTGGTTTGTTGACTGATATTGATGTTGGTGGACGAGACATTAACATGAAACACTTAACATTAACAGGCAATTCCGAGCTCCAATCCATTTCCTTACATGATTTTGATCTTGAAAAGTTTCACTATTTCGGTTCAGATGTAGTTATGCGTCTAAGGAATCTTCCGAAGATTAAAGAAGTTTGTATTGGCATAGTAAGTGTGGGGTTGAAGAATAAGGTGTTGAGAGCGATCTCGTCTGTTGCTTCAAACCTTGAGGTTCTTAACTTGACCATAGATCGTAGAATGGTTAGTAGTTCTTCTCTAATTTATTTGTGTGTTTTTAATCCTTAATGATCAGATGATGAGATTGTTTTCTTGTTTTTCCAGGAAGATTTGAATGTTGAAGCAATACCAGGACTACCAAATGTTAAGACATTGAAACTGACAATTCCAACTCAAGAACGTGATAGTCTAATAGCGTTCATTGAAATTGCTAAGAGGTGTCCGAAGTTGGAATATTTCGTAGCATCGGTATGTTTTCAGTAGCTACTTGTAATTAACATACATAAATAAAATCGATGTTGATATTCTGTTTATAAATAAGGATGTTGTTTCTGACTTCATCTAATTCATAAACTATGCTGATATGATATTTTTGCAGCTATATTGGTGTGCACCAATCACAAGAAAGAAAACTTCGTGTACTGCTATTGGTCACTCCTTTCCACACCTCAAGTATCTTGAGATTGATGGTTATCGTGGTCTAGTTAGTGACTTTCAGATTGCTTTGTACATGATAGGCAATGCTGCTGATACACTCAAGAAAATTATAATAGATCCTTCCATCAGTCCTTTTGACAAATATGTATTAACTGCAGAGGAGTCTTTAAAGAGAGAGGAAGCCGGTCGATCACATGCCGAATCCGAGTTATCACAATGTTTGCCTCCATGGGTGGAGTTGGTTATACTCTGATCCACCTTTTAGATGCTTTGATTTCGTCCTTCTTACGAACTATCTAGTTGTTTTTAGGACCTGCTTTTGGACCGTGTTAATGCTTTGCATCATGTTAAAATGCTTTTGGATCAATATGTTACATGGTGTTGGCACTTGGCAGCATTCAGTAGGGATCATCATTTGTGTTCGTTGAATGGTTAAATTCCTTTCACATAGCAATGCTTAGCATCTTTGTGACCTTAATGGATGCTTATATACTAGCAATGGGTCAAATACCACCAAGCTAATGCTTGATGGAATGAACGCAAGTATGTTATGATTTCCATGTTTGATTTAACTGCATTCATTCTTATACGTAATGCATGAGTAAAGTAGGTATAACCATCAGAAGTCAGATGGTTGAAAGGAGACTGCAATTCAGTTTAGGGTCAACCTGAATAACCAGTTTTGACCTGTTGCCAAGCCTTGCGATTTTCCTGTGTTATCTTTTCTGTGTTATCGTTTCTTTGTACGACAAGTGGAGTATTTGATTTACCTTGTAGACTTATTTCTTGTAGTTTGTCCATGGGCTTGACATCTTTTTCATCTTTGTATATGACTTAGTTTTGTGTTCAATTTCGCTTCTGGTGACAAAATTATTCAAGGTGTCTTTGTTTACTATGTCATCCAAGGTGAACAAATTCTTTTCACATTCCTCGTATCCTAGTAATTGATTTCATCCATAATTTGGTAACGAGGCCATGTCCGTTTTCATCCCTAACACTGGTAATGTGACCTTGACCTTTGCTTTGATCATCCGCCACCACCTATTTCTCGCCCATAAACATGAACTCGTGTGCTTTTTTGCTAATGAGCCAGAATATACAAATGAGTTGCCCGGACTCGTCAAGTCTGAAGAGACAATATCTCAAACAATATAGTTGGAATGTGGTAAGAATCAGCATAATGAAAATAAGAAAATACCACTTCATATCTGGGAATGTGATATTGATTTTGGCAAATGTGTTTGACTTTTCACTTCAAGAAAATGGATCGAGTTGTGCCTATTTCCCTGAGTGTACTACTTTCATGTATGTTATTGTTGCCACTTGTAAAATATGGGTTTAGACTTGTATCTTCCTAGTGGTATATTTGATCTTTTACTCAAATATCAAGTTATTGAGTATCGTTTTATTGACGTCTCACGTGACATTTCTTGACTGATTATCGGTTGAGAATTTTTCGTAATTGAGCGAAATTTTTTATATATGTATTCGATATTCGGGTTTCATGATTAAGTTTAGTTTGTGATCTGCAAGCCGAAACCTAACCCAAAACCGATTATACAAATCAGTCTAGATTTATAACGAAACCTGGAACCGTCCTCCAAATTCGGTTTATTTTGTTTCAGTTCGATTCGGCTAGTTAATGAGTTCCAAGCCAAATGATGGAAACCCCTACATATTACGGGTAACCGGATGAAATTCTCCGGTTCAAGTTATCACATAATGTTTAAGAAACTTGTAACTATATTGTAATCATATATAACAACCTAATAAAAAGTGAAAATTAAAATCCAACTAAGGCTTTTATTCAAGTATTAATCCACATATCATTGTTTTATCTCAAGTAACAATCCATAAATATGTAAAATAAACAAAACTTCAAAAGTATTGCCATTGGTATGTGTATTAGTAGTCACGCCACATTCTACGCATTTCTAATTTGGCTTCGAACTATCATCTATTGCTTTCTCTCTTTAACTCTTCCTACTTATTGCTCTTGTAATACCTTCGCTTTTGTATCACCTTAGCTGGAACCTTTTGGGTGATATAGCACATGCATAACTTGTGTTTTAACTCTGGGAGAATGGATGCAATAGCTTTCTTCATCTTCCTTCCCAAGATTAGAAAACCTTTACTTTTCAGACAACACTCTCTATGAAACCATTCCTACAAAATTTGGGTACCTCACCAATTTGGTATACCTTCATCTAGATTCCCTTGGAAGTTGTACAATTGAAAACTTATATCAGTTGTCTTCTCTATCTTATTTACGGTCCCTTAGATTAACTGTAATGATGACCAAACATTTGACCAGACCAATCAGCCACCTCAATGACACATCAGCTTCTTTCTCTAAGACCAAACACATGACCAAATGCCCGTAATGGTGACCTTACGAATGACCCAACACTTTTTAAAATTAAAATTTCATTATTAATTAAAAAAAAAAACATTACATAATAATTCAAATAAATTAAAAATAAAATAAAATAAATAATAAAAAATAAAAAACATTAATAACTTAAACTAATAGTCTAAGCTATAATTTTGAGCTATCTTGTACTTCATCGCCCACACCATTTCTAGTTCTTTTTCGGTTAAATGGTCATGGGGTTCATTGAGAACACGAGCTTTTTGACTTTTCTCTCACTCTCATCGTTCCGCCCGCTGGCCTGTTGGGATAGAAGCCTTCGGGTCCCCCTTTTTTCTTGCTTAAATAGAAACATTTGACGTTGTAGCTCAAGTCTTGCCTTTGTGCAAGCCTTTTTTGTTCCAGTTCTTTCTCATGTGCAAGCTTTTGTCACTCTAATTCCACTTGATCTCGACGTGCATGCTCTTGTAGTTCCATTTGTCGCTCCTTTATTCTCAAATACTAAACCGAGGCTTCCGCCTTTTTGGAAAATAAACCCGATGTGACGTTTGCCCATCTATAGACCAACAAGAGTAGGTGCACCAACAGTTGAAGATCCGAATGAGCATGTAAGGATAACACTTTCTTCTTGGACTTGTCTCGGCCCATTGGTTGAACCTCATGAACCTCTATCTTCTCTGAATCCCCTGCTTCTTCGTTTAGATTAAAACCACCGTGTGCTGAGTCGGAATGTGAGGTGGTTTACGATGTACGCGATTTCTTTGAACCTTTACCTTATTTAGGTTCCTGGTAAAACCTTGGCATTTTGACCAATGGAATATCATTAAAGGCGTTCACCCAGTCGAAAGTATGAAATGAAAATGGGTTACAAAAACCACAACCCTAACTTCAAATTTTAACTAGTTCTGTCGTCTAACAACCAGATTCAATTTTCGTAACTAATATAAAAAGTTGTATACAAATTCGGCATCCAGGTCTATCGATTTAGTTCGGGTTGCGATTTTCAAACGGAAACCAAACCAAAAACGGAATTTAAAATTCGGTCTCGGTTCATAACTGAACCAAAAACCATTCTACAAATTCGCAAAATGGAACACATAAATAAAACGGGCCATTGAGCAACTACAATACCTATCTAATGGGTCCATCAAGGCCCAATATAAACTCAAAAATGTCACCCTAAAAGCAACAATACTAAAAAGACAAAAGAGGGGCAAAACCGATTATACAAATCAGTCTAGATTTATAACGAAACCTGGAACCGTCCTCCAAATTCGGTTTATTTTGTTTAAGTTCGATTCGGCTAGTTAATGAGTTCCAAGCCAAATGATAGAAACCCCTACATAACGGGTAACCGGATGAAATTCTCATGTTCAAGTTACTCGAGGAAGGCAAGCTTTTTTGACTCATATGTAAGTGGCCTCGTCATGTTAGCCCCGGAACCTTTTTTGACCCTTTCTTAGTCCTTCTCAAATGTACAACGAGTTGTTTGAACCTTTTAAGCGAAAACCTTTGACCCAAAGCAAACATATCATATTAAAAGTCTACTAGCCCATTAAGGCCCATTATTAACAAACTTAGCCCACTAAACAAAATTACCAATAGCATCACCCATAGCCCTAAACTCAACAATAAATTAAAAAATAATAATAATAAAAAAATAAATAAGAAATCGAGGCAACCGAATACAATAATACTCATTGGCACCATTCCTAAGAGCACTAGATACATGGTGTCACAAGGCTCGTGCCATAGCCAAAAGTTCGCCAGTGAGCAAAACCTCTATGGCACCGTAAATCATATGGCACCACATTCTTGTTTCATCGTTGGCACCGTAAAATGTGGTGCCGTGAGGATTTTTTTTTTTTTTTTTTCATTTTCATAAAATAAAACATACCCAGTATATAAGTAAAGTTTAATTTCATTATTAAAAAAAAACATTACATAAATTAAAAAAACATTGCAGAAAAATGCTAGTAGAATTGCAGCCCATTTTTTGTATATTTCGGCTATGTAAAATTGCAGCCCAACCCAAATTCTCACAACCCCTACTTTTCTTGCTTCTTCCTCCCTACGCTGCTCACATAAAAAAAAAAAAACTATGGCGTGGTGCGGTGGGCACAATGCAAGCCCTTATGGCGCGAGGCACGGTGTGATGCGTCGTCGGTCTTTTTGGGCTGGTAGGTTGCCGCTAACCTATGGCACCACCGTACCGGATCGCTCTAAGTCCATTGGTAACATGAGCGAGTTAACTTCTCTTAACCTTGCTAGGAATAAGTTTATTGGAAACATTCCCACGTTCATTAGTTTGTTGACCAAATTAACGTACCTTGACCTTGCAAACAACTCTCTCTATGGAACCATTCTTAAGTTCATTAGTAACATGAATTACTTAACTTACCTTTGCCTCGTTTGAACTAGTTTACTGGCACCATCCTTATGTCCACTGATAACATGACCAAATTGACAATGTTTTCTCTTAGTTAGAATAACTTCAGTGGAATCATTCCCATGTTTATTGATTCCTTGAGCAAATTAAGATGTCTTCAATTTAGTGGGAATAAGTTTACTCGAACCATTCCCAAGTCCGGTGGTAACATGACCAAATTAATAATACTTTCGTTTGGTGTTAATAATTTTACTCACACCATTCCCGAGTCTATTGATTATTTGACCAATTTAACCTTTCATTTCCTTGGTGAGAATAATTTTAGTTGAATTCGAGATCCATCGGTTCCTTTCCAAGATTAGAAAACTTTTACTTTCAGACAACTCTCTCTATGAAACCATTCCTACAAAATTTGGGTACCTCACCAGTTTGGTATACCTTCATCTAGATTCACTCGGAAGTTGTACAATCGAAAACTTAGATCGGTTGTCTTCTCTATCTTATTTACGGTCCCTTAGATTAACTGTAATGATGACCAAACATTTGACCAGACTAATCAGCCACCTCAGTGACATATCAGCTTCTTTCTCTAAGACCAAACACATGACCAAATGCCTATAATGGTGACCTTACGGATGACCCAACACTTTTTAAAATTAAAATTTCATTATTAATTAAAAAAAACATTACATAATAATTCAAATAAAATAAAATAAAATAAAATAAAAAAGACATTTCAATAAACATTAATAACTTAAACTAATAGTCTAAACTATAATTCCGAGCTATCTTCTGCTTCATCGCCAACACCGTTTCTAGTTCTTTTTCGGTTAAATGTTCATGGGGTTCATTGAGAACATGAGCTTTTTGACTTTTCTCCCACTCTCATCGTTCTGTCGTTCTGCCCGCTGGCCTGTTGGGATAGAAGTCTTCGGGTCCCTCTTTTTATTTCTTGCTTAAATAGAAACATTTGACGTTGCAGCTCAAGTCTTGCCTTTGTGTAAGCCTTTTTTGTTCCAGTTCTTTCTAATGTGCAAGATTTTGTCACTTTAATTCCACTTGATCTCGACGTGCATGCTCTTGTAGTTCCATTTGTCGCTACTTTATTCTCAAATACTAAACCGAGGCTTCCGCCTTTTTGGAAAATATACCCGATGTGACGTTTGCCCATTTATCGACCAACAAGAGTAGGTGCACCAACAACTGAAGATCCGAACGAGCATGTAAGGATAACACTTTCTTCTTGGACTTGTCTTTGCCCATTGGTCGAACCTCATGAACCTCTACCTTCTCTGAATCCCATGCTTCTTCGTTTAGATTAAAACCACCGTGTGCTGAGTCGGAATGTGAGGTGGTTTACGATGTACGTGATTCCTTTAAACCTTTACCTTCTTTAGGTTGCTGGTAAAACCTTGGCATTTCGACCAATGGAAATATAAACTTTGCATAGGTCTGATGATACTTCCAGGATCATATGATCAAACAAGCATCATGCAACATCATCAAACAAGAATCAATAAAAAGAAAAGAAAGATTGTTGAGCCCCTTATATATCTGATATAATTAAACTGAAAGAGGTTTTTAAATGTTGATTACAGATTCTATCCTATATATAATATATGAATCGGTGTCATCCAAGAGACACGTTGATTCACCAAAAGTAAACGTTGTGACTAAAACGTTATAACCTAAAAACTACATAACCGTTTATACCCTTTTTGACCCAGCCCAATATAATGGGTTTACATATTACTAAACTAAAATACATAATATACACTAAACTATTCTAATTACAATTTATAGCACTAATCTTCTAACTTTAACTATTCTTTTGTCAATATTATTCCAACATGGAATATCACTAAAGGCGTTCACCTAGTCGAAAGTATGAAAATGAAAATGGGTTACAAAAAACCACAACCCTAACTCCAAATTTTAACTAGTTCTATCGTCTAACAACCAGATTCAAGAGTGAATTACATAAACCGTCCTTGTGGTTTGCTATAAATTACGGATCTTGTCCCTGTGGTTTTTTTTTAGCGGGTTTCGTCCCATGGTTTACAAAGTTATGGATCTTGTCCCGTCGGACGGGTCCCAAAAAGGACCTCCTTGCAAATACTTTCTAACGTGAGGGCTAACGTCATATTTTGGTGTTAACGATCGGAGTTAATTACATAAATCGTCCTTGTGGTTTGGTAAAGTTACGAATCTTGTCCTGTGGTTTATTATAATATATTTTTTTAAAACTGCTTTTCTTTTAAAAAATAATTTTATTAAAAAATAAAATAAAATTAAAAAAACTAAAAAAAACTTTTTAATTTTATTATAAACGAATAAGCCGTATAAAAACGCTTTTATACGGATTTCTATCTTTACGTTTCATTTGTTTTTATACGGTTTCGTTCGTTTTGTATGAAAATGTATGAAAACATTTTTGTACAAAAATGTACGTTTTTGTATGAAAATGTGTGAAAACATATACAAAAACGTACATTTTCATACAAAAACGTACATTTTAAACAAAAAAAATGTACGGTTTTGTTTAAAATGTACGTTTTTGTTTAAAATGTACGGTTTTGTTTAAAATGTACTATAATATTTTTTTTTAAAAACTGTTTTTCTTTTAAAAAATTAATTTTATTAAAAAAAAAATAAATAAAAAAAAAAAAAAAAAAACTTTTTGAATTTTATTATAAAACGGATGAAGCCGTATAAAAACGTTTTACATGGTTTTATACGTTTCATTTGTTTTTATACAAAACGTTTTTTTTAAAACGTCGGTTTTGTTTAAAATGTACATTTTCATACAAAACGCACATTTTAAACAAAACCGTACGTTTTTTTGGTTTAAAATGTACGTTTTCATACAAAACGTACATTTTAAACAAAACCGTCGCGTTTTTTGTTTAAAATGGGCGTTTTCATAAAAAACGTACATTTTAAACAAAACCGTCGCTTTTTTGTTTAAATTATGCGTTTTGTATGAAAATGTACGCTTTTGTATGAAACGTACATTTTTTCGTTCGTTTTGTATGAAAAATGTTTTCATACATTTTCATACAAAACGCATATTTTGTAGAAAAATGTTTTCATACATTTTCATACAAAAGCAAGCGAAACCGTATAAAACAAATGAAACGTAAAATAGAGAAATCCGTATAAAACGTTTTTTATACGGCTTCATTCGCTTTATAATAAAATTAAAAAGTTTTTTTTTTTTTTTTTTTAATTTAATTTTATTTTTTTAATAAAATTAATTTTTTAAAAGAAAAAGCTTTTTTAAAAATATTATAATAAACCACGTGGACAAGATTCGTAACTTTTACCAAACCACAAGGACGATTTATGTAATTAACTCCGATCGTTAACACCAAAATATGACGTTAGCCCCTCACGTTAGAAAGTATTTGCAGCGGAGGTCCTTTTGGGACCGGTCGACGGGACAAGATCCAGAATTTTGTAAACCACATGGACGAAACCCGCTAAAAACCACAGGGACAAGATCCGTAATTTATAGCAAACCACAAGGACGATTTATGTAATTCACTCCAGATTCAATTTTCGTAACTAATATTAAAAGTTGTATACAAATTCGGCATCCAGGTCTATCGGTTTAGTTCAGTTTGTGATTTTCAAACGGAAACCAAACCAAAAACGGAATATAAAATTCGGTCTCAGTTCATAACTGAACCGAAAACCATTCTACAAATTCGCAAAATGAAACACATAAATAAAACGGGCCATTGAGCAACTACAATATCTATATCTATCTAATGGGTCCATCAAGGCCCAATAAAAACTCAAAAATGTCACCCTAAAAGCAAGCAACAATACTAAAAAGACAAAAGAGGGGCAACGGGAATAGAGTGCTACTTGATGAGTGTCTAAATACTCATCATTTTTATACTGTTAGAATGCCAAAAACATTTGAAAACACTCTTAAATGCTTCAAAATGATAAAAATATCACAAACAAGTGTTTTATATGTTTTAAATGCAAAACATCAAAATCGATGAAAACGTATCAAGTTTGCATAATTGGCGCTTTAGTCCCCAAGTTATAAAAGTTGTCAAAATAAGTCCTGGTAATTCAAAACTTGTAAAATATCATTTTAGGTCCATGAGATTCAAAAGTTGTCAAAACAAACCTTTTAAAGTTTAAAAATCACAAAATGACAACTTTGGTCCCTGAACTTTGAAAATATTCAAAAATAGTCCTTGGTTAATTTAAAAATTGAAAATTATCAAGTTTTAACCTTGTGCTATTCATATTTGACAAAAATGGTCCTTATGATAAAACTTTGGAGAAAATTACAATATTGGTCCTTATAGTTTCTAAATTGACAATTTTGGTCCCTGGATTTGTAAAAATGGAAATTAACAACAAAGGTCCTTGTTCTATTATCACTTGGCAGGTTTAGTCCTTATGAGAGCTTGGGAAAATGTTCAAGTTCAGCCCTTCAACTTTAGCCAAATTGCATATATGGTCCTTATTGTTAAAACCAAGCCATCCGGACCCTTTATTTAATATAAGCCCAAATCCAGCCCAATACACATGACCCGGTCCAGTTTTTAAATTCAAAAGAAACCGCGGTCACTGTTCATCCTCCTCCTTCACCCTTGTTTCACCAATACCAGTGGTTTTTAACCACTGGTTTTCCACCTTTTCACCTCCACATCACCTCCCAGCTGTCTCCTTCCACCTCCACACCAATCCAAAGCCCATTAATGAGAAAAACCAAACCTTTGAAAAAATGGCGCCAAAAGTGACAAATGGCAATTCTGAATATCTGGCTTAATTCAATGGTCTAGATGTGGTGGGATATCTTCAGAGGTCGACAAGAAACTGTTGAGGTCAATAAATATCAAGAAAGAAGCAACAGAGAAGGCAATCTAGTGTAATTTTAAATTTCATTGTCGTTTTAGCTTAATTCTAAATTCCAGTGCATTTTAAAGCTTTTAAATCTTGTATTTCATGTTATCAGTGTAATATAAAACTTTTATAAGCATCAATTTCCAGTTTCAAGTTTTATCTCATGTTATGCAATTTTTACGAATTCAAAGAAATCTCAATCTGTTAAAATGTTATTAGAAATTGTTACTTTGGACTGAGAAGCACATATAAGCTCCTTATAAAGCTTATGCAAGCTTTTAGATACTCTAAAAAGAAGTTTGTTAGTGAAAAGCAGAAATTCACAAAAATATCAAATAAATAACTTAAAAATAAAAAACCATGGTGAAATGTTCTAGCAGGCTGGAGCAGGATATATAATGGATGATCTTGGGTATAGTGCTTATTGGTAAGCTATAGGAGTTGTTACTTGGTCCTAAAATCTCAGTTTGTAACTCAAAGCCATTTGTAAGCTTTTGCTCATTTCTTGCATTTTACTGTTCAAATCAGTCATTAGTTGTAATCTCTGTTTTTTATTGTTCACTAGCTCTAGTTAAGTCTAATTAAGCTTTAAAATCGCTTGTTTGTTAATTTAAATTTATAGTTTACAAAAATTTCATTTTCACAGTTAATTTTGCATAGTTGTAATTTCTCAATATTATGTTGTTATTGATATGGTTTAGTGCTTATTCAGTCTTAATAAGTGATAATATCAAGTTTAAAATCATGTTCATGGTCTGAATCTTGGTTACTCTTTGAAAAACTCAAAATCTGTCATTATAAAGGGTGTTTGGATTTGTTCATTTCACTGTGTAATAGGTTGTGCAGTCTTTTGTTTGTGCTTGTTTCCTGTCACACTAGTATTCAAGCACTCAAACAAACAATAAAAATCAGACCTTGTTTGGTGAAAAGTCAAAATCATCTTTAAATCAATCTAGATAGTTCACTGTTAAGTTCATAGATTACAAATCACATCAAATCAGTTTAAAACTTGTTAAAATAGCTTAATCCAACTTTAGTGTAGCTTATTATAACATATTAAGTCATTAGATTAAGTTCCAAATTCATTTTAGTCAACCTTTCATCTCAATCAAAAGTTAAAAAAGTGCCCTGTGCATCAGTTTTGATACCCAAATCATAAGCTCCTATAGAGCTTATTAGTTAACCATTACCTGTGATTTTTGGTTTTTTGAGAAGCCAACCAAGCTGTCTCAAGGTTACAAGTTTCTATTTTCCAATTATAGCTTATTTGATAGCTTTTTATTTAGCTTATTTTTCACACCATTTCAATACAGTGTCCTGTGCACCAGTTTTTATAGCTCAAACATAAGCTTTTACAGAGCTTATTACTTGTCCATAACCTCGATTTTTGGTTTTAAGATAGTCAACCTGGTCCTTTTAAAGTTCCAAGTGTCATAATTCCAATTGCGACTTATTTGATAAGCCGCAAGTGCTTATCTTTGTCCCATATTACTCAAGATTAATCGAGTTTTACTCGATGGGTTCTCAAGTTTTGAAAAAGCTTCTCAAAAGCTCATGTTAGCTTATCTGGTCATCATCTTTGGTTTATAGGTATTCAACCAGGTCTAAACCAAGTTTCAATTTTTACTTTTCACTTTTAGCTTATTTTGTGTTCTGTGCATCAGCTTAAAGTAGCCCTCCAATTTCTGTTTTCATAATCAAGCTCAAACATAAAATCTGTGGTAACTTGTAATCCAGAGGTTCAAGTTTGTTGTTTTTAGTTGAAATAGAGTTATTTTAGCTTAATATAGCTTCTGTGTAGGATTGGTAGCTTTTGGTTGTTAATTGGCTTTTTCAAGTGCTTATTTATAAGCAGTCACAACTGCAGTTGCTAATTTCTCCAAATAAGCCTATGTTTTTCTATTTTTCCTAGATTCAGAATATTAAAATAGACTTTTCCTGAAATTTTCATAATTTTTCATAACTGTTTGCTATTTTTCTTAATTAAAAACAGTTTTTAGGTATTTTTAAATAGCTTTTAATACTAAAAAATTATAAAAAGCCCAAAAAAATGATTTTTCAATTTTCTTAGGTTAAGATAAATATAAAAGTAGTAAAAAGTATTTTTCCATAATTTTCTTAGTTTAAAAGGTATTTTTTAGCATTTTTATTAGTTTTAAATAGTATTAAATTAATAATAAAACATAATAAGTCTAAAAAATATATTTTTAGTTTTAAAATAAGTTTTATCATATTTTAGATTTTTCTAAGTTATAATTTCATTTTTCTAGGTTAATTTTGTATTTTCTTGTATTTTAGTGCAATTTAAATACTTAATAAATAGTTTTTAAATAATAATAATTAAATAAATAGTTGTAAAAATAATTTTCTTTTTCTAATAATTTTCTTTTATTATTAGGATTGTAAAAACATCATTTTCATATTTATAGGTCTTTTATTTCTTTAAAACTCACTTTTTATTTTGTGCGTGAGCGTAATTTTATTTTAAACGTAAGTTTTAAGTTGTAGGTTTTAAACGTTCATCGCTTTTAAAAATAGTGATAGCGTTTATTTAATAGATTTTAACTTTTATTTCTTTTAATTTGCATTTAAGTCACTGTTATTTGTAAATCTTTTCTTTTAGTATAATTTTCCATCGAAAACCTTACTGATCACTATCATTAGTGATCATTCTATCATCTGAGTTGTTTAAACACCAATTCATCCTCCGTGGGACTTAACGACCCGGGAATTCACTATATTCCTCTGATCTTAATTGCATTTGTGTTTGAATGCTTTTAGTCCGTTAGACTTGACTGCTTAGCCTCAATCAAATTTTGGCGCCACGGGAGGTCAGAAGCGTGTTTCTAGCATTATCGCACCATACTTGCACATATACCACAGTTTGTAAAAGTTTTCAGTAAAGTTAATAGAAAACCAAAAGTTCATTAACACTTTTCCTAAAGTGTTAAAAACCAAAAACAATATAAAACAACAAAACAATCGTAACGCTTTTCTAGCTTGTGTTTCTTTTAAGGTGATTCTTAAAGAGATACGATTTGGTTAAACGGAACGATACCAAAAATATTGTCAAAAGTTTTCAAACCCCATCAAGACAAATCATACCTCGTCTTTTCGGTGGTACTTAATATACATAAAATCAACCACCGCAAATCAAGGCAATGCACTACCTAACTGGGGTGCGACCATTAATAAGTTCCGAACATCGATTTAAAACTTGCCTTTGTGTCACTTGTGATTTGGTGTACCTTTTCAAAGAAGCCATTTCATCCGTGATTATTGGTTAAGTTCACTTGTGTTTTGCCTCATTTGTTTTGGAAATTGATTTTTATACTTAGTGCATGCAAGACTCGTTCTTCCGCCTACAAGTCCACTTTCCGAACTTGGAAACATTCCTCGCAGACGTAGGGCGTTCACTCCTTCACCGTGATCGAGGAACGTCTACCACCACCACCACCGTCGAAATGGCGGAAGACAAACCTATGAATGAGCTTCTCCAAGCACCCATCGAGGGTTACGGAGATGCCATTGTTGTCCCAAATTATTGTGGGCGATACCTTCGAGCTCAAGACCGGGTTGCTTAATCTAGTAACCCAAAGCCAATTCTACGGTCTTGGCGGGATGATCCTCATGCACACATTCGATGGTTCAATAAAATTGCATCAACCATCAAGTACAAGAATGTCCCAAAAGCTATCAAGCTTCTTCTGTTCCATTTTCTCTAGAGGACAAGCCCGGTTGGCTTGAGAAACAACCCCTCGTTCTATAGAGACATGGGAAGACCTAGTTACCAAGTTTGTTAACGAGTTCTATCCTCCATCCGAACCACAAGTCTTAAGAATGAGATAATGAAATTTTCTCGAGATTTGATGAATCATTCGGGAGGCATGGGATCGTTACAAGGAATTGCTCATGAGTGTCCACATCATGGTTTTACCGAGTTAATGCAAATGGATACTTTCTATAATGGTGCGAGACCACCGACCAAGACTCTCGAATGCCTCATGGAGGTAATTTCTTAGCAAAACCACCAAAGAAGCCTTACAAATCATTGAAAACAAGTCCTGTGTCCGTTCTTTCCGCACTAAGACATATCAAAATCGCCTAATCTTTGGACCTTCTACTTCATCTCATATGAGTACATCTAGCAATCGATGCTAAGATTGATAAACTCATCGATGTCGTTCGGGCTTTGGTTCTTGCTAACCAAAGAAAGTCACCTTCACTCGGACACCATCACATGGTGAAGTGAAGAAAGTTGAAGTTTGTGTCACTTGTGGTGGTCCTCATGCATACTACAACCTGTCGCCATCGATGGTAGTCCGTTTGAAGCAAATGCTATAGCCGGTACTTCAAATCAAGGAGGTAATCAATACCGTCCTCGAATGAACCAAATTACCGTGCTAACACTTATCGAGCACCACCGGTTTAACGAAATCCTAACCGGAATCGAATCAACCTAGAATGAACTAAGGTTATCAAAACCAAGGTAATTTCTATCCCGGATCCAATCAAGGTTTCCAACAACAAGGAACCTTCATCAAAACAATTTCAATCGTGGGAATCAATTTCATGGGAATGTGAATCCTAATCAAGGAATTTTCAACAACAAGGTCATAATCAAAACATCCGACCTCAAAATTTCCTCCTAATCCACCTCCCATCATTACTCCTCCAGACCATCATCGATGAGTTATCAAGCGGTTTATGAAATCCCAAGATGAGATGAGCAGATTGTTGGTCGGTCGATTGTCGATCTCAAGAAGTCTTTAAATGATCGACCCTCGAGCTCGGTGCTTTTATCGAGCAACACGATCGCTAACCCGAGGGGCGATGCTAAGGCGATCACGACCAGAAGTGGTGTTTCATACAATGGACCCGCTATTCCTACTACCTCTTCTTCTTCTTCTCTTCCAAAGGTAGTGGAAAGTGAACCTCCAACTCACAATGGACCTACGACTCCAATGCCCCCTCCTCCTGTGGCAATGAGTCAAGTTACCAAGGAAACAACGGACAAAGTGCATTATTCAAGTCCAAGTAATACCGCACAAGTCCCACCTTCTGAGTCCATCCTCAAGTTGTCCGAAACCCAAGTCTAATCCAGAGTTGTTTTGAACCACCAGTAGCTCCGTTGAAAATATCAAATCCAAATCTTCTATTCCATATCCATCACGTTTGAATGAGCAAAAGCTCCGTGAAAAGCTAGTCATCAAATGGACAAATTTTTCCAAATTTTCCAAGAGTTACATTTGACATAAGCTTTATGGATGCTATCATCTTGATGCCCAAGTTTGCATCAACTCTCAAACACATGTTAAGCAATAAGGAAAAGTCGTTTGAAATGGCTAAGACTCCTCTTAACGAGAACCGCTGCGCAGTTATTCTCAAGAAGCTTCGAGAAAAGCTTGGAGATCCCGGAAATTTCTCTTACCTTGTGTATTCCTGTGAATGGTTGAATGCTTTGCCTTGGCGATCTTGGTGCAAGCATCAACCGATGCCATATTCAAGATGGAAGAAACTTTCTTCCGGAACTCACTCCTACATGCATGACTCTCGAGCTTGCAGATCGTACAATATCCCGTCCTCTTGGCATTGCCGAGGACGTGTTGAAAGTAGGAAAGTTCCATTTTCCACCGACTTTGTAGTTGTTGATTTTGATGCCGATCATCGGGTTCCTCTCATTGTTGGTCGAGGATTCACGAGAACGGGCCGTGCTCTCATAGATGTATTTGAGCAAGAAATCACATTACGTGTTGGAAATGAAGTCATCACTTTTAACCTTGATCGACTTCGAGGTACTCGCAAATTATGATTACGAATCGGTTAACCGAATAGATATCATTGATGTTGCTTCAAGAGTACTGCAAGAAGTTCTTGGTTATGATCATAATTCTTCGAGTGATAATCTCACTCATTCATCTCAACCTATCATCGCCAATTCTACTCCTTCTCTCACCCCATTTGAGGAAAGTGACTTCATCTTAGAAGAGATTGAAGCATACTTATCCAGTGATTCTGTACCATGGGAAATTGATCACGCTCCAATTGACATTGAGGGAGACATACTTCTCATTGAGAAGTTGCTTAATGATGATCCATCATCCACCCCTCACTCTAGTGATTCAATTCCTGATGAGATTAATCAAAATGAGATTAATCTGGAGGGAGATTTTCTTCTTGAGAAGTTGTTAAATCATGACATTTCTCTTCCTCTCCCTTCCATCAAACTTCATAACAAGGAAGTCAAATCAGTTGAAAAAACTGAAGAATTTCCTGAGGTTGAACTTAAGGACTTACCACCTCATCTCGAGTATGCATTTCTTGAAGGTGATGATAAATTACCAGTCATTATTGCTAGAGATTTGAGTAAAGATGAAAAAGCTGCTCTCATAAAAATCTTGAAGTCACACAAGCAAGCAATTGCTTGAAACTCTCCGACATCGAGTATAAACCCCGAATTTTGTACACACAAAATCTTGATGGAGGATGACTTCAAACCAGCGATTCAACATCGAGAAGAGTAAATCCAAAAATCCATGATGTTATCAAACAAGAGGTTATCAAACTTCTTGATGCGGGATTGATTTACCCGATCTCGAGGCGGTCCTTGGGTTAGCCCAATTCATTGTGTTCCTAAAAGGGTGGCATAATCATTGTCACAAATGAAGATAACGAGTTAATTCCAACTCGATTGGTAACGGATGGCGTGTTTGCATCGACTATCGTAAGTTGAATGACGCCACTCGTAAAGACCATTTTCCTCTACCCTTTATGGACCAAATGCTTGAGAGATTAGCGAGGAATGAATACTATTGTTTCCTTGATGGTTTCTCGGGGTACTTTCAGATTCCCATTGATCCAAAGGATCAAGATAAAACCACATTCACCGCCCATACGGAACTTTTGCCTATAGACGTATGCCTTTTGGCTTATGTAATGCTCCCGCACGTTCCAACGATGTATGATGGCCATATTCCACGACATGATCGGGAAACAATGGAGGTGTTTATGGATGACTTCTCGGTCATTGGGGATTCGTTTCAAACATGTCTCTCCCATCTAGATAAAATGCTCAAATGGTGTGAAGACACCAATCTTTGTCTAAACTGGGAGAAAAGTCACTTTATGGTCAAAGAAGGCATAGTCCTTGGCCATAAGATTTCAAAGAACGGATTGAGGTTGATAGAGCAAAGTTGATGTCATTGCTAAATTACCTCATCCTACTACCGTCAAAGGTATTAGGAGTTTTTAGGTCATGCCGGTTTCTATCGAGATTCATTCAGATTTTTCCAAAATCGCCTACCAATGACCCATCTTCTTGAAAAGGATGCTCCTTTTATCTTTTCACCCGAGTGCATCGTAGCTTTTGAAACATTGAAGAAAAAGCTTCTCAAGCACCCATTCTCGTTGCTCCCGATCGATTTACCTTTTGAACTAATGTGCGATGCAAGTGATTTTGCTATTGGCGCAATCTTAGGGCAACGAAGAAACAAGCATTTTCACCTATTCACTACGCAAGTAAGACTATGATGAAGCTCAAACTCATTACACCACCACGTAAAAAGAGCTATTAGCCGTGGTGTATGCATTTGAAAAGTTTCGGCCGTGTTTAATCTTGACCAAATGTGTAGTGTATACGGATCACTCGGCTCTTAAATATCTCTTTGCAAAACAAGATGCAAAGCCGAGATTGCTCAGTTGGGTTCTCCTCCTCCAAGAATTTGATATTATCATACGTGATAAAAAGGAGCCGAGAACCCGGTCACGATCATCTGTCGATTAGAGAACCCTCACCAAGATGTTTTCGAGAAAAGGAAATAAATGAAACATTTCCTCTCGAGACACTCAATGCGGTTTCTTTTCGTGGAAACTCTTCTACCCCATGGTTTGTCGACTTTGCAAATTACCATGCGGGTAACTTCATTGTGAAAGGGATGTCAACCCAATGGAAGAATAAATTCTTCAAGGATGTTAAACACTATTTCGGGACGACCCTTTCTTATTCAAAATCTGTATGGATCAAGTCATCCGACGGTGTGTTTATGGACAAGAAGCTCTTGACATTCTCAAAGCTTGCCATCTTTGACCCACCGGGGCCATCATAGTCCAAACTACACCGCCAAAAAGGTGTTTGATTCCGGTTCTATTGGCCCACAATCTATAAAGATGCCCACGACTTTGTCAAACTTGTGATGCTTGTCGTCATGGAAACATATCTCAAAGGAATGAAATGCCACAAAATGCAATTCAAGTTTGTGAGATATTTGACATATGGGTATTGATTTTATGGGGCCATTTCCATCTTCTCGTGGTAACAAGTACATACTAGTGGTCGTTGATTATTTGTCGAAATGGGTTGAAGCAAAGGCTTTACCTACAAATGATGCCCGAGTAGTTGTGAAATTTTGAAATCTCTGTTTGCGTGTTTGGAACTCCTCGTGCAATAATCGGTGATCGTGGTACACATTTTGTAATGACCAATTTGATCGTGTCATGCAAAAGTATGGTGTTACCCACCGCTATCTATCGTGCATACCACCCCAAACAAGTGGGCGGTGGAAGTTTCAAACCGTGGTATAAAAAGAATCCTTGAAAGGACGAGGGTGAAAATCGTGCATCCCGGTCGGATAAACCGGATGACGCACTGGGCTTTTCGACACTTACAAAACACCAATTGGGTGTACTCCATACAAGCTAGTGTACGGAAAAGCATGTCATCTTCCGATTGAACTAGAGCACAAGGCTTATCGGGCCTTAAAACATGCAAACTTCGATATACGACGGTAGGTGATCATAGAAAAGTTCAAATGAATGAACTAAATGAACTTCGTGATCAAGCTTATGAGAACTCTTTGATCTACAAGCAAAAGACAAAGAAGATTCATGACTCCAAGATCAAGAACCGCGTTTTCAACGTTGATGATCGAGTCCTTCTTTTCAACTCTAGATTGAAGATTTTCTCGAAAGCTTAAGTCCTACCGGTCCGGTCCATTTACCATTACTAAGGTTTATCCTTATGGCACCATTGAGTTATCTCACCGATGGTCCTAATTTTAAAGTAAATGGTCATCGATTAAAGCATTACTTTGGAGAGGACATTCCCCACGGTTGTCCGGATCTACAAACATTCCCATGAACCAATGAATGCGGGATCGAGTCAAGCTAGTGACTCGGGAATCAAAAATTGTAGCACGCACCATATGGGTTTCACCCATAATTCGCCTTCTTATCCCTTTCTATCACCCTAGTGTGGGGAGTCTACCCACACTGTTGTATATTCTCAATCTTTCTAAAAAAAAAAAAAAAAAAAAAAAAAAAAATTAAATAATGGCCGTAGTATTTCCTTTTATGTTCTTTGTTTCGCATAACATGGGTACTTTGAATATTGAGGGCAATATTCATTTCTTAGTGTGGGGGAATTCTCACGAATTTCATGTAATTATTCCACCCAATTCCCGTTTTGGCCAAAATTTTTTGGAGTAAGTGTTTTCACTTACTCAAAGAAATGGTAATCATCCACCATGTCTAACCCACATAAGGATTGGCTAATCCAGGAGCAAACGGCTCTTGGTAAAGATATATCAAATCCGTTTATACGGCTTGCAATTTGCCCAAAATTGTATGGTGTTCAACTCACCATATCTTTAAACTAGTGAAAAGTTGGCTAGCCCGCAAGTTTATGGCTTGTGGTAAAGGCAGTTGAAAATCCATAATTGGTAATCGACTCACCAAAGATAATTTTGATAATTTATCTAAGAGTTGGCTAGTCCAGAAGGGTACGGCTTCTGGTAAAGACAAATCAAATCCGTTGAAAGCTTATGATTTGCTCAAAATCATTTGGTTATCATTGTACCAAAGTTCTTACTTGAACTTAAACAATTGGCTACTCCAGAAGTAATGGCTTTTGGTAAAGAGAATAAAATCCATTAAATTTTCTCAAAACATTGCTAGGGACTAGCAATATCTTAGTGTGGGGGATTGATGAGTGTCTAAATACTCATCATTTTTATACTGTTAGAATGCCAAAAACATTTGAAAACACTCTTAAATGCTTCAAAATGATAAAAATATCACAAACAAGTGTTTTATATGTTTTAAATGCAAAAACATCAAAATCTGATGAAAAACGTATCAAGTTTGCATAATTGGCAGTTTTAGTCCCCCAAGTTATAAAAGTTGTCAAAATAAGTCCCTGGTAATTCAAAAACTTGTAAAATATCATTTTAGGTCCATGAGATTCAAAAGTTGTCAAAACAAACCTTTTAAAGTTTAAAAATCACAAAATGACAACTTTGGTCCCTGAACTTTGAAAATTGTCAAAAATAGTCCTTGGTTAATTTAAAAATTGAAAATTATCAAGTTTTAACCTTGTGCTATTCATATTTGACAAAAATGGTCCTTATGATAAAACTTTGGAGAAAATTACAATATTGGTCCTTATAGTTTCTAAATTGACAATTTTGGTCCCTGGATTTGTAAAAATGGAAATTAACAACAAAGGTCCTTGTTCTATTATCACTTGGCAGGTTTAGTCCTTATGAGAGCTTGGGAAAATGTTCAAGTTCAGCCCTTCAACTTTAGCCAAATTGCATATATGGTCCTTATTGTTAAAACCAAGCCATCCTGACCCTTTATTTAATATAAGCCCAACCAAATTAATACACATGACCGGTCCAGTTTTAAATTCAAAAGAAACCGCGTCACTGTTCATCCTCCTCCTTCACCCTTGTTTCACCAATACCGGTGGTTTTAACCACCGGTTTTCCACCTTTCACCTCCACATCACCTCCCACCGTCTCCTTCCACCTCCACACCAATCCAAAGCCCATTAATGAGAAAACCAAACCTTTGAAAAATGGCGCCAAAAGTGACAAATGGCAATTCTGAATATCTGGCTTAATTCAATGGTCTAGATGTGGTGGGATATCTTCAGAGGTCGACAAGAAACTGTTGAGGTCAATAAATATCAAGAAAGAAGCAACAGAGAAGGAATCTAGTGTAATTTTAAATTTCATTGTCGTTTTAGCTTAATTCTAAATTCCAGTGCATTTTAAAGCTTTTAAATCTTGTATTTCATGTTATCAGTGTAATATAAAACTTTTATAAGCATCAATTTCCAGTTTCAAGTTTTATCTCATGTTATGCAATTTTACAATTCAAAGAAATCTCAATCTGTTAAAATGTTATTAGAAATTGTTACTTTGACCGAGAAGCACATATAAGCTCCTTATAAAGCTTATGCAAGCTTTTAGATACTCTAAAAGAAGTTTGTTAGTGAAAAGCGTAAATTCACAAAATATCAAATAAATAACTTAAAAATAAAAAACCATGGTGAAATGTTCTAGCAGGCTGGAGCAGGATATATAATGGATGATCTTGGGTATAGTGCTTATTGGTAAGCTATAGGAGTTGTTACTTGGTCCTAAAATCTCAGTTTGTAACTCAAAGCCATTTGTAAGCTTTTGCTCATTTCTTGCATTTTACTGTTCAAATCAGTCATTAGTTGTAATCTCTGTTTTTTATTGTTCACTAGCTCTAGTTAAGTCTAATTAAGCTTTAAAATCAGTTGTTTGTTAATTTAAATTTATAGTTTACAAAAATTTCATTTTCACAGTTAATTTTGCATAGTTGTAATTTCTCAATATTATGTTGTTATTGATATGGTTTAGTGCTTATTCAGTCTTAATAAGTGATAATATCAAGTTTAAAATCATGTTCATGGTCTGAATCTTGGTTACTCTTTGAAAAACTCAAAATCTGTCATTATAAAGGGTGTTTGGATTTGTTCATTTCACTGTGTAATAGGTTGTGCAGTCTTTTGTTTGTGCTTGTTTCCTGTCACACTAGTATTCAAGCACTCAAACAAACAATAAAAATCAGACCTTGTTTGGTGAAAAGTCAAAATCATCTTTAAATCAATCTAGATAGTTCACTGTTAAGTTCATAGATTACAAATCACATCAAATCAGTTTAAAACTTGTTAAAATAGCTTAATCCAACTTTAGTGTAGCTTATTATAACATATTAAGTCATTAGATTAAGTTCCAAATTCATTTTAGTCAACCTTTCATCTCAATCAAAAGTTAAAAAAGTGCCACGTGCATCGCTTTTGATACTAAATCATAAGCTCCTATAGAGCTTATTAGTTAACCATTACCTGTGATTTTTGGTTTTTTGAGAAGCCAACCAAGCTGTCTCAAGGTTACAAGTTTCTATTTTCCAATTATAGCTTATTTGATAGCTTTTTATTTAGCTTATTTTTCACACCATTTCAATACAGTGTCCTGTGCACCAGTTTTTATAGCTCAAACATAAGCTTTTACAGAGCTTATTACTTGTCCATAACCTCTGATTTTTGGTTTTAAGATAGTCAACCTGGTCCTTTTAAAGTTCCAAGTGTCATAATTCCAATTGCAGCTTATTTGATAAGCCTGCAAGTGCTTATCTTTTTGTCCCATATTACTCAGTATTAACTGAGTTTTACTCAGTGGGTTCTCAAGTTTTGAAAAAGCTTCTCAAAAGCTCATGTTAGCTTATCTGGTCATCATCTTTGGTTTATAGGTATTCAACCAGGTCTAAACCAAGTTTCAATTTTTACTTTTCACTTTTAGCTTATTTTGTGTTCTGTGCATCAGCTTAAAGTAGCCCTCCAATTTCTGTTTTCATAATCAAGCTCAAACATAAAATCTGTGGTAACTTGTAATACAGAAGTTCAAGTTTGTTGTTTTAGTTGAAATAGAGTTATTTTAGCTTAATATAGCTTCGTGTAGGATTGGTAGCTTTTGGTTGTTAATTGGCTTTTCAAGTGCTTATTTATAAGCAAATACAACTCAGATTGCTAATTTCTCCAAATAAGCCTATGTTTTCTATTTTTCCTAGATTCAGAATATTAAAATAGACTTTTCCTGAAATTTTCATAATTTTTCATAACTGTTTGCTATTTTCTTAATTAAAAAGCAGTTTTAGGTATTTTAAATAGCTTTTAATACTAAAAATTATAAAAAGCCCAAAAAAATGATTTTTCAATTTTCTTAGGTTAAGATAAATATAAAAGTAGTAAAAAGTATTTTTCCATAATTTTCTTAGTTTAAAAGGTATTTTTTAGCATTTTTATTAGTTTTAAATAGTATTAAATTAATAATAAAAACATAATAAGTCTAAAAAATATATTTTTAGTTTTAAAATAAGTTTTATCATATTTTAGATTTTTCTAAGTTATAATTTCATTTTTCTAGGTTAATTTTGTATTTTCTTGTATTTTAGTGCAATTTAAATACTTAATAAATAGTTTTTAAATAATAATAATTAAATAAATAGTTGTAAAAATAATTTTCTTTTTCTAATAATTTTCTTTTATTATTAGGATTGTAAAAACATCATTTTCATATTTATAGGTCTTTTATTTCTTTAAAACTCACTTTTTATTTTGTACGTAGACGTAATTTTATTTTAAACGTAAGTTTTAAGTTGTAGGTTTTAAACGTTCATCGCTTTTAAAAATAGTGATAGCGTTTATTTAATAGATTTTAACTTTTATTTCTTTTAATTTGCATTTAAGTCACTGTTATTTGTAAATCTTTTCTTTTAGTATAATTTTCCATCGAAAACCTTACTGATCACTATCATTAGTGATCATTCTATCATCTGAGTTGTTTAAACACCAATTCATCCTCCGTGGGACTTAACGACCCGGGAATTCACTATATTCCTCTGATCTTAATTGCATTTGTGTTTGAACAGTTTTTAGTCTGTTAGACTTGACTGTTTAGCCTCAATCACTACTCCCTCATAGGGAACTAAAAAATTGAAATAATATTGTTGGATCGAAATGGCTGATAATTCCTTCAAAATGGAACACCCACTTGGTATTATTTTTTATCCTACATGTTTTTTGCTTTAATTTACTTGGTGGTTATAAATTTTTTTTTTTTTTATATATATATATTTTTTTGGTAGTTATGTTTTTAGTAGGTGCACCAATTGTTTTTATTCCTGCATGTTTTTAGTATCGTGTTAGTGAGTTTTCAACAACATATATATATATATTTTTTAAATCACCCTTCTCTCATAAAATACTAAAACTAAGCTTATTTTTTATCTGCTAATGTTTCATTTCATTTTTTTTTTTTTTTTTTTTAACGGACTGATGTAAGTTTATCATGTGACAACTAACTTAGGTAAGTTTTAAAATAAGCCCAAAAGAGGGAAGCTCATAAAGCCATGAATAAACTTAAACAAACTCACCCAAGTGTTGTTGAGGTAGTTGTATTTTGAGGGTCATTGTGGTTTAAGGGTCGTTGTGGTTTCAGGGTCGTTGTGGTTTAAGGGACGTTGTAGTTTGTAGATCGTTGTGGTTTAGGGTAGTTATAGTTTGTGGGTCGCTGTAGTTTAAGGGTCATTGTGGTTTAAGCCTTTAAGGGTCGTTTTGGTTTAAGGGTCGTTGTGGTTAGAGGGTAACGTAGTTGTAGTTTGTGGGTTGCTGTAGTTTAAGGGTCGTTGTGGGTTGCTGTAGTTTAGCGTATGAGCTTATTTAGTCATGTTCTTTTTGGTCATTTACCTTATTAAGCTAACCAAACTCCTGAGCGTATCAGCTTATTAAAGATAACCAATCCAAACACTCATTATCGGCTTATAAGCTTATGATTAATGAGTCATAAGCTGCTTATATCACATAAGCTTAAGCCGAAGTCATAAGCTTAGATAAATCACCCCCTTAGTTTAGCTGTGGATAATTCTGTCATTAGTTAAATATGTTCCAGATAAAACCAGGCCTCATTTTACATCCTTCTTTTTTTCTATTCTCTTCGTGAATATCAGCTAATCAAATATTTTTTTTATATAAACTCTGCATTTGTCTGTTCTATGCATAACAATGACAGTTTCGTGTTATTCGACATTTCAGATGTAAAGGTGGAAAAAGAGGATGTCAAGAGTACTGGTATATTGTTTGAACTCTACTTACGTTTGATTCATTTTTTGGATCATACTATATTTTTAAGTTTTTAACTGCCTTGTATATATGTTTCTGTTTTGTGTTACTTCAGGAGCAAAAGGAAAGGGGAGAGAGAGTGATCCGACTATAGAGGTACATTCAGATATCTTGTGCGTTACTAAATTCAGAGTACACTTCGATGATAATGGGGTTTTATTCATTGAAATGCGTAAATTTGTTTACTTGGTCAGTTATGTATTTGATGATTGTTATTGTTTAAGTTTACTAATGACTTGCTTTTCTATAGGAGGATTGTCCTAGACCAGATGTGATGGATTTCATCAGCGAAATGCCGGATATGGTTCTTGTTAACATACTCTCTCGTCTGCCTTTAAAACAAGCGGTGACCACCGGCGTTCTCTCCCCAAGATGGAGGTTTGTGTGGTGTTCTCTAAACAAATTGGACTTCGTTGGTTCCACAACTCTAGATAAGATGGATAAGAAACTTTGTGATTTGGAGAGGGCTAAGTACATCAATCAAGTGAATAGTGTCATAGGAAGTCTTAAAAGTCACAACAGCCCAATGGTTAAGTTTTCCAGGATTTGTTTTGATTTGGATAAGACTTATTCCAAAGATATTGATAACTGGCTCCGGTTTGCTCTTGACAAGAAAGCTGAGGTTCTTGAACTGGATTTAACTGAAAACGATCTCGAAGCTCGTCGTGGTACCAAGGAAAACTATAATTTCCCTTTACCTTTGTCAGATGGAAACATGGTACGCCTTTCTGAATGCTCGTCATCCAGCTCAATGGTTGTTGAGACTTTGTCTTTTAAGGAGCTCTCTTTGTCGTTTGTCAACGTGAGTGATCAAACCTTAACATTACTACTGAAAAATTCTCCAAATCTTGAAATGCTCTACATTCATGGATCTGGTTTGTTGACTGATATTGATGTTGGTGGTCGAGACATTAACATGAAACACTTAACATTGACGGGCAATCTCGAGGTCCAATTCATTTCTTTACATGATTTTGATCTTGAAAAGTTTCACTATTTCGGTTTAGGTATAGTTATGCGTCTAAGGAATCTTCCGAAGATTATAGAAGTTTGTATTGGCATAGTAAGTGTGGGGTTGAAGAATAAGGTGTTCAGTGCGATCTCGTCTGTTGCTTCCAACCTTGAGGTTCTTAACTTAACCATAGATCGTAGAATGGTTAGTAGTTCTTCTCTAATTTATTTTTGTGTTTTTAATCTTTAATTATCAGATGATGAGATTGTTTTCTTGTTTTTCTAGGAAGATTTGAATGTTCAAGCAATTCCAGGACTACCAAATGTCAAGACATTGAAACTGATAATTTCAACTGAAGAACGTGATAGTCTAATAGCGTTCATTGAAATAGCTAAGAAGTGTCCGAAGTTGGAATTTTTCGTAGTAGCGGTATGTTTTCAGTAGCTACTTGTAATTAAAATTCATAAATAAAATCGATGTTGATATTCTGTTTATTAATAAGGATGTTGTTTCTGACTTCATCTAATTCATAAACTATGCTGATATGATCTTTTTGCAGCTATATTGGTGTGCACGAATCACAAGAAAGAAAACTTCGTGTATTGCTCTTGGTCACTCCTTTCCACACCTCAAGTATCTTGAGATTGAAGGTTATCGTGGTCTAGTTAGTGACTTTCAGATTGCTTTGTACATGATAGGCAATGCTGCTGGTACACTCAAGAAAATTTTAATAGATCCTTGCATCCATCCTTTTGACGATGTATTAACTACAGAGGAGTCTTTGAAGAGAGAGGAAGCCGGTCGATCACATGCCAAATCCGAGTTGTCACAATGTTTGCCTCCATGGGTGGAGTTGGTTATACTCTGATCCACCTTTTAGATGCTTTGATTTCGTCCTTCTTACGAACTATCTAGTTGTTTTTAGGACCTGCTTTTGGACCGTGTTAATGCTTTGCATCATGTTAAAATGCTTTTGGATCAATATGTTACATGGTGTTGGCACTTGGCAGCATTCAGTAGGGATCATCATTTGTGTTCGTTGAATGGTTAAATTCCTTTCACATAGCAATGCTTAGCATCTTTGTGACCTTAATGGATGCTTATATACTAGCAATGGGTCAAATACCACCAAGCTAATGCTTGATGGAATGAACGCAAGTATGTTATGATTTCCATGTTTGATTTAACTGCATTCATTCTTATACGTAATGCATGAGTAAAGTAGGTATGACCATCAGAAGTCAGATGGTTGAAAGGAGACTGCAATTCAGTTTAGGGTCAACCTGAATAACCAGTTTTGACATGTTGCCAAACCTTGCGATTTTCGGCGGAGTATTTGATTTACCTTGTAGACTTATTTCTTGTAGGTATTGTCTATGGGCTTGACGTCTTTTTCATCTTTGAATTTGACTTGGTTTTGTGCTCAATTTCGCTTCTGGTGATAAAATTATTCAAGGTGTCTTTGTTTACTCTGTCATCCAAGGTGAACAGATTCTTTTCACATTCCTCGTATCCTAGTAATTGATTTCATCCATAATTTGGTAACGAGGGCCATGTCCGTTTTCATCCCTAACACTGGTAATGTGACCTTGACCTTTGCTTTGATCATCCGCCACCACCTATTTCTCGCCCATAAACATGAACTCGTGTGCTTTTTTGCTAATGAGCCAGAATATACAAATGAGTTGCCCGGACTCGTCAAGTCTGAAGAGACAATATCTCAAACAATATAGTTGGAATGTGGTAAGAATCAGCATAATGAAAATTAGAAAATACCACTTCATATCTGGGAATGTGATATTGATTTTGGCAAATGTGTTTGACTTTTCACTTCAAGAAAATGGATCGAGTTGTGCCTATTTCCGTGAGTGTACTACTTTCATGTATGTTATTGTTGCCACTTGTAAAATATGGGTTTAGACTGTAGAAATCAAAGAGGGAATACTGAAAACTATATTATTATATTCAACTAAACAATAAAGATTACAAAACATTATATAGAAAAGTAACTAACATAACCCTAGCAACTAAACGGGCCTAAATAAGTACGCCAATAGACCTTTATTATCTAATACCCTCTCAAACTCACAATGTTGCGGTAAAACATAAAATAAATTAAACCGAAAAGCAAGCAGCGGATGGTTCCAGAGTGCAAACGTGGTGCAACCTCAGAACAGAGCAACACAATTACGGAGATGAACGAGAGCAGATTCAGGCAGACAGATTCAGACAAACAGATGCAGACAGACAAGCATATTCAGGGGACTGATTCAGACAGGCAGATTCAAACAGACAGATTCAAATTCGGATTCCGACAGATTCAGATTCAGACGGAACCAGATGCGGAACCACATGTGAAACCAGATTGTTGATGTCGAGATGCTACACATAACTACTCAAGACATAATCGGATTAGTTAAAACTGTACCATCACCATCTCCAATACAAAATCAAGTATAACCAAACCAATCCTCCAATTCTTCAAAATCACTAAACCAATACCAATACAAAATCAAACTGACCAACAATAATCCATCACAACCCAAACACGCATAACAAAACCAATTTCTAATTGAATACCGATATTAATTCATACCGATACGAGTACCAAAGTTTTTTTATTTATTTATTTTTTTTCACCGACGGCGATCAAAACTGACTAATTCCATTTGCATGCCATATCCTCCAATCAAAAGCAAGCATGATCCTTGATTTATAAATGTAAGACACGTATATATCCCAATAACGTGTACACCCTCCAATCAAAAGCAAGTATAAACTTATTAATGCAAACAGACACATAAATTGAATACGGATTCAACTAATCATGGCATACGGCAAATGAGAACAAACGAACATGTTACCGTGACAACAAATAACTTTTTTTTTTTTTTTCTTATTTTTGACCTAGCTCTTGATACCATGTAGAAATCAAAAAGGGAATACTGAAAACTATATTATCAGATTCAACTAAACAATAAAGATTACAAAACATAATATAGAAAAGTAACTAACCTAACCCTAGCAACTAAACGGGCCAAAACAAGTGGGCCGGGCCAATAGACCTTTATTATCTAACATAGACTTGTATCTTCCTAGTGGTATATTTGATCTTTTACTCAAATATCGAGTTATTGAGTATCGTTTTATTGACGTCTAGCGAGAGTTGTGAGCCGACGTGACATTTCTTGACTGATTATCGGTTGAGAATTTTTCGTAATTGACCGAATTTTTTATATATGTATTCGATATTCGGTTTCATGATTAAGTTTAGTTTGTGATCTGCAAGCCGAAACCTAACCCAAAACCGATTATACAATCGCCTAGATTTATAACGAAACCTGGAACCGTCCTCCAAATTCGGTTTATTTTGTTTCGGTTCGATTCGGCTAGTTAATGAGTTCCAAGCCAAATGATGGAAACCCCTACATATTACGGGTAACCGGATGAAATTCTCCAGTTCAAGTTATCACATAATGTTTAAGAAACTTGTAACTATATTGTAATCATATAAAACAACCTAATAAAAAGTGAAAATTAAAATCCAACTAAGGCTTTTATTCAAGTATTAATCCACATATCATTGTTTTATCTCAAGTAACAATCCAGAAATATGTAAAATAAACAAAACTTCAAAAGTATTGCCATTGGTATGTGTATTAGTACTCACGCCACATTCTACGCATTTCTAATTTGGCTTCAAACTATCATCTATTGCTTTCTCTCTTTAACTCTTCCTACGTATTGCTCTTGTAATACCTTTGCTTTTGTATCACCTTAGCTGGAACCTTTTGAGTGATATACCACATGCATAACTTGTGTTTTAACTCTGGGAGAATGGATGCAATAGCTTTCTTCATCGTCCGAACTTGATCTGTTACGACCATTGTAGGTTGCTTCTTGAATATCGTCATGAACGACTCGAGCAACCAAATGTAGGATTTTGTGTCTTCACATTTAATCATTCGAGCAACAATCGTCACACTCTTTCTTTGGTTATCAATTGCAGTGAATGGAAAAAATATCAAATTGTACCTCAACGCATATAAAAACACATGGTCTTAGTGAACAAATTTATACTTAAAAAAACATACACCAGTTTGTGCTAAATCACAAGTGATTTGAGATAAATCACATGTGATTTAGCCTGAATCACAGGTGATTTGAAGCACTAGTAAATCACAGGTGATTTGAAGCACTAGTAAATCACAGGTGATTTGAAGCACCGGTAATCACAAGTGATTTAGCATAAATTACATGTGGTTTAGGCTAAATCACATGTGATTTGTATTTAATTGTAAAAGCCAAATAGTCTAAACTTACTTTTAGTTCTGAAAGTTGCATAAAGGAAATGATGTCTTCAAGCTCTTCATAATTTAGGTGTTGTCACAGCATGTGAAAGATATACAAGTTTGAAGTTTGTTTCTATCATATTTGTTAAAAATGACATGTTATTTTTTAAAATTGCAAATGGGCAAATCATAAAATCAGTGATTTATGCCAAATCACTAGTGATTTAGGCCAAATCACTAGTGATTTAGGCCAAATCACTAGAGATTTAGGCCAAATCACTAGTGATTTAGCATAAATCACTTGTGATTTAGCCCAAATCACATCTGAGTTACCCGAAATCACTTGGGATCTGGCACAAATCCCAAGTGATTTCAGGTAGATTAAATGTGATTTGCAATTTAATCTTGTGATTTACTTCAAATCAAATAAGATTTTGCAAATCACTTGTGATTTAAGCCAAATCATAAGTGATTTCTTCTAAATCACAAATGATTTCAGGTAAATCAGATGTGATAATTTGCAGTTTACTCATGTGATTTACTTCAAAACAAATGTGATGCAAATTCTAGCCTTAAAGCATATCTAAATCACATGTGATTGACTGTAAATCACAAGTGATTTCACTGTATACCTCAAAACTAAACTATGTTAATAAAATCACTAATGATTTACACTTACCAGGTGCGTTTTCATCACTTCCGAGATCATCTTCAGCAATAAACTCGTTCAACATCACCAACAACATTCATAGCGAATTAGCGAGTATACCTTCTTCGACTATCCGAACTCGTTAAGTATCATGATCACTCCTAACCTCGCTACCTCCTTCAACAGAATCAACAACCATACCTACACTACTTATGCTACCTAATTCAACAATCTGAACATCAACAACACTACCTGCAATACCTTCAACACTCTGTACAATTTCTCCAATATTATCCATGGATGATTTTGATGATTTTTTTTAATCCGATTTTTATGAATATGATGATTTTTGACAACGTTTGATGACTAAATCTATAATAATTAAATGATACTCGGCCTAATTTGATGATTAATGATGAAGTTAACGGATGATTTTGATGAGTTTTGAACAGATTGATGACTAAATCTAATGTACCGAATGAAAAGCAACCTAATTTGATGAATGAATCTTGAATTTAATTGATGATTTGATGATTTTTGGATCTCTCATATGTGTGTCTTTTGTGTGTGTGTGGAGAGAGAGTGATTTCAATGAATCATGTTTGTGATAACTCAGGGAAAAGGGAAAATAAGGGGAAAAAAATACTATTATATTAGACTAAAATGCCCCTTAAGTGTAATTTTCATATTTAATTTCGAACCTTAGATGAAAGTGAAATGAATGGTGAGGATTTTACCATATGGTCTTTGAAAATTATGTGCACTATATGGATCCCACCCCATAATACTCATTGGCACCATTCCTAAGTCCATTGGTAACATGAGCGAGTTAACTTCTCTTAACCTTGCTAGGAATAAGTTTATTGGAACCATTCCCATGTTCATTAGTTTGTTGACCAAATTAACAAACCTTGACCTTGCAAACAACTCTCTCTATGGAACCATTCTTAAGTGTTGGTGTGTAATGTAACTCCCAGAACAGGGTTAGATAATCAATGTCAGCAGAAACAAGTATCAATTCAGCAGAAACAAATACCACTAGGTGGTTACCGGATATCACTTGAAATCGTGTGATCACTTTCCAAAGTAAACTATTCGACCCTAATGCCTGGGTTACACGAATATCTACTTGGGATAAGACCAAATGCAGCTATCGAATTAGGAACAATTCAATAACCCTTGCGCTTATAAGTGTTAATCGCTTTTTGTCCAGATATCATGCATAATCGATCTCCTATTTATAGGAGGTTACTCGAGCTAGTCAAATGGAATTATGAGTATTAATCGCCCATTAATAGCCTCATAATTATCCCCATTATAGCCAAGTTAGTGGTTACATGACCAATTAAACGCGGTCATTATGCGCTTGTAATCGCCACTGAATAGGTCAAACCCGTTACAAGCGATTTCATCAATACCTTCATAGCACCAGCGGTGGAAACACCGCCAGATTGAAACACCACCGCTTCTGGAAACATCGCATATCGATGGAAACCACAATCGCATTTTCCACTAGCACTACCAATACAAACCACTATTAGAGTCAGGGTGTTCATGGACCTTATGGGTAGGGCTGCAATCAAGTCAAGCTTTTATCAAGCAACTCGAGCTCGAGCTTGAGCTTGGCTCGATCAAGTCAAGCTTTTATCAAGCTCAAGCCCAAGCTCAATCCCAATAAGTTGGCTCGAAACATATAACAAGCCAAGCTCAAGCTTTTGATAGCTTGGCTCGAGCTTTTATCAAGCCTTAGTATATATATCTTTTTATATTAAATCCTTATAATTAACTATGGGCTAATTTGAATATTATTCTAATTATAAGGATTTACTTAATAAAAAATTATTTAATATACTCTTGAATGACTTTTATATGGTAAATAAAGTTGTAATTATTTGTAACAACGATATCTTAGACCAGTGATGTTGCTTATTTGCTATATATCTAGAAGCGAATACAAATTTCTAGTTATGAATCGTGAATATTAATAGACCAAAATACATACTACTATTAGATAATTTTAGCTTTTGTTTATACTTAGTATATCGATGACAACATTAATTAGTACTTTGGCTTATGTTTCATTCTAATATAATAATATTGGACTTAAAACGAAAATGTTATTGTTGGTTTTATTATCGTTAAATTACTTTAATTTGGTTTTCAAATGTGGTTTTAGTTTATATTACTTTATAAATATATATATATATATATATTTTTGATGACTTTTTCTATCAAATACAATATTTTTGTGTACATTCAAGCTTTTCAAGCCAAGCTCAAGCTTTGCTCGAAACCTATCAAGCCAAGCTCAAGCCTGGATGATTAAAGCTTGACAAGCTATCAAGCCAAGCTCAAGCCTACTATTTTTGTTTCAAGCCAAGCTCAAGCCTTGTCGAGCTCGAGCTCGGCTTGACTCGATTGCACCCCTACTTATGGGTGTACACTCTGTACCTCCTAACCCATTACAAAGTGTGAACTAATCCCTCAAGTGCACTAAATTTTCCAACAATCCTCCCCAAATTTAGTTCACTTCCTTTACATGAAAACAAACATTAAACAAAACATGTGCATAAACGAAAATGTCCTGAGGATTGAATTTTCATCTTAGTAAATTACACGCTCAAATATTCGAGAATCGGTGTTCTAAGAATTGAACCTTCAACCCATTTGAATACTCAAGATAAAATACACACAAGTTTTCAAACACTTATCGCCTCCCGACACTATACAAGCCATGTGTCCATATCCAAATTCATAAATGTTGTAAAGCTAAAGTCCAAAAGCTTCTCAAGCGGCAAAACTTCAACATTTACATAGGTGATTCCTCTTTATTCATGCTCCCGCCAAGCACTTTTTCAAAGAAAATTAACCATTAAGTAAAGACTTCATCCTCCTTTCAGCAGTTCTCGAGCACAACCTTGGGATGTAAATAAAACATGTGCGCCAAATCCAATCAATGTTCAACTTTCCACATTGAACTCAAGACCCAAGTTTCCTCGGGAGGAGTCATGTCCTAGCATTCAGCCACTAAGTTGGACTTAAACCCATCCCTTTAGAAGACTTTATAACCAAGTCTCTAGCCAAACCCTTCGTCAAGTGATCACTAAATTTTGTTGAGATCTAACAAACTCTATAGATACCACCCCATTCATGATAAGCTCACGAATCATGCTATGTCCGACACCCAAGTGTCTAGACTTACCATTGTACATTTGGCTATAAGCCTTAGCCAATGTAGTCGCACTATCACAACGGATAGAAATAGGTGCTATAGGTTTAGGCCACAATGGAATCTCAAGAAGCAAGTTTTTCAACCATTCACTTCTTTACCAAAGAAATGCCAAAGCCACAAATTCGATTCCATTGTTGAACCGGTGATGCAGTTTGCTTCTTGGATGCCCAAGAAATTGCACATCCACCATGTAGGAATACCCACCACCCGGTAGACTAATTGTCTTCGTGTTATCGATCCAACTTGCATCGAGGTATCCTTCCAACAACGATGGGTAACCAAGATACGAGAGACTATAATCCATAGTTCTCTTCAAATACTTCAGCATCTTTGAACCGCTTGCAAGTGATGAGCACTAGGATTACTAGTATACCGTCAATTTTCCCACCGCAAAACCAATATCGGTCTTGTACAAGTCATGGCATACATCAAGCACCAATTACCTAGAATACTCAAGTTGAGATACGACTTTGCCATTATTAGGCATCAACTTCTCACAAGTATCCATAGGTGTACTCACAGAGTACAATCAAAGTAATTGAATTTCCTCAACACCTTCTCAATGTAATGAGACCGAGAGATATAAATTTTGTTACTTTCATGTTTAATCCTTATACCAAGGATAACATCGCCCTCCCCATGTCCTTCATGGAGAACCTTGATGACAAAAATTCCTTTGTCAAGTCAACCCGATTTTGGTCAGTGCCAAAGATCAACATGTCATCAACATATAGACAAATGATGACTCCTTTACAGTTTCATCAAATTTGCTATATACACATTTGTCAACTTGGTTAAGAACATAACCACTAGACAAAACCACTTCATTAAATTTTTGATGCCATTGCTTAGGTGTCCGCTTAAGTCCATAAAGAGACTTAATCGCTTTACACACCTTGTTTTCATTTCGTGCATGATGAAGCCCTAAGGTTGGTTCATATAAACCTCCTCATCCAATTCACCATTCAAGAAAGCTGTTTTCACATCCATTTGATGAATAATCGATTGTGAATAGATGCCAAAGCAATCGCTAGCCTTATGGTAATCGATACGAGCCACAAGAGCATAAGTATCAAAATAGTCTATCCCCGACTTTTGTTTATAGCTCGAATGACTAGTCAAGCCTTGAACTTTTCAATAGTTCCATCTACCTTCATTTTCTTTTGAAAATCCATTTGCAACCCAAAGGTTTGCAACTGTGTGGTAGATCAACCAACACCCAAGTGTTGTTGCCCATGATGACATCCATCTTTCATTGATTGCTTCTTTTCGTAAAGCAATATCCTCGGACTTCATTGCTTCTTCAAATGTCTTGGGATCATCCTCAACAATGAAGCAATAGGAGTATTGGTCCGAGACCTCATCCTTGTTCCTTCAACTAAGTATAGTTGAAACTAAGGCCCAAATGACTTTTGAGTCCGACCCTTTTGCTCTTCCCGAGCACGTGTTCAGTTGTTGAACCACAACCTCATCGGGGACCATCGATGGTTCATCATCGAGACCTCGATAAACCAAAGGTCATGAGTTCCATTAGGAATCCTCGACTTGGTCTAGGGACCGATGAGAATCTATTCTCATCAAAGTTTGCATCCTTGATTCAATTATGGAGTTAATCAAACATATTCATTAAGTTCAATAACATAAAACCTAAAAGCCTTGGAATGCTCAAGATATCCAACAAAGATGCAATCAATGCCTCTTTCACCCAAAGTTTTCAACTTTGGATCGTGAGTCTTACAACAGCCCTACAACCCCAAATCTTGAGATAGTTCAGTTGGGTTTCCTTTTAGTCCGAGTTCATATGGGTAACCTTGTTCCTTTGTTGGGAACCCTATTTAATAAATAACAAGTTGTTAACATAGCTTCACCCTGAACCCTTAACTCACCCGAATAGGACAACATGGAATTAACCATCTCCTTCAAGACTCGTTTTTCCTTTCGTAAATACCATTTTGCCGAGGAGTATAAGGGCGATCGTTTCATGGATTATACCAACAGACCGAAAATACAGAGTATCCATGTACTCACCTCCCTATCAGCCCTTAATCTTTGATCAAAGACCCAAGTTGCAATTCAACTTCGCTTTAAACACTTTAATTTATCTAATGCTTCATCCTTAGTATGTAACAAATAAACATAACAAAACCTAGAAGCATCATCAATAAATGTCACAAAGTACTTCTATTCCCCAAGGAAGGAGTGGCATGCAAATCACATGTCATCGTGTATTAGCTCCAAGAGCTTAATCTCACGACTAACACCCTAAAAGGTTTCTTGGTTATCTTGGTCAACATGCAAGTTTTACACTTTTCGTTGTCCATGTCAAATGTCGGATTAACCCATCCTTAGACATATCTTGCATTCTCTTATAGTGTACATGGCCAAGTCTAGCATGCCAAAGGGTAGAGTCGGCCCGTGGGGAGGTGGTCACAAAGGTCGAATTTATACTATCGCTGGTAATAAATACACTATCGAGGAAATATTAAGCCCGAACATTTGATTACATAAATAACCAAAACCAATAAAACACCATTCTTAGACAAGACAAATTTATCGATTCAATAACTTGTTTATATCCATGATTATTCAAAACACTACTGAAACCAAGTTTTTCCTTATATCAGAACATGAATAACATTAAACAAGGTTACAATCTTTCCAACTAAACTTAAGATCTACACAACCATGACCATGCACCAAGGTCATTGACTCATTTCCCATGTGAAGAATAGAACCATCATTCGCTGACTCATAAGTCTTGAACCGCTTCTATCTTTGCACATGAACTGTTGCACCAGAGTCAACCCACCACGCAACATCATCATCCCGCACATAATGAGATTCGAGACACATATGTAACATAATAAACGAAAATACTTATTAACCATATTCTGACCTTTCAAAGAGTTGGAAGAACCACTCCTCGAACCATTAGTGCTCGTCCATCGGCTTTACCACCAACTTTAACACCTTGCAGTCCTTTTAATGTGACCCGCTTTTGCACATTTCCAACAAGTAGGTGTTGCCTTCTTGTTAGGATCTCGCCTTGTGTTATCATGATATTTGCGTTGCCTTTGTTGTCATTGTACATGGTGGAGTTGTTATGCTCCACCATATTGACAACAGATGCACCAAGAGCATTGCTACTCTTTGCTTGTCATTATCCTCGCACCTTGAGAGATTCCTCAATGCGCAGATGACCGCCTAACTCAACCGTAGTTAACTCCTCTTTCTTATGTTTCAAGGTATGCTTGAAATCTTTCCAAGAAGGAGTGAGTTTGTCAATGACACAAGAGACTGAAATAGACTCATCCATGTGCATATTATGTTGTGTAAACCTTCCAAGTATACCAAGAAGTTCATTGTATTGTTCCATGACCGGTCTTGAATCGGTCATTTTGTAATTTGTGAAATTACTAACAAGGAAATTCTTACTTGATGCATCCTCACCATATATTTGGCATCCAAGGAGTCCCAGTTCTTTAGAAGATTCAATGTTCGATAAATATCAAACAGAGAATCGACATACCATTGAGAATTAAGCCTCTGCATATGTAGTCATCATTCTCCCATTTGCTCCTCCTCCTAATCTGCCCACAAGAGCATCATCCCATCATCGGGAATAGGAGTGGTCAAAACATAGACCATACTCATGCTTGATGCCAAGAAGTGCATCTTCTTACGCCATCTCCTAAAGTCCACCCCTTCAAACTTATCAAGCTTGGCAAAGTTTGAAGCCATATGTTTCATTGCAGCAGTTGCCATTGATTATCACAAAATAGTTTACTTTGATTGTTGGTGTGTAATCTAACTCCCAGAACAGGGTTAGATAATCAATGTCAGCAGAAACAAGTATCAATTCAGCAGAAACAAATACCACTAGGTGGTTACCGGATATCACTTAGAATCGTGTGATCACTTTCCAAAGTAAACTATTCGACCCTAATGCCTGGGTTACACGAATATCTACTTGGGATAAGACCAAATGCAGCTATCGAATTAGGCACAATTCAATAACCCTTGCGCTTATAAGTGTTAATCGTTTTCTGTCTGTATATCATGCATAATCTGATCTCCTATTTATAGGAGGTTACTCTGAGCTAGTCAAATGGAATTATGAGTATTAATCGGCCTATTAATAGCCTCGTAATTATCCCCATTATAGCCGTTAGTGGTTACATGACCAATTAAACGCGGTCATTATGCGCCAGTAATCGCCACTGAATAGGTCAAACCCGTTACAAGCGGTACTTTCATCAAGACCTTCATAGCACCAATGTGGAAACACCGCCTGGAAACATCGCATATCGCTGGAAACCACAATCGATTTTCCACTAGCACTACCAATACAAACCACTATTAGAGTCGGGTGTTCATGGACCTTATGGTGTACACTCCACCTCCTAACCCATTACAAAGTGTGAACTAATCCCTCAAGAGCACTAAATTTTCCAACATTAAGTTCATTAGTAACATGACTTATTTAACTTACCTTTGCCTCGTTTGAACTAGTTTGTTGGCACCATCTTTATGTCCACCGATAACATGACCAAATTGACAATTTTTTCTCTTAGTTGGAATAACTTCATTGGAATCATTCCCACATTTATTGATTCCTTGAGCAAATTAATAAGCCTTCAATTTAGTGGGAATAAGTTTACTGGAACCATTCCCAAGTCCGGTGGTAACATGACCAAATTAATAATACTTTCGTTTGGTATTAATAATCTTACTCACACCATTCTTGAATCTATTGGTTCTTTGACCAATTTAACCTTTCATTTCCTTGGTTAGAATAATTTTAGTGGAATTCGAGATCCATTGGTTCCTTCACCAGATTAGAAAACCTTTACTTTTCAAACAACTCTCTCTGTGGAACCATTCCTACAAAATTTAGGTACCTCACCAATTTGATATACCTTCATCTAGATTCCCTCGGAAGTTGTACAATTGAAAACTTAGATCGGTTGTCTTCTCTATCTTATTTACATTCCTTTAGATTAATGGTAATGATGACCAAACATTTGACCAGACCAATCAGCCACCTCAGTGACACATCAGCTTCTTTCTCTAAGACAAAACACATGACCAAATGCCCGTAATGGTGACCTTACGGATGACCCAACACTTTTTTTAAATTAAAAGTTCATTATTAATTAAAAAAACATTACATAATAGTTCAAATAAAATAAAAAACATTTCAATAAACATTAATAGCTTAAACTAATAGTCTAAACTATAATTCTGAGCTATCTTCTGCTTCATCGCCAACACCGTCTCTAGTTGTTTGTCATGGGGCTCATTGAGAACATGAGGTCTTTGACTTTTCTCTCACTCTGATCGTTCCGGCCGCTGCCTATTGGGATAGAAACCTTCGGGTCCCGCTTTTTTTCTTGCTTAAATAGAAACATTTGACGTTGCGGCTCAAGTTTGCCTTTTTGCAAGCCTTTTTTGTTCCAATTCTTTCTCATGTGCAAGCTTTTGTCACTCCAATTCCACTTGATCTCGACGTGCATGCTCTTGTAGTTCCATTTGTCGCTCCTTTATTCTCAAATACTAAACCGAGGCTTCCGCCTTTTTGGAAAATATACCGATGTGACGTTTGCCCATCTATAGACCAACAAGAGTAGGGCACCAACAGCTGAAGATCCGAATGAGCATGTAAGGATAACACTTTCTTCGGACTTGTCTCGGCCCATTGTTTGAACCTCATGAACCTCTATCTTCTCTGAATCCCATGCTTCTTCGTTTAGATTAAAACCACCGTGTCCTGAGTCGGAATGTGAGGTGGTTTACGATGTACGCGATTTCTTTGAACATTTACCTTATTTGGGTTGCTGGTAAAACCTTGGCATTTTTTGACCAATGGAATATCACTAAAGACGTTCACCCAGTCGAAAGTATGAAAATGAAAATGGGTTACAAAAAACCACAACCCTAACTCCAAATTTTAATTAGTTCTATCGTCTAACAACCAGATTCAATTTTCGTAACTAATACTAAAAGTTGTATACAAATTCGACATCCAGGTCTATCGGTTTAGTTCTGTTTGTGATTTTCAAACGGAAACCAAACCAACAACGAAATATAAAATTCGGTCTCGGTTAATAAATGAACCGAAAACCATTCTACAAGTTCGCAAAATTGAGCACATAAATAAAACGGGCCATTGAGCAACTACAATATCTATCTAATGGGTCCATCAAGGCCCAATATAAACTCAAAAATGTCACCCTAAAAGCAACAATACTAAAAAGACAAAAGAAGGGCAACGGGAATAGAGTGCTGCTCCCTCATAGGTAACTAAAAATTAAAAATTGTTGTTGGATCGAAATGGCTGATAATTCCTTCAAAATGGAACACCCACTTGGTATTCTTTTTTATTCCTACATGTTTTTGCTTTAATTTACTTGATGGCGTTTTTTTTTTTTTTTTTTTTTTTTTTTTAAATTTTAACAGGTTGATGTAAGTTTATCATGTGATAACTAACTTAGGTAAGTAAGTTCATAAAACCATGAATAAACTTTAAAAAAAAAAAAAAAAAAAACTCACCCAAGTGTTGTTGAGGTAGTTGTATTTTAAGGGTCATTGTGGTTTAAGCCTTTAAGGGTCGTTTTGGTTTAAGGGTCGTTGTGGTTTACGGGTAGTTGTTGTTTAGGGGTCGTTATCCTTTAAGGGTCGTTGTGGTTTACGGGTAGTTGTTGTTTAGGGTCGTTATCCTTTAAGGGTCGTTGTGGTTTAAGGGTCCTTTTAGTCCTATTATTAGTAAAAGTATGAAGGTTGTTGTAGTTTGAGGGTCGTCGAAGTCGTTGTAGTTTGAGGGTCGTTGTAGCTGAGGGTTGTTGAGGTCGTAGTCTAGAGGTGTTAATCTTGTAGTGTGGCTGTAATTCTTAGCTTCTTTCTAATTTTTAATTATCAATAATTATTCCCTTCCAAAAATAAATTCGTGTTGTGTGACATTTTTATAAAATAAAATAATAATAATAATTGAGTTTTGTGAGAATGTGTGTAAAAGTATGAGTTGTTTTTATGTAAATGTATGTTGTGTTCTTAAATTTATAAAATCAGGCTACATTTTATATCCTTCTACAAATTTGTGAAAACTATATTTGCGTGTTCGGTTGTGACGTAGAAACTGATTTGGATGAGCTGCTACTTTCATTTGCTTAAGAAATGTACTGATGTTTAATGTTTTGTATGTGCTGCTATTTTCATATGCTTAACAAATGTACTGCTACTTTCATTAGTTTTGATATATTAGCTTTTTGGAAAGAAAAAAAAAAGTGTTATGAACTAATTCAAACACTTTAGCGTATGAGCTTATTTAGTCATGTTCTTTTTGGTCATTTACCTTATTAAGCTAACCAAACTCCTGAGCGTATCAGCTTATTAAAGATAACCAATCCAAACACTCATTATCGGCTTATAAGCTTATGATTAATGAGTCATTGGCTGCTTATATAGCATAAACTTAAGCCCAAGTCATAAGCTTAGATAAATCACCCCCTTAGTTTAGCTGTGGATAATTCTGTCATATGTTCCAGATAAAACCAGGCCTCATTTTACATCCTTTTTTTTTATCAGCTAATCAAATATTTTTTGATATACACTCTGCATTTGTCAGTTCTATGCATAACAATGACAGTTTCGTGTTATTCAACATTTCAGATGTAAAGGTGGAAAAAGAGGATGACAAGAGTACTGGTATATTGTTTGAACTCTACTTACGGTTGATTCAGTTTTTGGATCATACTATATATTTAAGTTTTTAACCGCCTTGTATATATGTTTCTGTTTTGTGTTACTTCAGGAGCAAAAGTAAAGGGGAGAGAGAGTGATCCGACTATAGAGGTACATTCAGATATCTTGTGCATTACTAAATTCAGAGTACACTTCGATGATAATAGGGTTTTATCCTTTAAAATGCGTAAATTTGTTTACTTGTTCATTTATGTATTTGATGATTTGTTATTGTTTAAGTTTACTAATGACTTGCTTTTTTATAGGAGGATGTGATGGATTTCATCAGCAAAATGGCGGATATGGTTCTTGTTAACATACTCTCTCGTCTGCCTTTAAAACAAGCGGTGACCACCAGCGTTCTCTCCCCAAGATGGAGGTTTGTGTGGTGTTCTCTAAACGAATTGGACTTCGTTGGTTCCACAACTCTAGATAAGATGGATCAGAAACTTTGTGATTTGGAGAGGGCTAAGTACATCAATCAGGTGAACAGTGTCATAGGAAGTCATAAAAGTCACAACAGCTCAATGGTTAAGTTTTCCAGGATTTGTTTTGATTTGGATAAGACTTATTCCAAAGATATTGATAACTGGCTCCGGTTTGCTCTTGACAAGAAAGCTGAGGTTCTTGAACTGGATTTAACTGAAAACGATCTCAAAGCTCGTCGTGGTACCAAGGAAAACTATAATTTTCCTTTACCTTTGTCAGATGGAAACATGGTACGCCTTTCTGAATGCTCGTCATCCAGCTCAATGGTTGTTGAGACTTTGTCTTTTAAGGAGCTCTCCTTGTCGTTTGTCAACGTGAGTGATCAAACCTTAATATTACTACTGAAAAATTCTCCAAATCTTGAAATGCTCTACATTCATGGATCTGGTTTGTTGACTGATATTGATGTTGGTGGTCGAGACATTAACATGAAACACTTTACATTAACTGGCAATCTCCAGGTCCAATTCGTTTCTTTACATGATTTTGATCTTGAAAAGTTTCACTATTTCGGTTCAGATGTTGTTATGAGTCTAAGGAATCTTCCGAAGATTATAGAAGTTTGTATTGGCATAGTAAGTGTGGGGTTGAAGAATAAGGTGTTCAAAGCGATCTCGTCTATTGCTTCCAACCTTGAGGTTCTTAACTTGACCATAGATCGTAGAATGGTTAGTAGTTCTTCTCTAATTTATTTGTGTGTTTTTAATCTTTAATTATCAGATGATGAGATTGTTTTCTTGTTTTTCCAGGAAGATTTGAATGTTCAAGCAATTCCAGGACTACCAAATGTCAAGACATTGAAACTGATAATTCCAACTGAAGAACGTGATAGTCTAATAGCGTTCATTGAAATAGCTAAGAAGTGTCCGAAGTTGGAATTTTTTGTAGTAGCGGTATGTTTTCAGTAGCTACTTGTAATTAAAATACATAAATAAAATCGATGTTGATATTCTGTTTATTAATAAGGATGTTGTTTCTGACTTCATCTAATTCATAAACTATGCTGATATGATCTTTTTGCAGCTATATTGGTTTGCACAAATCACCAGAAAGAAAACTTCGTGTATTGCTCTTGGTCACTCCTTTCCACACCTCAAGTATCTTGAGATTGAAGGTTATCGTGGTCTAGTTAGTGACTTTCAGATTGCTTTGTACATGATAGGCAATGCTGCTGGTACACTCAAGAAAATTGTAATAGATCCTTGCATCCATCCTTTTGACGAATCTGTATTAACTACAGAGGAGTCTTTGAAGAGAGAGGAAGCCGGTCGATCACATGCCAAATCCGAGTTGTCACAATGTTTGCCTCCATGGGTGGAGTTGGTTATAATCTGATCCACCTGTTAGATGCTCTATTTCATCCTTCTTACGAACTATCTAGTTGTTTTTAGGACCTGCTTTTGGACCGTGTTAATGCTTTGCATCATGCTAAAATGCTTTTGGATCAATATGTTACATGGTGTTGGCACTTGGCAGCATTCAATAGGGATCATCATTTCTGTTCGTTGAATGGTTAAATTCCTTTCACATAGCAATGCTTAGCATCTTTGTGACCTTAATGGATGCTTATATGCTAGCAATGGGACAAATACCAAGCTAATGCTTGATGGAATGAACGCAAGTATGTTATGATTTCCATGTTTGATTTAACTGCATTCATTCTTATACGTAATGCATGAGTAAAGTAGGTATGACCATCAGAAGTCAGATGGTTGAAAGGAGACTGCAATTCAGTTTAGGGTCAACCTGAATAACCAGTTTTGACATGTTGCCAAACCTTGCGATTTTCCTGTGTTATCGTTTCTTTGTAGGTCAAGCGGAGTATTTGATTTACCTTGTAGACTTATTTCTTGTAGGCATTGTCTATGGGATTGACATCTTTTTCATCTTTGAATTTGACTTAGTTTTGTGCTCAATTTCGCTTCTGGTGATGAAATTATTCAAGGTGTCTTTGTTTACTATGTCATCCAAGGTGAACAGATTCTTTCCACATTCCTCGTATCCTAGTAGTTGATTTCATCCATAATTTGGTAACGAGGCGATGCCCGTTTTCATCCCTAACATTGGTAATGTGACCTTGACCTTTGCTTTGATCATCCGCCACCACCTATTTCTTGCCCATAAACATGAACTCGTGTGCTTTTTTGCTAATGAGCCAGAATATACAATATGAGTTGCCCGGACTCGTCAAGTCTGAAGTGACAATATCTCAAATAATATAGTTGGAATGTGGTAAGAATCAGCATAATGAAAATAAGAAAATACCACTTCATATCTGGGAATGTGATATTGATTTTGGCTTTTGTGTTTGAGTTTTTACTTCAAGAAAATGGATAGAGTTGTGCCTATTTCCCTGAGTGTACTACTTTCATGTATGTTATTGTTGCCACTTGTAAAATATGGGTTTAGACTTGTATCTTCCTAGTGGTATATTTGATCTTTTACTCAAATATCGGGTTATTGAGTATCGTTTTATTGACGTCTAGCGAGAGTTGTGAGCCGACGTGACATTTCTTGACTGATTATAGGTTGAGAATTTTTCGTAATTGACAGAAATTTTTTATATATGTATTCGGTATTCGGGTTTCTAGATTAAGTTTAGTTTGTGATCTGCAAGCCGAAACCTAACCCAAAACCGATTATACAAATCAGTCTAGATTTATAACGAAACCCGGAACCATCCTCCAAATTCGGTTTATTTTGTTTCAGTTCGATTCGGCTAGTTAATGAGTTCCAAGCCAAATGATGGAAACCCCTACATATTACGGGTAACCGGATGGAATTCTCCTGTTCAAGTTACTAGAGGAAGGCAAGCTTTTTTGACTCAGATGTAAGCGGCCTTGTCATGTTAGCCCCGAAACCTTTTTTGACCCTTCCTTAGTCCTTCTCAAATGTACGACGACTTGTTTGAACCTTTTAAGCGAAAACCTTTGACCCAAACATATTACACAAGCAAACATATCATCTTAAAAGTCTACTAGCCCATTAAGGCCCATTATTAACAAACTAAGCCCACTAAACAAAATTACTAATAGCACATAGCCCTAAACTCAAAAAAAAAAAAAAAAAAAAAAAATGAGAGGCAACCGAATACAATAATACTCATTGGCACCATTCCTAAGAGCACTGGATATAGTGGTGTCACAGGGCTTGTGGCGTAGCCAAAAAGTTCTGCCACATCAGCAAAACCCTCTATAGCACCAGAAATCCTATAGCACCACATTCTTGCCGTTGCTGTTGGCACCAGAAAATGTGGTGCCGTAGGACTTTTTTTTCATTTTCATAAATATAAGTAAAATTTAATCTCATTATTAAAAAAAAACATTACATAAATTAAAAAAACAATACATAAAAATGCTAGTAGAATTGCAGCCCATTTTTTTTGTATATTTCGGCTATGTAAAATTGCAGGCCAACCCAAATTCTCACCACCCTACTTTTCTTCCTTCTTCCTCCCTACGCTGCCCACCTACCACAAAAAAAAATAAAAAAAAAATGGCGTGGCGCAGTGGGCACAACGCGAGACCTTATGGCGCGAGGCACGGTGTCATGCGCCGTCGGTCTTTTTAGGCTTGTAGGTAAACGCTAACCTATGACACCACCGTACCGGATCGCTCTATGTCCATTGGTAACATGAGCGAGTTAACTTCTCTTACCCTTGCTAGGAATAAATTTATTGGAAACATTCCCACGTTCATTAGTTTGTTGACCAAATTAACTCTCTCTATGGAACCATTCTTAAGTTCATTAGTAACATGACTTATTTAACTTACCTTTGCCTCGTTTGAACTAGTTTACTGGCACCATCCTTATGTCCACTGATAACATGATCAAATTGACAATGTTTTCTCTTGGTTGGAATAACTTCAGTGGAATCATTCCCATGTTTATTGATTCCTTGAGCAAATTAAGATGCCTTCAATTTAGCGGGAATAAGTTTACTGGAGCCATTCCCAAGTCCGGTGGTGTTACACCCGTATCCCGAAAAACAAATAGGCCCTACCTTAGATGAATATGTTCCAAAGACTTGATGGGATTGACTAGTTGACCCGATAGTCAATCTAATAATTTTTAAATGTTATGTTATAGTTATATAAATGAGGGGGACTTAAGTTGCAACATTGTAAACTTGAAATAAGTATCTTGTGGCCAAAATAGAAGGAAAGGAACTTGAAGGACCAAAAGTGCCAAATAGTAATATAACTTTATAATGAAGAAAGCTACAAGTATATTAAGCTAGCTTCTCAAAGTTCCGTGAGATTAGGGAAAGTCGGTCTAGAAAAGAGAGGAAAATGATGACAAGAATGATGATCAATCGATGGGATTAGTGTTTCCAATTAACTAATGAACTAGTTCCTATCACTCTTGTGCAAGTAAGTATCTTTAATTGTAATTAATTGTGAATTAAAGAGTTAGGGTTCATGTATTCAAGTTGGGGGTTTTGGGTAATTGTGGTTTTAAACACTAATTAAGATATTATAGTGTAATTTGGTGAAACCCCTTTTTATTTAATTGAAGTAATTAGGTAAATTTGAAATGATCATGTTATGATAATAAGGTTTGGTTAAAATGAGAAATTATAGTAATCTTAGAGGAATCTTATTATGGGTAAAGTTGGATAAATTGTGGGTAAATCATCATATAATCAATATATGATTATGTGATGATTAGAGGAGGTTATGAAAGCCAAATAGTTGTGTAAACCACGACTATAGTTTATTGTTTATGTTTTAAGTATATTTTGATTATGTGTAAGGATGTTAGCTTTGGATGGTGTTGATGATGGAGATGATGGAAGATGATGATAAACTCATAATAGCTTAGCTTGGCTAGCTAAGGTAAGTAACTTGGTATAAGAGCTTCGGTTTAAGTGAATTAGGTTTCCACTATAGGTTGCCTAGTCTTAAACCACTTTTAGTTGCGGAATTAAGTAAAGCGGAAATGTATGTGTTTAAGTTATAGGTTTCCCACTATAGAGTTTTGGAATTAGGTGCGGAATTAGGTTTCCACTATAAAGTTTTGGTTTAAATGATGTGAACTATGTGAAGTTTAGAGGAAATTAATTGGGTAATATATTATTATCATGTAATTAATGTAGGTCTATGGCGGATTTTATGAGTAGAGATGATTAGATTATCAATGAATGAGATATGCTTGTGTGGTTATGTGTTTAAATATTGCTATGGTATGCATGATGAGATATATGGATTGACGTTCTATAGACGGCATGATTAGAAGTTAATAGTAGTAAGATTTTTGACTTAGAATATGAGGCGGTATGTGTAATGAGAGTCCACATTAGACTAAGTGATTTAAGTGATGAAAATGTACACTTTGGATAGTGTAGGAGAACGGAGAGTGGTTGAATGATTTCATGTCATAGAAACCCTATGAGACTTGAATAAGATAGGGTATGACTTTTGTTGTGTTAATGACCAACTCATGGTCTTATTACGTGAATGGCTATCGACAGCCAATATGATGGTATTAGAGATGGGGTAATTGTAAGTCATAGAATGTAGTAAGTAAACCTAAATGTTAATGGAAATAAATATGTTATAATGTAATATTAATTGTGTGTTGTAACACACGTGTAAATGTATAGTGGAAATTTGACATAAAATAGTTAAGTGTCTAAAAATATGAAGTTATAGAATGATATTGAAATATGGGAATGAGATAGTTTACTTACTAATAATTAAAATAAGACATGTAGAAAATGTGGGGAAGAATGCTTATAGTTGATGACCTATGTAGGTCTAAATGTGGAATAAAATAGTAAAGCTAAGTGCTAATTAAATCAAAAAGTGAAAAGTTAAAATATATAAAAGGATTTTGAGGTAGGTGATATAATAAAACATGACAAAACGTGTTAAAGTTATGGAACGTGTAAAGGAATAATTGAAAGATAACAAGTGTAATGGAATAAACCTATAAACGGTTTATATGTGGATAAAGTCAAATAGACTAAAAATAGTAAAAGTCAAAATGTGGAAATGGTCAACAAGGGTTGACGGGTATATGAAAAAGTGAGATGAGTAAGCACATAGAAAATGTGTAAATGCTAAAATATATCAAAAGTTAAGAAATGAGAATTGTGAAAGATAAAGAGGTGATGGCCCACTTGGGTCATAGGATGTAAAGGTGAGCGATTGAGAGTGCTAAGAACAAACAGAGGAGAAAACGGGATAATGATAGTCTAGGAAATGTTGAATAATGAATAATTGGAGAAACATAGAAATATTAGGTTAGATATGATTGCTTAGTTGTACCACGCAATGAATAGTTGTTAAATGTAAGAAATGAGTTCATGTTAGACTGAAGATGTGTAAATAAAGGATTAGGTTACGTTTCGATAGTGTTGATAATCGTTAATAATAATGTGAATGATAGGTTTATGGGATTTAAAAGTTTCTTAAGTATATGTTAAAATTGTGGAGAAATTATGTAATAGGTTCTATATAGCCTAAGACAACAAATGAGGTGAATGCTTACTAGAAAGGAAGGGATATATATATGCTATGAACCTATGAAGGACTAGATGTGTGTAAGTGATGAGATGAATGTATAATTGATTGACCTAAGGTTGTATTATATAGAGGGGTAGAAATGGCAAGATAAGATTAAAATTGGTAAATAGTATTAGAGATGGGTTAGTAAGTGAATTAAGTTATAAAAGGGTTGTCAAGGGTAAATAGTTATAGTTTTGCTATTTTTTTGAAGAGTTAAAGTGATAGTCAAACGTTCCGTGTCAAAGTTTTAAAATTTGAGTAATTTCCTGTCAAATCTGGAATCGGGGCGTAACAGGTGGTAACATGACCAAATTAATAATACTTTCGTTTGGTGTTAATAATTTTACTCACACCATTCCCGAGTCTATTGGTTATTTGACCAATTTAACCTTTCATTTCCTTGGTGAGAATAATTTTAGTGGAATTCGAGATCCATCGGTTCCTTCCCAAGATTAGAAAACTTTTACTTTTCAGACAACTCTCTATGAAACCATTCCTACAAAATTTGGGTACTTCACCAATTTGGTATACCATCATCTAGATTCCCTCGGAAGTTGTACAATTGAAAACTTAGATCGGTTGTCTTCTCTATCTTATTTACGGTCCCTTAGATTAACTGTAATGATGACCAAACATTTGACTAGACCAATCAGCCACCTCATTGACACATCAGCTTCTTTCTCTAAGACCAATCACATGACCAAATGCCCTTAATGGTGACCTTACGAATGACCCAACACTTTTTAAAATTAAAATTTCATTATTAATTTAAAAAAAAAAAAAAAAAAAAAAAAAAAAAACATTACATAATAATTCAAATAAAAATAAAAAAAATAAAAAAAAAAAAAAAAAAAACATTAATAACTAAAACTAATAGTCTAAGCTATAATTCTGAGCTATCTTGTACTTCATTGCCCACACCATTTCTAGTTCTTTTTCGGTTAAATGGTCATGGGGTTCATTGAGAACATGAGCTTTTTGACTTTTCTCCCACTCTAATCGTTCCGCCCGCTGGCCTGTTGGGATAGAAGCCTTCGGGTCCCTTTTTTTTTCTTGCTTAAATAGATACATTTGACGTTGTAGCTCAAGTCTTGCCTTTGTGCAAGCCTTTTTTTGTTACAGTTCTTTCTCATGTGAAAGCTTTTGTCACTCTAATTCCACTTGATCTAGACGTGCATGCTCTTGTAGTTCCATTTGTCGCTCCTTTATTCTCAAATACTAAATCGAGGCTTCCGCCTTTTTGGAAAATAAACCCGATGTGACGTTTGCCCATCTATAGACCAACAAGAGTAGGTGCACCAACAGTTGAAGATCCGAATGAGCATGTAAGGATAACACTTTCTTCTTGGACTTGTCTCGGCCCATTGGTTGAACCTCATGAACCTCTATCTTCTCTGAATCCCCTGCTTCTTCGTTTAGATTAAAACCACCGTGTGCTGAGTCGGAATGTGAGGTGGTTTACGATGTACGTGATTTATTTGAACCTTTACCTTATTTAGGTTCCTGGTAAAACCTTGGCATTTTGACCAATGGAATATCATTAAAGGCGTTCACCCAGTCGAAGTATGAAAATGAAAATGGGTTACAAAAAACCACAACCCTAACTTCAAATTTTAACTAGTTCTGTCGTCTAACAACCAGATTCAATTTTCGTAACTAATATAAAAAGTTGTATACAAATTCCGCATCCAGGTCTATCGATTTAGTTCGGGTTGCGATTTTCAAACGGAAACCAAACCAAAAACGGAATATAAAATTCGGTCTCGGTTCATAACTGAACCGAAAACCATTCGACAAATTCGCAAAATGGAACACATAAATAAAACGGGCCATTGAGCAACTACAATATCTATCTAATGGGTCCATCAATGCCCAATATAAACTCAAAAATGTCACCCTAAAAGCAACAATACTAAAAAGACAAAATAGGGGCAAAACCGATTATACAAATATTTATAACGAAACCTAGAATCGTCCTCCAAATTCGGTTTATTTTGTTTCAGTTCGATTCGGCTAGTTAATGAGTTCCAAGCCAAATGATAGAAACCCCTACATAACGGGTAACCGGATGAAATTCTCATGTTCAAGTTACTCGAGGAAGGCAAGCTTTTTTGACTCAGATGTAAGCGGCCTCGTCATGTTAGCCCCGGAACCTTTTTTGACCCTTCCTTAGTCCTTCTCAAATGTACAACGAGTTGTTTGAACCTTTTAAGCGAAAACCTTTGACCCAAAGCAAACATATCATCTTAAAAGTCTACTAGCCCATTAAGGCCCAATATTAACAAACTAAGCCCACTAAACAAAATTACCAATAGCATCACCCATAGCCCTAAACTCAAAAAAATAAATAATAATAAAATAAAATAAAATAAAAAATCAGAGGCAACCGAATACAATAATACTCATTGGCACCATTCCTAAGAGCACTGGATACATGGTGTCACAAGGCTCGTGCCATAGCCAAAAAGTTCTACCAAGTGAGCAAAACCCTCTATGGCACCAGAAATCATATGGCACCACATTCTTGCCGTTACCGTTGGCACCACAAAATGTGATGCCGTAGGACTTTTTTTTCATTTTCATAAAATAAAACATACCCAATATATAAGTAAAGTTTAATTTCATTATTAAAAAAAAAAACATTACATAAATTAAAAAAACATTACACAAAAATGCTAGTAGAATTGCAACCCATTTTTTGTAAATTTCGGCTATGTAAAATTGCAGCCCAACCCAAATTCTCACAACCCTACTTTTCTTCCTTCTTCCTCCCTACGCTGCCCACATAAAAAAAAAAAAAAAAAAAAAAAAAAAAACTATGGCGTGGCGCGTTGGGCACAATGCGAGCCCTTATGGCGCGAGGCACGGTGTCATGCGGCGTCGGTCTTTTTGGGCTGGTAGGTTGGCGCTAACCTATGGCATCATCGTACCGGATCGCTCTAAGTCCATTGGTAACATGAGCGAGTTAACTTCTCTTAACCTTAATAGGAATAAGTTTATTGGAAACATTCCCACGTTCATTAGTTTGTCGACCAAATTAACATACCTTGACCTTGCAAACAACTCTCTCTATGGAATCATTCTTAAGTTCATTAGTAACATGACTTATTTAACTTACCTTTGCCTCGTTTAAACTAGTTTACTGGCACCATCCTTATGTCCACTGATAACATGACCAAATTGACAATGTTTTCTCTTAGTTGGAATAACCTCAGTGGAATCATTCCCACGTTTATTGATTCCTTGAGCAAATGAAGAAGCCTTCAATTTAGTGGGAATAAGTTTACTGGAACCATTCCCAAGTCCGGTGGTAACATGACCAAATTAATAATACTTTCGTTTGGTATTAATAATTTTACTCACATCATTCCCGAATCTATTGGTTCTTTGACCAATTTAACCTTTCATTTCCTTGGTGAGAATAATTTTAGTGGAATTCGAGATCCATTGGTTCCTTCACCAGATTAGAAAACCTTTACTTTTCAGACAACTCTCTCTATGGAACCATTCCTACAAAATTTAGGTACTTCACCAATTTACGTATAAGAATGAATGCAGTTAAATCAAACATGGAAATCATAACATACTTGCGTTCATTCCATTAAGCATTAGCTTGGTGGTATTTGACCCATTGCTAGTATATAAGCATTCATTAAGGTCACAAAGATGCTAAGCATTGCTATGTGAAAGGAATTCAACCATTCAACGAACACAAATGATGATCCCTGCTGAATGCTGCCAAGTGCCAACACCATGTAACATATTGATCCAAAAGCATTTTAACATGATGCAAAGCATTAACACGGTCCAAAAGCAGGTCCTAAAAACAACTAGATAGTTAGTAAGAAGGACGAAATCAAAGCATCTAAAATGTGGATCAGAGTATAACCAACTCCACCCATGGAGGAAAACATTGTGACAACTCGGATTCGGCATGTGATCGACCGGCTTCCTCTCTCTTCAAAGACTCCTCTGCAGTTAATACAGATTCGTCAAAAGGATGGATGCAAGGATCTATTACAATTTTCTTGAGTGTACCAGCAGCATTGCCTATCATGTACAAAGCAATCTGAAAGTCACTAACTAGACCACGATAACCTTCAATCTCAAGATACTTGAGGTGTGGAAAGGAGTGACCAATAGCTGTACACGAAGTTTTCTTTCTTGTGATTTGTGCACACCAATATAGCTGCAAAAAGATCATATCAGCATAGTTTATGAATTAGATGAAGTCAGAAACAACATCCTTATTAATTAACAGAATATCAACATCGATTTTATTTATGTATTTTAATTATAAGTAGCTACTGAAAACATACCGCTACTACGAAAAATTCCAACTTCGGACACTTCTTAGCTATTTCAATGAACGCTATTAGACTATCACGTTCTTCAGTTGGAATTATCAGTTTCAATGTCTTGACATTTGGTAGTCCTGGAATTGCTTGAACATTCAAATCTTCCTGGAAAAACAAGAAAACAAACTCATCATCTGATAATTAAAGATTAAAAACACACAAATAAATGAGAGAAGAACTACTAACCATTCTACGATCTATGGTTAAGTTAAGAACCTCAAGGTTGGAAGCAACAGACGAGATCGCTCTCAACACCTTATTCTTCAACCCCACACTTACTATGCCAATACAAACTGTTTGAGCAAATATTCGTAGATGCTCTTCAACCCTAAGCTTCAGGAGACTCCGCGGTAGCTCCTTCTTCTTGTAGGCTGAAATAAGAGAGAACACCGTTAGCTCGCCCCGGGTTTTCAGTCCGAGACCAAGCTCCGGAGTGAGAGTAAGTACTTGGTATAAGTGAGTGATAAATAATAAGTGATAAGTAAAGAGGAGTAAGGGTAGAGAGAAGTCTCTATCGGAGTATGTGTGTGTAAAGTATCCCCTTTTATGTATGTGAATAGTTCCTTTTATACTACCTGTGATTAGCTCCATGACAAAACTCTTTGTGGAAGCTAAGTTGTCTTTTAGGTGCAGCACATAAAGCGCTGATAAGCACCAGGCTTGGTCTTCGGGGTCAAAGTTGTCTCCATGTTAGTTTGTGGACCAAGCGTCTGTGCTATTCGTACATCATCGTACTACGTATGTCAGTTGCTAGTGTACTAGCTCTGATGGCCATTGTACTAGCTCTGATGTAGGCATTGCTCCGTCATCATGCTTCCTGAGCAGGCATTGCTCCGTCATCATGCTTCCTGAGCAGGCATTGCTCCCCTGAGCAGAAAGCTCTCCTGAGTAGACAGCTCTCCTGAGCAGACAATACTCTCCTGAGCAGACATTGATCTCTTGAGTAGACAACTCTCCTGAGTAGACAATGCTCTCCTGAGCAGACAATGCCTCATCATGGAGTGGTTTTGTCTTAGAAACATTTGGAGTTAATTGTGATTGTCTCCTCCGGAGTATCCGGAGGAGGACATACCTCATCATGTCCCCCAGTCTAGTATCAATATATTGTCAAAGAGTTGGTACTAGACTTAAAAGAAAAAAGTTTGTCTGGTTCGGAGGCCAAAATTTTCAAAGAGTTGGTACTCTTGAGAAATTTGTCTATGTGTTCAAATGTCTCGATCAAGGATGAAAGAGTTTCCAAGAGTACCATTAATTTTCGATGTTCGATACAAGAGTGGGTCACCAAGCATACTACCTCACCTGTTCCAGAAGGTTTGGCTATTCATGCGTCCACTCCGGAGGAGATTATTTCCATTTGATCTGATCACAAAATTGGTTGCAAAGGCTAAGGAAGTGACCTAGTCACAAAAGGGGGATTGAACAAGAGAAGTTCCGAAGCAGGGTCCATGGAGCCATCAAATGAAAAAGTTGATATGATTGACAAGAGACTTTTCCCACTTGACCGTACAAGTGTTTGGGTTGCGATGGGAAGAATATCGATTCGGTTGGCGATTCCCACTTGGTAATTCACCACGCATTTTGGAGGTAAATTGTACGCCATATCTCTATGGTCGAGACTAGAGCCGAATCCACTTCCCGAAGTGATGTCCCTTATGTTTTTAGTCACTTGTATCATGTTGATATTGTGCCTTTGTGTCGATGTTCCAAGAAAATTAGAAAGGTTGCTCGTCCACCCGAGTGTTTCATTCAGAGGCTAAGAGATTTTTCGAACATACCAATAATTTTGGACTATGTACCTCGTCATGTCCCTCAGTCTAGTGTTAATGTATTGCAAAAGAGTTGCTACTAGACTCTGAGAATGAGAATGTGTATCACCAGTTGAGTATCTCGTTTGTGGCCCAATGAAATAGTTTTGTTCGAAGCTCACTTAAAAAAGTTTCATACGGAGCTATTTAAAAGAGTTTCATATGGATCCATTTTAAAAAGTTTCATATGGAGCCATTTGGAGCCCACTTCATACGAAGACCTTCTTTATTTATAAAAGGAAAAGGCTTGTGCAGTACTTTCACCATCATTATTCATACAACCTTTTTTTTTCTTTTCGTATATTGGCTGAACAACTTCGATAGAGGTTGTAAAAACATAACCACTCTTATTATTTTATAGTGAGAGAGTCTCCATTGGAGGTCTCAACCAGAGGTCTTGACTAGTCTGTTCCGATCGGAGGTAGGGTAATAGTGTTTCGATCGGAGGTGTCTCGATCGAAGGCGAATCTTTAACCTCGATCGGAGATCTTTAGTGTTCGATTGGAGGCGACTTTTTAACCTTGATCGGAGGTATTTAGTTCTCGATCGGAGGAAGTTGGTTGTTCCCAAAGGGTCTCAAATAAAGGTTTCGATTGGTGGTAGGGAGAGCTTGTCTTGTCCCGCAGTCTCCTTCGGAGGTCACACCAAGGTCTCGACCGATGTTTGTGACACGTCCGGAGGTGGTCTCCATCGGAGGTATTCCACTCTTATTCTTTGAAGAGTATTCAATCGGTGGTGTCTCGTCCGGAGGTGTCTCATCCGAAGATGCTTGTTTGTACCGATTTCATATGGAGGTCTCCAATGGAGGTCCTTCCCACCTTTTTTTTGTCAAAGTATTATTATTACTATAAAGTAAAAATAATGTCTCATTTTCTGAGCTATTTGCTACTTTAGTGACGGGTGGTATCATCCGACTTGACATGTCTCTTTACCAAAGTTTATTCCATCACTCAGGATGAGACATTTTTCTTTAACTCTGGAGGAGACCATGAGTAGACCAGATAGGTTGCTCAACCAAAGACTATACCATCACTCCGAATGAGACGTTGTTCCTCTACTCCAAAGGAGATTATGAGCTAGTTAATAATTGTTCCACTAATTATTTTACCATTACTCCGGAGGGGTTCATCCACCACTCTACGGGAGGCTATCGGCTAGTTGGAATTTTAGCCCAATCAAACATTGTACCATCACTCCGGATGTCAATTATTTATGTGGATCATCACAAGCGCACAAAATAACTCAAGGTGTTTCATCCTTAGGATGTTTAAGAGGCGTCCATCTATGGAAGCGTCCTTCCATATAATACTAAACCACATGTTTTTGTTATTACTAAGCCTCGAGGTGCAAGCCCTTAACGAGCACTGCCTGCTCACGATGTATCCTGGACCATAGTCCTTTGAGTTGCTTAACTTGCCAACTCAGGAATGTAGTTATAGTGTGTGTACATTCCACTACCGATGTAGCTAGTCATCCGGTAGCCTATACGTGCGAAAGGAAAGGTGGGTGTTCCCGGCCTTTCGCTACGGAGTCAATTAGCAAAGGTTGCTCAGCCTAACCACCGATGGTACAGTTTCACCATGGGGAATTGAACACATTAGTAGGAATTACCCTTTTCGTACGGAGGTAGCGAGCCATCCGACACTAGTTGATTGTTTCGTGATAACAAGTTCAATCAGACAACTCAAACAGAGGTTGTTCCAGAGACTCTGCTTCCTCCCATTATTTATGATATAAAGGAAATAGTCCTCAGCCAGGGCATAAACAGAGATTCCAACTCAGAAAAGAAGCGAATAGCCTCTATCTCCTATTCTGGAAGGTTTCGATGCCCTGGTTGTGGAGTGCTACTCTGACGAAGGAAGCATGTAGTTCTCATTCATTCCACCCGAAGGATGAATATGCTCATATCCTTCGTGATGAGCTCATGACCGAGCATGCTCATAAGATTAGAGCTATTAGTCATGCCTCAAAATTACACCAGGGGTGAAACCTATGGAGCTGAGGGTTGGAGTTTTCGAAGAATAAATAAATATAATTCCTCCATATCCGATACATATAGTTATTCATTAGCCTAAAGTTAAGATTTTAACATTCATGTGCTAGAGCTTCTACAAGCAATTATGAGCTCTCTCCCAGAGGGTTTATTGTCTACCACCACCATGATAGTTATCATTTTCCATCAAACTACTCATGAGGGTCAAGCCTCTAAAGTTGATATGGGTGACCTAAGGTTCCGAACACGGCATACTTTTACATATTGCTTCTCGTACGAAGGTGGTGTTGGAGATGTTATTTGGGCTATAGCCTATCCAAAGTGTCTCCGTAGCCTTCACCCGGTTATGAGGGAGCAAATACCCAAAATGATTTTCGTTATTTTCCAGTTGTATAATATGCCGTATTTTTAACTAAGTCAATATCGCACATGTAAGACCGAACTAAGCTATCTTTGTAGAATCTTAAGTAGTGTAACTTTAGATACCAATATATATTTTTCAAAGCTAGCGTAGGAAATCAAACTTTATGAGTGTCTTTCCCGTAATGGTTACTGTTTGTTGATGAGATTCACTATCAATTTACCTTTTTCACACCTCAATAACAAAATATATATGTGTTAACACAATATTGTTAATGGACCTTGGATGTGATCAAAAGCCCCGAGAATTCACTTTAAAATACAGCTACCGATTATACGCTGTATTCTACACATTTGTTTTACTCCATTATTTTTTATTTTATATTACCTTATCATATCCATAACATCAATAAGATATCAAATAAATTTAAAGTCATTCAAAACTCCATAGTATGAAATAACTCATTCGGAGGTTATGTAATCAAGGAGCAGAGTTCAAGAGTCTTTGAACTCACGTACATAACTTTAAATGTATTAGCCGGAGCTCGAAAGCATCAGATGTTTCTGAACTTAAGGGTTTCAATAAGAGGGTTTCAATCAGAGTTTTATACGGCTGGCATCACGCTCCTTGGGGTTTCGTTCGGTGCCATTATTACAAAGCGAAGGTTTGATTCTGAGTTAGATTCGCGAGCCTACTAAGTGGGTCTCATCCGGAGGCCCGATTTATAAGCTCAACTAGTGATGTGTTTCCAAAGCTCTATAACTCTTTTACCTACTTTTTATTTTCATTCTTGCTTACATAAACAATCCAAAAGAGAGTTCTACCCTAACACCCCAATCGCTTGTTTCTTGCGGAGGTTCTCCAAGGATGAAGGACTTTGTTTGTTCAAACAGAGACTTCGATCGGAGGTACTTCCTTCGATTTTAGTTCGAAGCTTATAAAAGTTTTGATCGGAGATAGTTCATTCGATATTTGAATCATAACTAACAATCGATTTTCCTTGTAGGTATTGTCACGAACCAAAGGGTTTGGACGAGATCTTTAGCTTAAAGAATTAGTGTTTCGATAAGAGGTACTTTTAAGTCTCGATCGGAGTTATTTTTTGGCTCTCGATTGGAGGTCTCCTTCGGAGAGGTGCTGGGTAGATCACGAGTGAGGATCACAATCGAGGGGAGTGTCTCATTCGGAGGTCTCCTTTGGAGAGGTGTTTGTAAGTCTCGAACGGAGTTATTTGTTGGCTCTCGATCAAAGGTCTCATTCGGAGAGGTGCTGGGTAGATCACGAGTGACGATCACAATCGAAGGGAGTGTCTCATTCGGAGGTCTCCTTTGGAGAGGTGTTTGTAAGTCTCGAACGGAGTTATTTTATTGGCTCTCGATCAAAGGTCTCATTCGGAGAGGTGTTAGGTTTAGTGGTTTCTACTCAACGAAGTACACAAAACACAAAGGTGAGTGTTTTTTTTTGTGTGGGTTTCGTCCGGAGTGTAGAGAGTTTCGATCGGAGGTAGCTTCATTCGGAGGTTGAGCTAGGTTAGGATTTTGATTGGAGGTGTAGGACAGTAGTCTTAATGATCAATCAGAGCTCTATATGAACTCCAAGGCTGGCTAGAAACTAAACCACCAAAGAATACAAAGATGTTTTACCAATTCTCCATTTATAAACTATTATGGGTTTTATTTTCTCTTTCTCTTTACTTTAAGGTTGGAAACAAACATTCATACGTTAACGAACGAGACACGAGAGTCACGTTTCATAGGCGAAGATTGAATATTTGATCACTCCCCTTTCTTTTATACGAGTTTGGATAGGTTTCAACAAAAGGTGAATCATCGGGGTGAACCCGCGGACCGTGCTCCAGAAGCCCATGTCCCTGAAGACGGTGCTCAGACCAAATTTGGTTCCTTTGTTTAAAAATTGCCTGGAGTTTAACCAGATGTGGTTTATTGTCCTCCATGCATGTTACATTCGAAGTTTTCAGAAATTGGCCCACTAATTTGTGGTAAAGAACTCTAGCATACATGTTACATTAGTTAAGTATTATCCAGGGGAGGTGTGAAGCATTGAAGTAGTGGGAGAAGGCATACTTGCACATGGGATTCTAAGATGACTATTTGTACCACGAATCAAAAAGGTTTTCAACTGGAGGGTTTTATTCGGAGGCTCTCCATCAGAGTCTTTTGTCCGGAGTCTTTTGTTCGGAGTCCAAGAGCATGTTTATGTAGCAAGTATGACAGCTAGCAAGTTTGACCATGAGCCTTTCAACCTCCTTTCCCATAGAGGTCCAGGTTAGGTGTGTAGTAACCTATGATAAAGTATCCTCTATAAAAGAATATGTAATGCATCTAACAATATCTTTGCTTATTTTTATGCTCTATGATAGTATGATGCATTGATGTGTGAATTTTGCTTTAAAATATGTTCACTATACATACCCATTCCTATAGCATAGATATATGTACCATGCACCGTACTCAAATTAGAATCGGAGTATAGTGACCCAAATGGCCACTGGAGTATAAAAGTATCAGTGGAACGAGCTTGACAAGGCAAATACCAATGTACAAGTGTAAAACTGTCGAATGCTCAAAGGTCCACAATCACGATTTAAAAATGAAGTTCAAGGATCCACTCGTCATCCAATTCTAAAGTAAAAGTTATCATAAGAATGAGCGGAGTATACCCAATCCGAGCTCACGTTTGTAGGTTACACTGGCTGGAAGGAATAACCGAAAGACCAAGGTTGGAACCAATAAGATGGACCAGAAAGTCACATCCAAAGGGTCAATGTACCAGCGGAAAATTATAGCTGTTTGAGTATGCAACTTAGTACTTTAACTTTGGTAAATTTCATGCGCCAGTTTTGTTGTAGTACATAGAAAAGAGATATTTCTATGCGATATAGTTTAACCTTTTTTTGACATGTAGTAGACGTAAAAATGCAGTGCGACCATGTTGCTATTTTTAGGTGCTCACAAAGGAGTGAGGTATTGTAATTTTGTGTTGTCACCATCACTAACACCTAACTTGAATAATACGTATATATTTGTATGGTAAAATATAAGAAATAGGTGATGAAGAAAGTGCTACACATGCCTTCCTATTTCATTTGCATTTCATCTTAATATTACATCATGCATAGATTGATACTGCTAGACATTTTGTACGTGAACTAAAATCCACTTTTCCTTTTCATGTTCCATATGCCTAGTATTTTGGTGTATTTATGAGTCTCTACCATGTGCATTATAATGTGTACCCACATGACCCTCTTTATAACCATTGCATAAAAGCCACTTAGTCGTAATAATGTGCATGCATTATATTGTGTACAATATGCCTTAAAACATATACACTTAATCATGCGTGAAGGATGATTAATCATGCATATGCATGGTCGACATGTACCTTATATATAAAAAGAGTGTAAATCATGCCCATTATAAATACCACACGTAATGTGTTTTAGATAACATGCAGTTAATTTACGTAAAATGAGATGTATATTAAATAGCAGTGACGGTGTAAACAGATATTTATAGCCTTCTTATGGTTTTCATGGCAATCGACAAAGCATGAAGAGATAAAAGAGTAAAGCACTTACAAGCTACCAGTTCGCCACCGTCACATAAAAGCGAAAGCGAACCCATACACTTAATGGTATATACCTCCAAACTTCGTGACACCTCGGGACGAACCCATTAGTTCCGAATGAAGAGGGTTGTGATGGAGAGGGTGAACCCATTAACTTCGAACGAACCAGCGGTGACGAACCTATTAACTATGAATGAATCTGTTAGCTCCGAACGAACACTTTAACTCCGAACGAACCCATTTACTCCGAACGAACTTGCTAACTCCGAACGAATTAGGCGTTAATGAAAGAGTACCAATATATCAACTCCAAACAAAATGGATTAACTATGAACGAACAAGGTGGTGATGGAGAGGGCAAATCCATTGACTCCAAACGAATCCCTTAACTTCTTCGTTCATTTTTTATGTGTAACGGAGAAGGTTTCTCCCATGCTAGACCAATGGTGACCTATAGCCCTTCCGAAGGAAGGCCTGCATCGTTTTGTCCTTCGGTCTCCGGGACCAAACCATATTCCGGATGAAGACCCGTCACAAACTTAACCGTATATGCAAAATTGGTAGAGTGAAATAGCGGGTCCCACGGATGGCGCCAATGTTTGAGCAAATATTCGTAGATGCTCTTCAACCCTAAGCTTCAGGAGACTCCGCGGTAGCTCCTTCTTCTTGTAGGCTGAAATAAGAGAGAACACCGTTAGCTCGCCTGGGTTTTCATCCGAGACCAAGCTCCGGAGTGAGAGTAAGTACTTGGTATAAGTGAGTGATAAATAATAAGTGATAAGTAAAGAGGAGTAAGGGTAGAGAGAAGTCTCTATCGGAGTATGTGTGTGTAAAGTATCCCCTTTTATGTATGTGAATAGTTCCTTTTATACTACCTGTGATTAGCTCCATGACAAAACTCTTTGTGGAAGCTAAGTTGTCTTTTAGGTGCAGCACATAAAGCGCTGATAAGCACCAGGCTTGGTCTTCGGGGTCAAAGTTGTCTCCATGTTAGTTTGTGGACCAAGCGTCAGTGCTATTCGTACATCATCGTACTACGTATGTCAGTTGCTAGTGTACTAGCTCTGATGGCCATTGTACTAGCTCTGATGTAGGCATTGCTCCGTCATCATGCTTCCTGAGCAGGCATTGCTCCGTCATCATGCTTCCTGAGCAGGCATTGCTCCCCTGAGCAGAAAGCTCTCCTGAGTAGACAGCTCTCCTGAGCAGACAATACTCTCCTGAGCAGACATTGATCTCTTGAGTAGACAACTCTCCTGAGTAGACAATGCTCTCCTGAGCAGACATTGATCTCCTGAGCAGACAATGCCTCATCATGGAGTGGTTTTGTCTTAGAAACATTTGGAGTTAATTGTGATTGTCTCCTCCGGAGTATCCGGAGGAGGACATACCTCATCACAAACTTCTATAATCTTCGGAAGATTCCTAAGACGCATAACTACATCTGAACCGAAATAGTGAAACTTTTCAAGATCAAAATCATGTAAAGAAACGAATTGGACCTCCAGATTGCCCGTCAATGTTAAGTGTTTCATGTTAATGTCTCGACCACCAACATCAATATCAGTCAACAAACCAGATCCATGAATGTAGAGCATTTCAAGATTTGGAGAATTTTTCAGTAGTAATAGTAAGGTTTGATCACTCACGTTGACAAACGACAAGGAGAGCTCTTTAAAAGACAGAGTCTCAACAACCATTGAGCTGGATGACGAGCATTCAGAAAGGCGTACCATGTTTCCATCTGACAAAGGTAAAGGGAAATTATAGTTTTCCTTGGTATCACGACGAGCTTCGAGATCGTTTTCAGTTAAATCCAGTTCAAGAAACTCAGCTTTCTTGTCAAGAGCAAACCGGAGCCAGTTATCAATATCTTTGGAATAAGTCTTATCCAAATCAAAACAAATGCTGAAAAACTTAACCATTGGGCTGTTGTGACTTTTAAGACTTCCTATGACACTGTTCACCTGATTGATGTACTTAGCCCTCTCCAAATCACAAAGTTTCTGATCCATCTTATCTAGAGTTGTGGAACCAACGAACTCCAATTCGTTTAGAGAACACCACACAAACCTCCATCTTGGGGAGAGAACGCCGGTGGTCACTGCTTGTTTTAAAGGCAGACGAGAGAGTATGTTAACAAGAACCATATCTGGCATTTTGCTAATGAAATCCATCACATCTGGTCTAGGACAATCCTCCTATAAAAAAGCAAGTCATTAGTAAACTTAAACAATAACAATCATCAAATACATAACTGACCAAGTAAACAAATTTACGCATTTCAATGAATAAAACCCCATTATCATCGAAGTGTACTCTGAATTTAGTAACGCACAAGATATCTGAATGTACCTCTATAGTCGGATCACTCTCTCTCCCCTTTCCTTTTGCTCCTGAAGTAACACAAAACAGAAACATATATACAAGGCAGTTAAAAACTTAAATATATAGTATGATCCAAAAAATGAATCAACCGTAAGTAGAGTTCAAACAATATACCAGTACTCTTGACATCCTCTTTTTCCACCTTTACATCTGAAATATCGAATAACACGAAACTGTCATTGTTATACATAGAACAGACAAATGCAGAGTGTATATCAAAAAATATTTGATTAGCTGATATTCACGAAGAGAATAGAAAAAAAGAAGGATGTAAAATGAGGCCTGGTTTTATCTGGAACATATTTAACTAATGACAGAATTATCCATAGCTAAACTAAGGGGGTGATTTATCTAAGCTTATGACTTGGGCTTAAGCTTATGTTATATAAGCAGCTTATGACTCATTAATCATAAGCTTATAAGCCGATAATGAGTGTTTGGATTGGTTATCTTTAATAAGCTGATACGCTCAGGAGTTTGGTTAGCTTAATAAGGTAAATGACCAAAAAGAACATGACTAAATAAGCTCATACGCTAAAGTGTTTGAATTAGTTCATAACACTTTTTTTTTTTTCTTTCCAAAACCTAATATATCAAAACTAATGAAAGTACATTTGTTAAGCATATGAAAATAGCAGCACATACAAAACATTAAACATCAGTACATAAATCAGTTTTTACGTCAGTTTTTACATAAATGAAAGTAGTCATCTAAATCAGGTTTTACGTCACAACCGAACACCCAAATATAGTTTTCACAAATTTGTAGAAGTGTATAAAATGTAGCCTGATTTTATAAATTTAAGAACACAACATACATTTACATAAAAACAACTCATACTTTTGCACACATTCTCACAAAACTCAATTATTATTATTATTATTATTATTATTATTATTATTATTATTATTATTATTATTATTATTATTATTATTATTTTATTTCATAAAAATATCACACAACACGATTTTATTTTTGGAAGGCAATAATTATATTGATAATTAAAAATTAGCAAGATGCTAAGAATTACAGCCACACTACAAGATTAAAAACTCTAGACTACAACCTCAACAACTCTCAGCTACAACGACCCTCAAACTACAACGACCCTCATACTACAACGCCCTCAACGACCATCATACTACAACGGCTTCAACGACCATCATACTACAACCACCTTCATACTTTTACTAATAATAGGACTAAAACGACCCTTAAACCACAACGACCCTTAAAGGATAACGACCCGTAAACCACAACGACCCTTAAACTACGCCGACCCACAAACTACAGCGTCCCTTAAACCAAAACGACCCTTAAAACACAACGACCCTTAAAACACAACGACCCTTAAAACTACAACGATCCTTAAAACTACAACGAACCTTAAACCACAACGACACTTAAAACTACAACGACCCTTAAACCACAACGATATGCAAACTACAACGACCCTTAAACCAAAACGACCCTGAAACCACAATGACCCTCAAAATACAACTACCTCAACAACACTTGGGTGAGTTTGTTTAAGTTTATTCATGGCTTTATGAGCTTCCCTGTTTTGGGCTTTTTTTTAAAACTTACCTAACTTAGTTCTCAACATCACCCGTTAAATAAAATAAAATAAAATAAAAAGAAACATAAGCAGAGAAAAAATAAGCTTAGTATTTTATGAGAGAAGGGTGATTTTTAAAAAAATATACTACCAAAAAAAAAAAAAAAAAAAAAAAAAACTCACATAGCACGATGCTAAAACAGCAATATAACTACCAAAAAAAAACAATTATAACCATCAAGTAAATTAAAGCAAAAAACATGTAGGAATAAAAAATAATACCAAGTGGGTGTTCCATTTTGAAGGAATTATCAGTCATTTGGATCCAACAACAATTTTTTACAGTAATTTTTTAGTTCCCTATGAGGGAGCAGCACTCTATTCCCGTTGCCCCTCTTTTGTATTTTTAGTATTGTTGCTTTTAGGGTGACATTTTTGAGTTTATATTGGGCCTTCATGGACCCATTAGATAGATATTGTAGTTGCTCAATGGCCCGTTTTATCTATGTTTGCGAATTTGTAGAATGGTTTTCGGTTCAGTTTTGAACCGAAACCGAATTTTATATTCCGTTTTTGGTTTGGTTTCCGTTTGAAAATCACAAACTGAACTAAACCGATAGACTTGGATGCCGAAGTTGTATACAACTTTTTATATTAGTTATGAAAATTGAATCTAGTTGTTAGACGATAGAACTAGTTAAAATTTGGAGTTAGGGTTGTGGTTTTTTGTAGCCCTTTTTCATTTTCATACTTTCGATTGGGTGAACGCCTTTAGTGATATTCCATTGGTCGAAATGCCAAGGTTTTACCAGCAACCCAAATAAGGTAAAGGTTCAAAGAAATCGTGTACATCGTAAACCACCTCACATTCCGGCTCAGCACACGGTGGTTTTAATCTAAACGAAGAAGCAGGGGATTCAGAGAAGGTAGAGGTTCATGAGGTTAACCAATGGGTCGAGACAAGTCCAAGAAGAAAGTGTTATCCTTACATGCTCGTTCGGATCTTCAACTGTTGGTGCACCTACTCTTGTTGGTCAATAGATGGGTAAACGTCACATCGGGTATATTTTACAAAAAGGCGGAAGCCTCGATTTAGTATTTGAAATAAAGGAGCGACAAATGGAACTGGAAGAGCATGCACGTCGAGATCAAGTGGAATTGGAGTGACAAAAGCTTGCACATGAGAAAGAATTGGAACAAAAAAGGCTTGCACAAAGGCAACTTGAGTCGCAACGTCAAATGTTTCTATTTAAGCAAGAAAAAAAGCGGGACCCGAAGGCTTCTATCCCAACAGGCAATGGGCGGAACGATCAGAGTGAGAGAAAAGTCAAAGACCTCATGTTCTCAATGAACCTCATGACCATTTAACCGAAAAACAACTAGAGACGGTATTGGCGATGAAGAGAAGATAGTTCGTAATTATAGTTTAGACTACTAGTTTAAGTTATTAATGTTTATTGAAATGTTTTTTTTTTTTTTTGAATTATTATGTAATGTTTTTTTAATTAATAATGAAATTTTAATATAAAAAAGTGTTGGCTCATCCGTAAGGTCACCATTATGGGCATTTGGTCATGTGTTTTGTCTTAGAGAAAGAAGATGATGTGTCACTGAGGTGGCTGATTGGTCTGGTCAAATGTTTGGTCATCATTACCGATCTAAGTCAAACAAAATGTTGCCAAACATTGCGATTTTCCGGTGTTATCGTTTCTTTGTAGGTCAAGTGGAGTATTTGATTTACCTTGTAGACTTATTTCTTGTAGGCATTGTCTATGGGCTTGACATCTTTTTCATCTTTGAGTTTGACTTAGTTTTGTGCTCAATTTCGCTTCTTGTGACAAAATTATTCAAGGTGTCTTTGTTTACTATGTCATCCAAGGTGAACAGGTTCTTTTCACATTCCATGTACCTAGTAATTGATTTCATCCATAATTTGGTAACGAGGCCATGTTCGTTTTCATCCCTAACATTGGTAATGTGGCCTTGACCTTTGCTTTGATCATCCGCCACTACCTATTTCTCGCCCATAAACATGAACTCGTGTGCTTTTTTGCTAATGAGCCAGAATATACAAATGAGTTGCCCGGACTCGTCAAGTCTGAAGAGACAATATCTCAAACAATATAGTTGGCATGTGGTAAGAATCAGCATAATGAAAATTAGAAAATACCACATCATATCTGGGAATGTGATATTGATTTTGACTTTTGTGTTTGACTTTTCACTTCAAGATAATGGATCGAGTTGTGCCTATTTCAGTGAGTGTACTACTTTCATGTATGTTATTGTTACCACCGTAAAATATGGGTCGAGACTTGTATCTTCCTAGTGGTATATTTGATCTTTTACTCAATCGAGTTGTGAGCCGACGTGACATTTCTTGACTGATTATAGGTTTAGAATTTTTCGTAATTGACCGAAATTTTTTATATATGTATTCGGTATTCGGGTTTCTAGATTAAGTTCAGTTTGTGATCTGCAAGCCGAAACCTAACCCAAAACCGATTATACAAACCAGTCTAGGCTTATAACCAAACATGGAACTGTCCTCCAAATTCGGTTTATATTGTTTCAGTTCGATTCGGCTAGTTAATGAGTTCCAAGCCAAATGATGGAAACCCCTACATATTACGGGTAACCAGATGAAATTTTCATGTTCAAGTTACTCGAGGAAGGCAAGCTTTTTTGACTCAGATGTAAGCGGTCTCGTCATGTTAGCCCCGAAACCTTTTTTGACCCTTCCTTGGTGCACAAAAACCGGTTTTCGGTTTGTGGAAAACCGGTTTTTTAAAAACCGGTTTTTCCAAAAATCAGTTTCGGTTTTTTCGGTTTTTCCGGAATCGGTTTTAAAAGTTCAGAATCGGTTTTTTTCGGTTTTAAATGTCCAGAATCGGTTTTTTATCGGTTTTTAACCTGTTCGATTTTTTTTGTTTTTAAATGTTCGGATCCGTTTTTTTATCGGTTTTTTTCGAAATTTAAAACATTTAATACTAATACATTTCGAATACAATGATAACTTTTATTTAAACAATACATTTATACAACTAAAACAATAAAATACTAATATATTTCGAATACAATCATAACTTTTATTTAAACAATACAATTATAGAACTAAAGTATATAAATACTAATACATTTCGAGCTTCGGCATGGCCATCACCCAAAAACATATTAGTGTACTCAAGTATATCAAGCTTCGGCATTGCCATCACCCGTGTATACTCAAGAAATTAAATCGTCCCAAACTTCTTCTACATCTAACTCTTCAACATCAAATGTTTCAAATTCACTTTCATCTAATTCGGTAGTCGGAGGTGATATCCCTATTTCATCTTCTTCAATTGCTATAGTTTCTTCAACTTCTTCAATCGAACCTTCCAACGATCTTACATGTTGTACCCTATCTACTCCGTCCATATAATCTTTCAAACATACACATACTTCCACGGATTCGGGGCTTAGTTTTGTCTTTTTTCCGATATAATTCTACCACTATGAGAAAAGGTCGATTCGGAAGCTACCGTCGAAGCTTGGACCGCTAATAAGTCACGAGCCATAGCGGATAAAATTGGAAATTAGATTTCCCTTTCTTTCCACCAAGCCAAAATGTCAAAGTTTGCAAACTCTTCGGGACTTAAAGTTGTTAAAAAAATTTGTAGCCATATATTGTCCCAACTCGCCTGTTAGGGCTGATGATCGTTGACGCTTTGTAGCGTCTTCACGTAAAGTACTATAAAGGTTTATGTTAATGTCCCTTTGTTATTCGAGACGAACCGGCCCGCATTGGGTCGAGAATTGGGTTTGGTTGTTGACCATATTTTGTTGCATAAATTTTGGTATGTGCTAAAACACACACCATTTCTTAACCAAATCAGGCCCAAAATAACCAAGAAAGAGCCGTTTATTGCTAATATTTGCTGTTTTCTTGAGTTTATGCATGTGCAGGTACGGATTTGACAAAACAGACAAAAGAAAGCCAAAACCGAAGAAAACCGAGCACGAGAGATAGAAGAGTGCAAAAGCCGATGCGGGGATGCTATTTCAGGGATTTTAGTGCTTAAAAGATTAAATTACGGAGTTCCGGATTATTGTTAGGATTTTTCACATTTCACCCCTCATTTACCTAAAACACCATTTTTACCTTTACCTTTTCCAAAAATACATCATTGGTCCTTATTGTTTTCAAAATTACATGTATGGACCTTATGGTTATAATTTGGATTTTACATTTACTACTACAAGTCCAAATATTAAATCCAATAATCTACCCCTTTTACATCGTTAGCCCAATTTACCCGAGCCCAACCTTACCATAAATCATACCCGGTTTACAAACTATCCCACGGTCAAAATACCCATTTATCCACCCGGTCAAACAAGCACATCCAGAGTCAAATAAACATAAAAAAATACCCAGTATACCACTGACGCGCCCAAAAACCCCCCAACACTGTATTCCCTTCTTCGACCCTTGAATTTCCCATCTTGCCCTCCAATCACATAGTACTAAGCATCTTTGTGCCATGTTGGCAATCCATGTGCAAAGGAATGACAGCTTGTACAAAAGGAGCATTCTGATTGGTTTTACCATGTCATCAAAGTGATCTAAGGGCTGAGGATTGAAGTAGTGACAAGATTGATTGATCAAGAGTCAAGATTAGAGCTCCTAGATGCTTCTGAGGATCATCCCATCAGGCTATAAATATACCCTTTCAGTCACAAGTGAATTTCGTCCAATTTTTCACTGTTTTAGAGAAATTGTTACCATTTATGTTTTTCTTGTCAATTTACTGTTTTATTAATTAGTTTTCAAAATACTTTGTAATCTCAATTTGTAATTCTTCTTTGATTAATGAATTGTACGTTTTTACTTTGAAAAGTTACATCTCAATTAATCATTTTCAGTTTTTTGTTGTTTAAAAGGTGAAGTTACTGTTTCATTAAGCTCACACAAGCATCTATAAGCTTGTATGAGCTGATTACTTCTTTAAGTTTTCTTAAAATCAATTTTAGCATATAGTCAATAAAAGTCAAAATTGCAGAATCATGGGTAATTTGTTCTATGTTGCTGAGATAGCTTTGGATATGGGTTGATTTTGGTAATTTGAGGTTGATATAATGGTTTAGGTTAGTGGTTCTTTGATTTCATTGAGCAAACCATTGTGGTTGGACCCTTGCAAGTCCAAATTCTGCTTTATACTTGAATATATAGTTAGTGTCACACCCTCGCCGGAGGCGGAAATACGAGGTGTAACGGAAGGGAACATAAGCACAAGATAATAGAACATACCAACGTTAAGATTAAAAAAGAAATAATACGCCATTACAATACTAGTTTAGCCGTCATCGGCAAATATATTACAAAGTTTGGTTCCCAAAATATTGCGTTCTATTACATAATGATTGGTAGTAACAAGTGAAAACTTCATTATGCAAGACCTGGTAGAAAAGCTTACTAACGATCACCTGAAATGCATGAGAGAAAACGGGTCAACTATGAAAATAGTTGGTGAGTAAGCATGTTTAGTAAAATAAGAAAACTCGTATGAAAGAGTCAAAGGTTTCGGTCATCGAAAATAGTCCACAAAGCAAAGGCATTGTGTATCCACTCAGCCCAAGTTCCGCCCATACAAAACTTGCAACTGTGTACACAACCCATTGCACAAAATATAGCGCGTCAAGTAGTCAAGTACAAGTGGTCATAATAGTTCACAATATAGTACCAAGTATATAATAATTCGTAGATGCTCGAACATGGGAGACTTTGCACCGCTCCGAGCAGGGAGACTTAAATTGAAAATGCTCCGTTCCCATAGGGAGACATTCGCCCGGACCGGGAGGCTTTAAGTTGATGCTCCGAACATGGGAGACTTTATAGTGATGCTCGAACATGGGAGACTTTGTACGCTCCACCAATAAGGCGAGACTTTTAGGTCATAGCATGTATGGTTCAATAAGTTCAAATAAGTAATGTGTTCGTAATTAAGTTCAAGGATTTGATTCAAGATCACAAGTTCTAGTCAAGCTAGTTAATAAAAGTAGTAATCAATTTAGCTCAAGAATGGTTCATGCATTTCGCCCCAAAATATAGTAAAAGCGGTAAAAGGGATGTGATTACTCACTTGGTAAACCGGTGTGATGACAAGAGTGAGTACACCGAGGTACAATGTGATGCTTAAATCGGACCTATTACCAATGATATGATATGTAATGAGTTGCAATGTAATGTTATGCATGCATTTCGTATGTTATTTATACCATTTGCGGGTTTTGAAAATAATACTTATCGTGAAAATACTCTTTTGACGTCTTGACCATTCAAAATCACTTTACAAGTATTTACGTCAAAATGTCATCCTACAATGGTTTTATAATGATTTATGGTGAGGTTTTCACTTTTCGTCAGAAAACAATGTCGTCGGAATTTTATAAAAGTAACAAAAATGGCTTTGGAAAACTAGTCGTAAAATGGTGTGCGTCGATCGTTAGGAAACGAATTCAACAGTTTTAGAAAGTTTGTATCGAAATCTAAAAGTTTCAGTTCAGGAGTTTTCGTCATCGAGGTCTCGAACATAAAGATAATAAGGGTTAAAGATGGTGATTTTGTCTAATTGTTGTGTAAAAAGTGAGTTTCGCCAAGTTTAAGCATCCGTAAATAATTTATTAAAACTCCGCTATACAAACGGTCAATTGTTTTGAAAAATATGCTCGGTGATCTTGATTTTATTAGAAGAGAATTGTTCCAAAAGTTCCACATCATGGTTAAAACAGCCTCCAACATGGTCGTTTTACCACCGTAACACTTGTATCGTAAAATAATATAGTTTTTCGAAAATAATAGTTACGGCAATTTTATGAAAACGCATATCTTCGTCGTTTCAAACCGTTTTCACGATAATACGTCCTTAGCTTCGTATCAAAGTATACTAATATATTTTGACAAGTCGAAATAATTTGTAAAGCTTAAGGCTCGTTTTGACTCGAACAAAGTAAAAATAGTATGTGAAATTTGAGAAAATAATATATTTCGTCGCCAAACTTTAAAATTCATAACTTCTTCGTTATAACTCCGCTTTTATCCGCTTCAAGCTGCCACGGATTCGCTTTTAAAGTATATTTTCTAAATATCAAGGCCAAAATGTCGTACCTACTGTCGGTTTTCCAGAAAATCAAAACAAGGACAGAACACATTTTATACTTATCAAAAATAGTTTTTGTCGTACTAAACCTATTCCAATCCCTTCAAATCAACTCCAAAGCTAATCTAATCCTACCATACACCTTCTTAGGGTGTCATGGGTTCCTAATCACCATCAAGACCAACATATACCAAGGGATAATTATAGGATGACCATATATATATATATATCTAAAATCATGTAAAATTGGTATAAACAACACAAATCATGCATGCTTGCTCCAAAAATGATGAGATACTTATGAAATGAAAAGGAGATATGAAAATATAAATGATATGCTTACAAGTTAATATGATGAGGTGCAAGGAACAAGGTTTAACTTAAACACTCTAGGTTTTATTTCAAAACCTTAATAAGAGTGTGATCTAGATTGTGATAAACTTGAGCTTGTAAAGATTTTGTGATCCCTTGAAAAACCTCTTCTATGGCCGGTTATGAAGTAGAGAAACAAGAGAGAAACACTTTTTTACTTGTCTTGAATTATTTGTGTTTAATGAAATAAATGAAGTAGTTTGAGTACATATATTCACCATTGAAAAATTTTTACCAACTTTGAGATACATCCCCCCCCCCCCCATGGCCGGATATGGGGGGATTGTGTCTCACAATATATATATTTTTTTTATTATATGAATAAGTATATATTTGTTAAAAGGTGTAATTGTTAAAATGTAGGAAAATGTATAAGTAAAGGTAAATGGAAATTTTAGGTAAAAGTAATTGTTAATAGATCAAAATAAAGTATAATGATATCATAAGAATTGTAAAAATACATTCCTTGTGAAATTTGAGTGATAAAATAATTACCGGTAGTTTTTAAGAAAACGTCGTAATAATATAAATTTAACGAGTTCTATACGAAATAATTTCAAAACACTAGTTAAACTCAAAATATAGATTATATAACTAAATGTAAGTATAAAAATATGTCGGGATCATTTTTAGAAATAACGGATTAAATACTCAAAATAATAACTCACGCGATAACGTTTATTTAATATAAGATTTACGCGTTTAATGTGAAATGCAAAATCATGAATGAACTAACATGATGCATATTTAATTTAAGAAATGACCGGAATTTGAGAATTGTGACATTCTTCCCATGTCAGCGGAATCACGTCCCTGTGATTCGATTAACGATACTATGGTCCGAACCTCGACAAGAGTTCTAAAGTTCATGCTCGCATTTAATAATCTAAATGATCATATCAATGCCCATGCGCATGGGTTCCCCATCCACTAATTACATGCCCGTGATTTGATTTGATGGGGTAAACTTACCAATACCGAACGTAGCCCTCAAAGACCTTTAGGTAGTCGATTCTAATCTAATCTCACGACTCATCAAACAAGAACTGTCATGAGATTAAACTAAACCGACTTGAGTAAACTTGTCTCTTAGCTTGATTTTCGCAACTCATCAAACAAGAACGTCACTAGATCAAGCTAGGAAACAAGTTGTTAGAAAGATAGGATTCAACATCCTTGAATGAAGTCTTTGAAAGATTCGCCGATATTGGATTTGCTTACACAACCGGATCAAATCAACAAAATATATAACAACTAAGGTCGATATCAATAGGTCTCAAATTAATCAATGTCGTGAACGTGATATGAATCGGAAGGAAGTTATGCACTCAAAATCATGTTGCACGAAATAAAGTGGTTGTTCAAAGGAATGTACCCGTTACGCGTTGCGGGCTTCCTCGTACCGAGATAGAATGCTCGACCACGTGCGGGAGGAATTTCAATGTTCGATCTTGTGGGCCTTCTATTGCCAACGCCAGTTTGGACGATTACCTCCTTGATTGGGAGTTCTTTTCACTTTGGACAGTATTACGAAGGTGATCTAGACTTCCACACTGTAACATGCTTTTCTCGCCCTGATTTCCAGCCTGCTTGAGCAATTCCGCGAAGTGGCCCGTCTCGTCACATTTGTCGCACCTGGGCGCCTCCTAAGTGATGATAATTACATCGAGTGCACAAAGGATGTGGACTCATATCCTTTGCGCCCTGGTAGTCGCCCATAGTTCCCGGTTACCGTTGCCTCTTGTCTTGTTGACCACGGTCTCGGCTTCCCGGTGATCCTCCCCGCTTTCGTCCATTGTCGTTTGTTTTTGTTAGTTCTCCGGACTGATCACATCATTTGTCAAGCGATCGCCATACTCACAACCGCTTGCGAGTGGTTGGGTTCGACGGTGACATCCCTCCTAATTTCCGGTATCAATCCCCATATATATCGGTCAATCAACTTCTCCACGGTGGAAACCATGTGAGGAACCATCCTAGTTAACTCGTGGAACCGGATCGTGTACTTGTCGATCTCTACTCCTACCATCAAGTGGTTCCAAAATTCTTCTTCCGCCGCACTTCATCTTTTCTGCAGTACTCATCGGTTAGTAGTTTCTTAAATGCTTCCCAAGATAACGCATTTGCAGCCCTCTTCCTCTAGTCTGTAGTTGGTTGTTCCACCGTGTCAATGCTCGACCACAGTAGTAGACCAAAGAGAACTCAACCTTGTTTCCTTGAAGACATTTCGTGATACTAAGCTTCGACTCAACATTCTCGAACCATGTTAGCAATCCAATGGCACCTCGCACCATGAAATTCCATTGGCTTACATGTCATGAAATTTTTGTAGTTGCATCCTTGACCGTTTGAAGTACCTTCTCCGTTGTTGGTTCGTCTAGCATCGAGATGTGTTATAATTTGGGTGAGTAGATCCGCTATTCGATCAGCGTTGTTGTTTGGATTGTCATTGTCGTTTGAGTTGCCATTGTTGTTGCCTCCCGAGCTGTGTTTCTTGCGCCATGATCCTCAGAGGACCAAAACATCGGGTTGAGTAAACGACATTCGAACGAAGTCGATGAGGTGCGAACGGTGGTAATGTGTTATAGTGATCGAAACATGACAGAACAGAGACATGCTATGTCTAACAAGTCGAAAGATGGAAAAGAGAAGATGTGAACAAGGTACGGTAATGTAGACGTGAACGTAAAACATGCTATGCATACCCACCCGACCAATGCAACTTCGGTGACCGACTCAAAAGACTCGACTAAACATAATTTAAAACTACCACTCTTATCATTGTATGGTTCTTCATAAATTAGACATAGTTGATCGTGCTATGTATAATTTATGATTAACGATGCAACGATAGGACTAGATGACTCGGATGATGTTCAATGTTTAATAAAATAAAATAAAATTATTCCGGTTATAGCGTGATTTTTATTTTTGAAAAATCGGCATTCTCTATAACCTTTGGCTCGGTACCAATCATCACACCTCACGGAGGCGAAATACGAGTGTAACGGAAGGAACATAAGCACAAGATAATAGAACATACCAACGTTAAGATTAAAAAAGAAATAATACGCCATTACAATACTAGTTTAGCCGTCATCGGCAAATATATTACAAAGTTTGGTTCCCAAAATATTGCGTTCTATTACATAATGATTTGTAGTAACAAGTGAAAACTTCATTATGCAAGACCTGGTAGAAAAGCTTACTAACGATCACCTGAAATGCATGAGAGAAAACGGGTCAACTATGAAAATAGTTGGTGAGTAAGCATGTTTAGTAAAATAAGAAAACTCGTATGAAAGAGTCAAAGGGTTTCGGTCATCGAAAATAGTCCACAAAGCAAAGGCATTGTGTATCCACTCAGTTCCAAGTTCCGCCCATACAAAACTTGCAACCTGTGTGTACACAACCCATTGCACAAAATATAGCGCGTCAAGTAGTCAAGTACAAGTGGTCATAATAGTTCACAATATAGTACCAAGTATATAATAATTCAGAGATGCTCCGAACATGGGAGACTTTGCACTGCTCCGAACAGGGGAGACTTAAATTGAAAATGCTCCGTTCCATAGGAGACATTCTCTCCGGACCGGGAGGCTTTAAGTTGATGCTCGAACATGGGAGACTTTATAGTGATGCTCGAACATGGGAGACTTTGTACGCTCCACCAATAAGGCGAGACTTTTAGGTCATAGCATGTATGGTTCAATAAGTTCAAATAAGTAACGAGTTCGTAATTAAGTTCAAGGATTTGATTCAAGATCACAAGTTCTAGTCAAGCTAGTTAATAAAAGTAGTAATCAATTTAGCTCAAGAATGGTTCATGCATTTACCCAAAATATAGTAAAGCGGTAAAAGGGATGTGATTACTCACTTGGTAAACTGGTGTGATGACAAGAGTGAGTACACTGAGGTACAATGTGATGCTTAAATCTGGACCTATTACCAATGATATGATATGTAATGAGTTGCAATGTAATGTTATGCATGCATTTCGTATGTTATTTATACCATTTGCGGGTTTTGAAAATAATACTTATCGTCGAAAAATACTCTTTTGACGTCTTGACCATTCAAAAATCACTTTACAAGTATTTACGTCAAAATGTCATCCTACAATGGTTTTATAATGATTTATGGTGAGGTTTTCACTTTTCGTCAGAAACAATGTCGTGAATTTTTATAAAAGTAACAAAATGGCTTTGGAAAACTAGTCGTAAAATGGTGTGCGTCGATCGTTAGGAAACGAATTCAACAGCTTTTAGAAAGTTTGTATCGAAATCTAAAAGTTTCGATTCAGAGTTTTTGTCATCGAGGTCTCGAACATAAAGATAATAAGGGTTAAAGATGGTGATTTTGTCTAATTGTTGTGTAAAAGTGAGTTTCGCCAAGTTTAAGCATCCGTAAATAATTTATTAAAACTCCGCTATACAAACGGTCAATTGTTTTGAAAAATATGCTCGGTGATCTTGATTTTATTAGAAGACAATTCGTTCCAAAAGTTCCACATCATGGTTAAAACAGCCTCCAACATGGTCGTTTCACCACCGTAACACTTGTATCGTAAAATAATATAGTTTTTCGAAAATAATAGTTACGGCAATTTTATGAAAACGCATATCTTCGTCGTTTCAAATCCGTTTTCTACGTATAATACGTCCTTAGCTTCAGTATCAAAGTATACTAATATATTTTTGACAAGTCGAAATAATTTGTAAAGCTTAAGGCTGCTTTTGACTCGAACAAAGTAAAAATAGTATCTTGAAATTTGAAAATAATATATTTAAATCGCCAAACTTTAAAATTCATAACTTCTTCGTTATAACTCCGCTTTTATCCGTTCAAGCGGCCACGGATTCGTTTTAAAGTATATTTTCTAAATATCAAGGCCAAAATGTCGTGCCTACTGTCGGTTTTTCCAGAAAATCAAAACAAGGACAGAACACATTTTATACTTATCAAAAATAGTTTTTGTCGTACTAAACCTATTCCAATCCCTTCAAATCAACTCCAAAGCTAATCTAATCCTACCATACACCTTCTTAGGGTGTCATGGGTTCCTAATCACCATCAAGACCAACATATACCAAGGGGATAATTATAGGATGACCATATCTATATATATATCTAAAAATCATGTAAAAATTGGTATAAACAACACAAATCATGCATGCTTGCTCCAAAAATGATGAGATACTTATGAAATGAAAAGGAGATATGAAAAATATAAATGATATGCTTACAAGTTAATATGATGAGGTGCAAGGAACAAGGTTTAACTTAAACACTCTAGGTTTTTATTTCAAAACCTTAATAAGAGTGTGATCTAGATTGTGATAAACTTGAGCTTGTAAAGATTTTGTGATCCCTTGAAAAACCTCTTCTATGGCCGGTTATGAAGTAGAGAAACAAGAGAGAAACACTTTTTTACTTGTCTTGAATTATTTGTGTTTAATGAAATAAATGAAGTAGTTTGAGTACATATATTCACCATTGAAAAATTTTTACCAACTTTGAGATACATCCCCCCCCCCATGGCCGGATATGGGGGGATTGTGTCTCACAATATATATTTTTTTTATTATTATATGAATAAGTATATATTTGTTAAAAGGTGTAATTGTTAAAATGTAGGAAAATGTATAAGTAAAGGTAAATGGAAATTTTTAGGTAAAAGTAATTGTTAATAGATCAAAATAAAGTATAATGATATCATAAGAATTGTAAAAATACATTCCTTGTGAAATTTGAGTGATAAAATAATTACCGAGTAGTTTTTAAGAAAAACGTCGTAATAATATAAATTTAACGAGTTCTATACGAAATAATTTCAAAACACTAGTTAAACTCAAAATATAGATTATATAACTAAATGTAAGTATAAAAATATGTCGGGATCATTTTTAGAAATAACGGATTAAATACTCAAAATAATAACTCACGCGATAACGTTTATTTAATATAAGATTTACGCGTTTAATAATGCAAAATCATGAATGAACTAACATGATGCATATTTAATTTAAGAAATGACCGGAATTTGAGAATTGTGACAGTTAGAGTAGTCAAATTTGCGTCTATTGTGTTGAATTTAGTTTTCTTAGTTGTTATCTAGCTTATTTGATCTGTGTTCATGTTATTATTAGTCTAGTTTTTCATCTGCACATTTTCTGTTTAGTCGGCATAATTGAGATCAAGTTTGTTTTAGTATGAAATTGCTGTCATTTTAGTTTCGTCAAGGTTCATATTAGTATTGTGAATCTGGATGTAGGATTGCATAGGCTTAGATTTTCACTTGTGCTTGATTATATGCATATCAGTATCTTAAGGTATGTTTGGTATTGAGAAGAGATTGGAATTAGAAGCTTGTGCAAAGGTTACGACTAGTTGCTTTAGCTTCATCTAAGTTTAGAACAGTCACTTTAGACCTTAGTTTGAATCTGAATTCATTGAAAGTCAAAATCACCATTTCACTGCTATAATTTCCATGTCAGTTAAAGTTGGAATTAGAAAGTTTGCATAATAGGTATAGAATCATGTAGGTTAGAGTAATTAGGTCTTATTTCATCCTAATACAGCATTTATAATCTGATTTATAGGATCTAAGTTTCATTTAGTCAAAACATAAGTTTTTATAAAAAGTCAAATATGGTTCAAAAGTGCCCAAACAGTTTTTAGTTTTGATTTTTAATTCTCTCATTTTTCATCCATTTGAGCTGAAACTTTGGACTTAATCTGATTGGTTGGTTGTCTACTGCCTGGTCATTTTTTCTTATTTTTGTGATTTTTCTAGATGGCTTATTTTAGAGCTTAAAGTAGGTGATTAAGGGTCGTTTGGCATAAGTAGAGTTAGAACTTGTTTTGTAGCTTAATCCCTTTAGCTTGTGCTTATTAGATCTAAAACAGTTGAAATAGCTTATTACCAGTTAGTACAGGTTATTTTTAGCTTATAGTAGCTTATGGTTAGATTTTAGCTTATTTACATGTGCTTATTTCATTAGTAGTGTGCCCAAATCATAGTTCTTGTGATCCAAATTGGTTTCTATTATTTTTCTCTTGTTCTCAATATTATTTTGTAATATTCTGGAAGTTTTCATATTTTTCACTGTTCATTTACTATTTTTATGCATTTTATGTCATTTTCTAGCATTTTTAAATAGCATTTTATTCAAATAAATTAGAAAAAACTCAGAAAAATACAATTTCAATTTTCTTAGTTTTAGAATATTCAAAAGTCATAAAAGTATTTTTCCTGAATTTTCTTAGTTAAAAGCAGTTTGCTAGCATTTTAATTAGATTTAACTAGTATTAAATTCATAATAAATTTAAAAAGTCAAAAAATGTGATTCCGGTTTCTAAAATTCTTTTAGTTATTTAAGATTTTTGAAAAATAGTTTTGTAATTTTCTAGCTATTTTCCTAATTTTTAGTATTTCAAGTCTATTTTGAATGCCTTAAGATAGTTTTAATTCAAAATAAATCAAGAAAAATCCAAAAAAAAATAGTTTTAATTCACAAATAATTTTCAAATATCATTCTTAGCTGTAGAAAAATGGAAGTTCATTTTTACGGGTTTAAATTAACGTAGTTGCATTTATTTCGCGTTTCTTTAATTACGTTTTATGCGTTTTTAGTTTAAATTTGCATAATTAGTCCAAAATTCTTTTTTTTCCCATTCGAATCCCGAATCACGCGACGTGAGTTGTTAAACTCCATTCATCCCTCGTTGGGAAAACGACCCGGGAAATACACACCTTTGTATTTCTTCGGAAAATATCTATGTACGAAAATCGACAAATCAAAAATGGCGCAATAATTTTTTAAAATAATCATTAAATTTAAAATTTTGAGATTTTATATAGTTGGGATCTTCACCGTCTAACCCAAATGATAAGTCTAAATTTTTCATTATTCTTCTTATTAAAAGTTCTACGCCTCCAACAACATGGATTAAGTGCGGCGGAACAAGTAAAAACAAAAAGTAAACTAGCAAAATACTTTATAAATTTCTTTTTTATAACTTTAACCATTTTTCTAAACATTTGAGTAGGTGAGTCTTTTAATTCGTCTAATTTTTCCGTCATAGCATAAATTTGATTAAAACCTAATGGGCTAGTTGGGTAATAAACACCCGATACTATAGTTGTTGCCTCTCTAAAAACTTGTAAAAAAATAGTTAAAGCATTTAGTCGATCCCAATCTTGGTCATCTATCGAAGTGGAATGGTTTTTTTCAACAAGTAATTCATTAAAAGCATGTAAAGTATTACGTTGTCGTAATATATTTTCAAACATAATGCAAGTAGAATTCCACCTAGTATTATTATCAAAGGCCGGTCCTAGGGGTGCTTCACCACATTGTTTACGAAAACGTTTATAGTTCATTTGTCGTTCATTGCTCGCGGTATATATAGTTGTTAACATACCCGTAAATCTCAAATGTAAACTCTCACATATTTTTAATGTCGTTTGCACGGATAAATTTATAACATGAGCAACACAACGGGAATGAAAAAAAGCACCATCTAAAATGGGTTTTATACGTAATTTTAACAATTCCATAGCTCTAATAGTATTAGATGTATTATCTAGTGAAATAGTAAAAACTTTATCATCTAAATTATATTCAATTAAAGTGTAATGTAAAAATTTTCTTAAATTAGATCCCGTATGAGAATAACCAAATAGTTTAAAAGCAATTGTCCGTTTCATTAATAACCAAGATTCGGGATTAAACCAATGAGCCGTAACGGCGAGATAAGAATTTTCCGAACCATGTGGTGCGGTCCAAACATCCGTAGTTATAGAAACACCATATTTATAATCACGAATAATATCTTTTTAGCCGTTACCCATAATTTAAAAGCTTCACTTCTAAGTTTAGTACGACTTACTTGTTTATACCGCGAGTGTAGCCTCTTTTTGATGATGGTCGTAAGTTTGCCGTTGTCGAAGATGTTGAATGGATAAGTATGTTGAATGACCCCACCCGCAAAATCTCTTTGAAGCGCATCATTATCATATATACAAATTTGACCATCCTCACCAATAGTACCATCTGCCGTTTGAGGTACCGCGGTACATTTGGTTATATGACCCCTTAGTGTAGTGTTAGCCCCGGAAGCATAAAAGCCCCCACATTTTTTGCAACGCGCCTTTTCCGTCCCATCCTTCATAATACACAAATCCATATTAGACCAAACATCGCCTTTTCGTGTAGTTGGTTTAACAACCGCAACATCATCATTTGTGTAACGTTTTCGTGACCGGGAAGATCCAACGGAGGGATTAGTGGAAGCTTGTGATTGTGATTGTGAGTTTTCCATTATAAAGAAATTAGAGAGATTTGAGAATTTTTGATGTGTTTTAAACCTCAACCCAATAGACATATTTATACTACAAGTTCATGCTTCAAAAACTCAAAATTTCAAAAAAAAAAAAAAAAAAAAAAAAAAAAAAAACTTATCACATTTTGGTATGCAACAATATAATGGGCAAATTCAAGGAAAGTGGTTTGGCAAAACCCAATAAAACCAGTTTTTCAATTCCAATGGTAACTCGTTGACTTGCGCTGACCGGTTTTCAAAACCGGGTTTCAAATACAACGGTAACTGTTGACTTGCGCTGACCTTCGTTGACCGATTTTCGACCCACAAAAAAAACGGTTTTAAAAAAAACCCGGTTTAATCCGGGTTTAAAACCGGTAAAAAACCGATCGGATGAAAAAACTGAAAACCGGTAAAACCGGTTCACTTTTAGGTAACCGGTTTCAGTTGAGGAAAAACCGGTTCTTTTAAAAACCGGTTCCGGCTTTTGGTGTCGCTTTTTTTAAAAACCGATTCTAACTTGCACCTCATTCCTTAGTCCTTCTCAATTGTAGGACGACTTAAAAGTCTACTACTAGCCCATTAAGGCCCATTACTAACAAACTAAGCCTACTAAACCATAAAGGCCTATAACTTCACCGTAGCCCTAACACCAACAATATAAATAAAAAAACAAATCATTGGGAACTAAAATTCTCTCAGATTACTCAACCTCATTAAATTCTGGTACGATTTCCTTTCAATTAAATCAAATCCAATGTTGAGTATCAATTTTTAGATTCTAATTTGATGTATTGAAGAAACCCCTAATTTAGATCTGCTATTGTTTTTTGCAGTTAATTGTGAATTTTCTTGATCGATATGGCTAAGAGTTCGTTCAAATTGGAACACCCACTTGGTAATTTTCATTATTTTTTATAAAAGACTAATTTGATTGGTTAAGATCTTGGTAGTTATTACTGTTTTGTGGTAGTTACTGTTATAGTAGTTTTTTTTTTTTTTTTTTTTTTTTTTTTTTGTGTTGATCAAGACTAAATTGTGCTTTTTTGCTATAAGTTTTGATATGGATTTGGAAAATAAATGTTCTAGAATAATGTTTTTATTTTTAGGGCTGTTTGTTTATGCGTATTTGTGGGCTTATGAGCTTATATGGTTTTGGCTTAGTTTTCGTAAGCTCAAATTTTCCTGGCTTATTTTGAGACATACAGGAAAATAATATGATATTTATTATTTGTTTTGTGGCAGGAATAAAATAATGTATTAGCTTAGATTGAGGAAGATTCTGTTATAATTATATATTTTGCAGATAAGATCAGGCCACATTTTATACTCTATTCTATCCCCAAAAAAAATGGGATCATGATGTGTATAATGTTTACTGCTTCGTTCTGTTTTTGGGTGAAATATCGTCGAATTCAGTTTAGGTAGATGTAGTGCTTGGTTTGTTTACAGTTAGTGTTGAGCATACGTTTGGAATAAGTTGAATGCATATAATGGTGTAAATGGTAGTACAACCTAAAGTTCATTTATGTTATATTTTTGCACATTTTGAGTAATAATATAGATCACAAAGCGAGGATGAATGTTGTTTTTTTTCCCAACGTATGGACTGTATTTTGTATAGTGACAACCGCTATATGCGTGTGTACCTTTAAATTGATATTATCTCATAAACTAAATGTGGTCCTTGATGGTTGAAGTTGCATTGTTATTCATTTTACACTATACAATTGATTGCACGTGACTCGAGTAGTATTTAATTTGTACTGAATATTTCAGAGAGGCGCCAGGCTGAAGCTGCTCGTATCAGGGAGAAGTATCCTGATAGAATTCCGGTATTATAGATATTCTAATGTGTTTTCATACGTTGTTTATAGCTCTTTTGTTATTTGCCAATTAATGTTCTGTTTTACTGTTTTACAGGTTATTGTTGAGAAGGCTGAAAGAAGCGACATTCCTGATATTGACAAGAAAAAGTTAGTCACTTCTTTATATTGACACTTACAAATGTAATTCGTTAACATGGTTCTCGTTACTGATTAATTCTTACTTGATTGATTCATGCAGGTACTTGGTTCCTGCTGATCTTACAGTTGGACAGTTTGTCTATGTGGTTAGAAAGAGAATCAAGCTCAGTGCCGAAAAAGCCATCTTTATCTTTGTTAAGAACATCCTCCCACCTACTGGTTAGTACAAAGTCTTTAAGGTGCTATATTGAGGTGACGACTGGCTGGTTGAACTGTGGTGCTACCATTATTAACCGTGTGTTTAGCATACTTTGTAGTTTACGGCTTTGAGTCGTTTGACAAGTATAACCTGTTTATGTCCTCAAGCTTTCCAAGTCTGCTAGTAGTTTATGTTCTTTTATTTACCTAATAATAATGTATAATGTGATTACAGCTGCAATGATGTCTGCTATCTACGAGGAAAACAAAGACGAGGATGGCTTCCTCTACATGACATACAGTGGTGAGAACACGTTTGGATTGCTCTGAAGCTCTGCAGTTTCAATGATGAATCAATGTAAATAGGCTTCAAGACGACGATGAATGTGTACATCCTTCTATCAACGGTTCCTGCTTTGTTTAGTTTTTGCATGTTGACTTTCTGTGAACGGTTTTATAGTATAGAAACTAGCGGTATCTGCGTGGTATTGACTTGAGACGATTTAATGTTCGTGCTACACGTCTATTGTCGTTTGTCTTTACTTTGATCATGATAATTGTTAACATCTTGTTGGAGACGAAATAAAAAAGTCATCTAGATGGTACTTGAAATTGCATTCGGTTTGGCTTTATCGCTTCATTTTTGCTAATTTGGTCTTGGGGCATTTTAAATTGAAATTACATATAGAATGCTTTGTTTGCAATTAATAATTGATCATGATAATTCTTATGATATTTGACCAAATGATTAAATGTGAGATAATGATTTCGATTTGATTTACACATCAGTGTAATTGTAGTTCACTTTTTGATCATTTGGTCATAAAAGAATCAGGAAAGCATAATTGTATTTGACACATTGCAAAACTACTTACGGCGAACATCCTCTAAAACCTTTTTGATCATTCACCTGTATCTGATCACAAAAAACTTGTTTCGGTCCAAATATTTTTACCTTGCTACGTGTAGCAAGTTAAATTATTTACTGCGGTTAAATTATTGTAGCAACCAAGTACCGTATACCTGAGAATATTTTCATAATCGAAAGGAGTGACCTAATAATTGAATCAATCCAAACATACAACCATAAATTGCTACAACAACATTATAATTACTACCAACACTGCATTTGCAACTATGCAGCCCGTGGTTGTCTTACAAACTCTGCCCAAAACTTCCAACAACAGCATGAACTCGCCCGACTTGCTTGTTCTGACGGGACCTACTTCATCGGTCGATAGAGATGTTTACTTGATTCAGACTGTAAGTACTAGAGTTGCAAAGCTAAATCTGGTTGCTGAGAATCAACCATCATACCAGTAGACTGTTTTACAGGAGACCCTAATGATTGGTATCCGATATTTAAATCAGGAGGACGCGAATCTTGTTGCTTTGGTCTGGATTGCAGCTGCATTTGAGGTGGGACCCCTCTCCAATTCGACTGTGCCTGAAACCGCGACAGATCTGTTGTCATCAACTGAGGGAAACCGACATTATTTCTGTTTTGGAGATGAGCCTGAGCCTGAGCCTCATTGACGCTTCTAGAAGGTTGAGGAACAAACCCATGGACTGGTTGTTGGTAGTGAACCCCGGGAACTGGAAACTCACCACGAAACCGTGAAACTTGAGGTTGTTGTCGGTCACGGGCCAAGTTATAGTCCGAGGATATTTGCTTGTGGGGATTTGGGTTTTCTGTTTGTGGTGGCTTAAGGAACCCTCCGGTTCCTCCTAATGACATCCAAGCCTGGGCAGCAGTTAAAGCAACATTGCTTGAATCGTCTCTGTTTGAACCAAAACCAAAATCATTTGAGTTATTCTGCTGTTGTTGGTGTTGAGCTTTCTCAGCTAACATTTTCATCATCTGAACTGGGTCACTAAGGCCATGTTGTTGTTCCTGTTGACGGGTCATATTAGTGTCCATGTGAACCTTTTTGTTACCATCACGATTCACAGCTACAGGTCTTAATTCTTGTCGATAGGGAAAATTATTGATTGCAGGAGCCATTCTATTACTATCAAGACCAACTGTGGTCGGGTTTACAGCTATGGGTCTTACTTCTTGTCGATAGGGCAAACCGTTGGTTGTAGGAGCCATTCTATTACTATCAAGACCAACTGCTGTCGGGTTCACAGCTACGGGTCTTACTTCTTGTCGATAGGGATAGGGCAAACCGTTGGTTGTAGGAGCCATTCTATTACTATCAAGACCAACTGTTGTCTGGTTCAAGGCTACGGGTCTTACTTCTTGTCGATAGGGAAAACTGTTGATTGTAGGAGCCATTCTATTACTATCAAGACCAACTGTTGTCGGGTTCACAGCTACGGGTCTTACTTCTTGTCCATAGGGAAAACTGTTGATTGTAGGAGCCATTCTATTACTATCAAGACCAACTGCTGTTGGGTTTCCTTTGTTACTGTTCGGATGGTTAAAAGATGGCAAGGACGCAAGATTTCCGACTGGTTTTGATGGTCTTAGAGACAGGATATCAGAAGGGCTAGAAACCGGCCTTCTTGCAACAAAATCAGCAGCACTTACATGTGTCGGGGGTGGACGATTAAGTTCCATTTGTGTTGAGTTCTGATGCAAAACATTTGAACCGGAAAACGAAGGATTCGTATGAAATGAAGACAAGAAAGGAGGCCCTGGGGTCAAATTCTTACTGGCTTCCCTTGGAGACTCTCTCCGCACAGAGATCCCGGGGTTAAAACCACCATTGACCTCCTTTCCGTCCACAGGGACTTTAGTAGCTTTATGATTGTTTGGGGCTGTAGATCTGGAACCCTTTTTGTCGTCTTGTACATCAGAAGTAACATTAAAGAGTGCAAGAAAGTTGGGTACTTTCAAGATGCGGTTTTCAGGTATTGTTGGAAGTGGTTCGTATTCTCCTACCCATCCACGACCATATTTGACACCTTCAGGTAAAGCTTGCTCTATTGTTTGAGAGGCAACTTTCCAAGCAACAGATCCAAGGGTTGCAGCAAAACGAGCCAGGCTTCTAGCATAGGCAAGATCTGCATGGAGCCCAACCTGAATCCCAAAGATAATAACCCTATGAGTGAGCAGACAATTACTATCAACAGGAGAAGATTTAGGGGGTGTTTGGATGCGCATTCTGAAAGTGATTTTGTGATACTGATTTAGCTGTTGTAGTAGATATTAGCTTTTTTTTTTGTTTGATCTTGTGATAAAAGTGTTTGACAAATATTTGAACGTTAAAATTAATAGATAAAATGACCAAAAAATACATTTGAAGAAATAAACAATTGAAATGGGAATTAAACTCTCTTAATTTAGATTAGTATAAAAAAGAAATTTTGTTTTACCTTTAGATAATCAGTTTCAACTGATTATCCAGAAGTGATTTTTGACCTCAGAAGTAAAATCATTTATCAGACACTAAAATCCAATCAGATCATCAATTTCAAAAGTCCAATTTTAACACCCCCTTGATAGTATTGCGACATACAGGAATGAACTGCTTGCTTTCACCCTCGAAGGTTGATAATACAGAGTCTGAATCAGTCGCTGGTTGAACAGATATGTTGTATGTTGCTCGTCGGTCTTCTTCATTTATTGATGGTTTCCTTCCAAGTTTAGGCATGACACCTTTTCCTGTAGAAGCAATTCCGTATAAAGATATGTAAGCGCAAGGTATGTAATTTTCTAAACTGCAAATACTAATGGAAGTAAATAGTCAATAACCTCCACAAATTATCAGCAACAGTTACATATTCCCGAGTGAAAGAGTCGTATAACATGAAAACAGTCGTATAAAGACACATGTTCTCGAGAAAAAGAAATGCTTCAACCCCATTTATGCTAGTCAAACTTGAGCATACAAATCTCAGCTTAAGTACACAATGGAAATGTAAAATAGTGTGTGTGGGCGGATCACGTGTTTATACTCTATATCTAGGATGCGCAGAATGAAGTTATTAATTCAGATATACTCTACCATTAGTACACTCAAAAAGTTAAGAATGATTTGCATACCTTGTGACCCTTCTAGATCCACCTTAGGTGTAGGAACTGTTTCAAAACACAAAATTCACGTAGTTATTAATCTAATTCTCGAATCTCAAAAGCACGGACTGATCACTGATTTGACCAAGGATAAATTTTATGCAAGAAGATACCTGGTAGTAGTTCTTGATCTTTATCTAGATTGTTATCACCTAAAGACGAACTATCATTAACAGGCATTTCACCACTATTTTGTCTTGCAGGACTATTATGCCTTACAGGAGACTGGGTGGGCGAACTACTTGGGAATTCTTCTGTTCTAACATTGGCACCAGATAAAGTTTCAGCGCAAAAAGGTTCAGGTTCAGGTTCAGGGTCCGGTTTCCGTTCATTCAAGGACACTGACTTCTTTAGTTGTTTTTTAGGTAGCGAGAAACTTGGTACCGTTCTCTGCTCTGACTTGGGTTCTATCTCAGATCGATCAACATTAGTCCTTAGCCTCTGGAATCTCAGTTTCGCCTGCTCTTGAATAGAGCTTGCCTTCCCAAATTATTAACGTGGTGAGATCAACACACTGAACAAGACGGCTAACAAAATATGGAACTTTTTAACTTCCAAAGTGAATACCTGTTTATAGTATATCGTATCTGGTGCATTGTATTGCATCGCGTTGCTGCATATCAGAAGCACATCACTCTGCATTATGAAAACCACATGTCACAAACATATACAGCATTGAAACTACCCATTAAGCAGATAAGCAGTTTTAGGCGTTTGAATGAGTCAGCATATTTGCTTATTTTACGCAGATAAGCACTTTATATAACAAGCAATTCAAACTCCCCGTAAGTGAAAAAGCAAACTAACCTCAAATTCTTTCAAAGTTAAATACGACCCTTTTGCAAGCTTTCTCCTCACAGTAGAAAAGTCCATTGGACGCTTGATCACATCATAATAATCAGGAAGCTGATACAAACAACAATGTCAATTACTCAACTACATCAAGCTTCAATCCACCAGAATTACAAGAAGCAACTCAATATTACCTCCTCAGGATCAACAGGCCGAGCATAAACCCCATAAATATCTTTTCTGCCACAACGAATCCACCAACAAATTACATAACGTAAATCAAATATAACATGATATCAAAGGGGTAGCTTATTTTTCGAGCTTATTTGAGATTAGAATAGCCAATAAGCTCATAAGCTAATAATCCAAATACTTACTTTTGAAGTTTGTCAAGTATAAACTCTAGAGTCTTCTTATCCGGCATCCGCTCCATCTCTTTTGGACCATCCGACTCCATCCCTATTCAAATTTCCAATCACAAAATCACGCAATTAGTAACAAATAGCATAACGCCAAACCAAAATACACACACAAAACATTTTCACAAACCACGATCGTAATCCGACCCTCCCGCTTCTTCCTCTTCACCACCACCACCACCATCATCATCATCAAAGTCATATTCTCTCAAATTCCTTCCTCTTATCTGTTAAAACATAAGCCAGAGTGAGTGAGACACATGAAACAAGTGTGTGTGTGTGTGTGTGTACTGTGTGAGAGAGAGTGTAAGTAACAAAGAGTGGCAGAGAGAGAAATGTAGACAGTTTTAGATTCTATATATATAACTCCGATTTTTTAGTTAAGTTAGTTTTGACAGTTGTCTCAAACCGTTATTCTGTTACAATCACCTATACATACACTTATCTATATCTATATATATCCCCAATTCTACTTAAATTCCAATTAATTTTCACACACACACACACTAATTAAGTTCATTAAGCCAATTAAAACACACACACATTATAAACACACACTAATTAGTAATTTTTAAAGCTAAAAACACACACTAAATACACCATATAAAACACACACTAATTAACAGATCTAGCCAACTACCTCATCATCAACTTCATTATAATCATCTACTCTCCTTCTCTTCAACCTCTCATCATCCTCATCATCCTCACTCGCCTCATCATCATCATACTCCGGCGCGTGAAGCGCGTGACTCACGCGCTTTCTAAAACCATCATCCGGCGCGTGAGTCTCCACGCGCCTATCATTTTCACTCGTCAACCTCATCTTCTTCTTACCACCACTATTACTATGATGATGATGATTAGTCTCTTTTCTAGTGATGACGTCATCGTGAATAACGAACTCGTCGTCCACAACGAACTCATCGTCGTCGACGTAGTCATCGATGTCGAAGTTGTACCTGACGTTGCGGCGTCTCCGGCCGGAGCTGCGACGGTCAACGGCGGGTGACGGGAGGTCCGATCTGTGGTATTGGTGAGTGGTGGTCGGCCTCGTCTCTTCTTCTTGACGATCTGGTGGACCATTTTTGTGTGTGTTTTAGTGTGTGTGTGTTTTTAGTGTGTGAGGGTTTGTTTTTTTTTTCTCTCTCTTGTTTTTACCAGCTGCCGTATTGCAGAAGAGTGTATTATTTTGTTAGGTTTGGACACGAAGGTGAATCCGAGCCTTAAGTTTGGGGTGTTGGGGTTTTGTCGTTTTGTGTGAGTATGATTGACAAGGCTGCAAAAGGAGGAGTAGGAAAAGTTTGAATTATTTTTGGGTAGGTAGAAATTTATACCCTCTCAAGAACAAAATAATTTGAGATATGTCACTTTAATTTTATTTTGATTATAAAAATTATTTAAGGTTTTAATAATGTTACATTATTGTGTAATTTTTGTGTTAGAATAATTTTATAAAACATTTTTCAAACTTAGTTATCATTTTATAATTTTTTTCAAAGTTTGAACATAAATTAGATGAGAAGTAGTTAAATTCAGACGAGTGAGTCTTTATTACTAAGGTACAACGATGCGTATGGACACTTTAGATATAGTTATTTTATAGAAATGAAACAAATTAGAAAGTTGGGTGGTTTTTGTAAAACCAAATTAGAAGACACATGAAATTTGGTTACTCAGTAGATGACATATTATCAAATTTGTATATTTAGTGTTAGATATAATAAATTTGATCGGTGAAATTGTTGTTATCGGGTAATTCTCAAACTTTGTGATTAAAATGGATATTTATTTTGTATCGCAGAGAGTATTTAAATATACTTTGGAGTTATGATAGGATTTTTAAGAAAATGATATGTATAAGATTGGATGTGATGATGACCAAATTTATCATCACTATTTCGGTTTTACATTAACAACATTCATTCACAAAATCAACCACTAAACACACATAGTACGGTAGCTGTGAATGTGACCATGAAACAAACCAAACAAATATATCTCACTTAAGCATAAACATATCTCGTAATATAGTTACATAATTATATAAAATTGGTTTGACAGTTCGGCTAAGCCGGTGACCAAATCAACTTCAAAATATGGTGATTACGCGTTGTTGGGATGTTGTGGTGTTAATGCATTGCATTTTTCTTGTAGTTTGACCAAAATGCTAAAAGTTCTAACAACTTTGAAAATTCAAATGCAAGTTTTGTCAAAAACCTTGGTGTATAAATATCATCAAGGCAATGAAAACATATGAAATTTACTTTGAAAATGCAAGTGGAGTCTTTACATTGTCTGAAATTGCACAAAAAGTGCTTAGAGTGTTCTTCGTTTAAATTTGGGAAAGGGAAAGCCAAAGATAATGATAATGGTGGGAAAAGAATAAAGGAAAGAAAAGCATTATCTTCAATTTATTGGGTAATGACCTATTACTCACTATTGGTAATGAGTCATTCATTTTTTATTTTTTTTTTCTAATGAGTTATTGCAATTATTACTTCTAATAACGGACATAATAAGATGACATTTTTTTCAAAACCAAAAATTATTTTTAAAATTTGTTTTTAAAACCCCTTTTTTTAAAATAAAAATAAAACCAATTCTACTAAAATGAAATTTTGTGACTTAGGGTCATGAAAATTACTTTTGCACAACCCGTTGAACCCTAGTCAAAACTCCACAATTTTCCAGAACCCAAATGTATAAAAAGCAAAGGTAAATATGTATTGATTCTCTAAATGTTTTCGTGTTTAGAACTTTCTCGATTCCGCTTTCAACGCCGCTTATCCTTGGTTTAACAAACCCATTGTCCCTGATAGCCCAACAAGAGGGGACACTCCGCTAAGATCCACACAAGCATTACACTCTATCAAGCACATATTTTCATTTTCTTTTTCATTCCTTACCCTGATAACCCTTTACCAAGCATGCCTTTAAAAATTAGAATGGAGACCATTATCGATCATTTATGATTTAAATCTGCAACATATATAAATAAAATAGTTCTAATTATTAATTTCTCATTTTATGTAATACAAAAATCAAAGAACACACTAGCGAAACTAGTTGTAGTGTGGATGTTTTAGGAAAGGAGACAACATTTTGCTTCATTAATAAATGAAAGCAAAGCGTTATTATTTGGTTGAAAGAAATAAATGGTATTAATGAAAATGTAATTTAACACGATGTTGTCGTGTGCAATTATCCGATGTTAAAAACTTTTTAATGTACTATAAAAACTAATCGATGATGCACATGTTTCTTAGAGAAAAATGTTTTAATCATGTTTTGTTACGTCTCTTAAGTACGATTTTAACCTATAATCAAATAAACACGTACAAAAATGTTACTAAAAACACTTTTACTTGAATTTATCAATATGTAGTTGCAATCACACTTTCTCTTTGACGTAAAACCATTCACACTTATATGTGAATCAATGCAGTTGTAGCGTTACTTTACTTTACTTTTCAAAACTGAGGCATAACATACTTACATTTTATAGTTTTGTTAAAAGGACATGCATTCCCTTTGTAAACAGGGGGAGGTGCGAGGATTATAACTTACGAGGGACTAAATTTAACGTTAAAATTATAGTAATGTATATCGCACAAAACCCGTTTTTTTAACCCATCATGCCCTAACAGTATAATATCATGTTAGTTAAGTTATTCGTTTTTGAATTTTTAACAAAATATTGATATGTATAAGGGGGACTAAGCAAAAACTATTAAATAAATGACTTATGAGCTTAATAATTACTTAATAAGTGGACTGATGAGAGATGACTCAACACTCACTGATCACCTTACTAACCTCATCCCTGTCTGTAAATAAAAATTGACCAATCAATCCTTAGCCACATCAAGGTTTTGACTTTTGATAATAACTAGCAAATTAGCTCTAAAATTTGTAGACAACATAATCAAAACTCGTATATTTTTCTCTTTTTTTCTTTTATAATTATGTCTTGTCTAACTTATAATAATTTTGAATAAGGGAATTGATACTTATATCATATTTTTGATGACGCACTGCATTTAGCCACATTCACGCTTATACCGCATAATCATCTCGTAATTAATAAATTATGATGCATACATCAGAATATATGTTGTAAGTATCAATCCCTTCGAATAACGATACACAACAAATATTTCATATATTTTTGCTCTTTAATAAAACAAAGGTATCACAATCATTATAACCTCACACACACATAATCAACATTGGGAGGTAGTTATATTAGACATGATAATGCATTGAAAATAATAATTGTAACAATAACTTTATATAAGTAACAAACCAACATGATTGGTACCTCACGTCATGCAATCGACTAAGTCAACACTTTAAATCTGGATTATCGTGACATTAACATGTATTTCAGGTAACATGTGACAGTAACATATCACCCTATACAAAGAAAAAAAAGTTCACATCATACGTAACTAAAGTTAAACCCATAGATATTTTACAGAAAAAAAATCATATAAAAATAAATAAACACTAAAAAAAAGTTTTATAGCTGGATGCATTAATGATAAGGGTGAGAATATACAGGTGGTAATAGTGGTAGGACCACATCCACTAAATTTTATACTGTAGAGCCTTTAGAGGGTGTGGGCCCACTTAACTGCTATCCTCCAACCACCATCCACCACGTAGTAATGCCGACTATCAAAAATCCAATAGTCCATGAAATTAGCATGTAGAAGTAATAAAAGTTCAAAAAGTCATACGGAGTACAAATTTTCTTTTTTTTTGGACAAAAAAGTCATACAATTAGCATATAAAGTTTCGCTTGGAAGAAAAAGTATAGAAAAGATAAAAAGGTTTTTCTTTAAAATAAAGAGAGATATGGTGCAATTATTATGATTTATGCAAGTATTAAAAGCATTTGAAATGATAATAAAGCAATTTATGTTAGGCTTTTTATACATGGATAAGTGTTGTGCACAAAACATCTAGGTTTTAGTTATGTTTAGTGGCTGTTTGTTTCGAGTGTGTTCAAAGCAATGATGTTTTGCTCAGGCAAAGTGATCTAAAGTGGTGCAATTACTAACTCTTTGCTCATTTATTTTATTCACCGGGTATTGAAAATTATTTCCTAAATTTTTTTATGGTATATGGTTTTGAAAATGTTGATTCGATGTTCAACTTTTACCGAAATTCATTTTGGATCCGATGCAATTTCTTTTCATGAACTCCAGGTAGTTCAAGAAATCTTCAACTATTTTCTATAAATAAGATGTAATTTGGATGAAACCCATAACCAATTTCGCAAACATTTTCTTCTTTCGGACTCACAAAAACATTTATGCCAATGAAATTTGAACTTGAGACCTCCACCGGAGAATCTCAAACTCCTGCCACTAAACTACACGTTTGTTATTTGTTAGTACAAATTATTTATAGCAGAAAAGTTGTACAAGAAAAAAAAAATTGCGCATAAGTTATCTCCCTTATACACATATGTTTATTTTGGAAATAAGCCCACATTCTATTTGCATACAAAATATAACGTCGTTAAGTGTTAGTTTTCTTTCTTTTCTATTTTTCTAAGAAACATGTTCTTTAGAAAGTGAAATTTTTATTAGAAAGGAAACAAAATTACAACAAAGATGGCCCCAAAGAGGAGAACCAAAGGAAAACCACCTCAAAATCAAAAAATACCAAAACATTTATATTGTTTGTTTTCTTTCTAATGATGTCAAGGTCACCCCTAACTTCACCTTTGTACGCATTCAATTCATAATGGTACCACACAAGTCATGTATGTTTTAAGTTATCATAAACAATTAAACATATTAAAAGAAAAAATTTGCCCTATCAGACCAATATTGATGGTTTTCAAAGAACATATTTTGAAGCCTCTCCATTTGGCCTAAGCTAAGAAGCGTCAATCAGGGAGTTTGGTTGGTAACCAAAATATATTATAGGTATGGTTTAGTATTAAAGTGGAAAAAGAATGAGAATAAACATGCGCGCATCTTTTAGGCTGGTCATTATAATGGATGAAGGACCATCATCACCTTCAACCCTCACGCGGTATTCTCATAAACACCAATTATGACGTGCGGTTTTCAGATTTTTGCATTGATTTGGTTGGTGTTGACCACCTAACTAACGCTTTTTTTTTTTTTTTTATTTTTATAATTTTGGTTTCGTGATGATCATTAGTAACGCAATCGCTCAAACTTTTATCAAACAACTCGAAACACTCGATCAATGTTTTTACATGTTTCAAGCCTCAAAATTAGCTCGAAACATATAATGAGTCAAGCTTAAGCTTTTGATAGCTCGGCTCAAGCTCTTATCAAGCTTTTTCGAGCTTTTTTTTCATAATAATTTTATATAAGTATTTATACTTTCATAATAAATTTATATAAGTATTTAAGGGCTAATTTAAGTATTACCTTAATTATAATTTATTTAATAAATAAATGAATAATGTATTTTAAAAGGACTTTTTACTCTAAGTAATCTAACGATTTGTATAGCCCTTTTAGAAAGTATAGCCCTTTTACTTGTTTATTTATTTTGATTTTGGTCTAATCTGATTCATGTTATTTTTCGTTGTTTTCAAATAAAAGTTCCAGCATAACCGGTTGATATAAACAAATATCTTTATTTATTTATTTATTTATTTTTTTGTTTAAATTTTGTTTCAAAACATGTTTAATTACTCTTAAACTATATCAAGTTTATGATTCAAATGCCCTTTACATGTATAAACAACTTATTTTTCATAGAATATGCTTTATGTTTAAATCATTTAGACATTAAAAAACAAACATCATTATTTAATTCAGATTCAAACTTTTATATCATATATTCAGATTCAGACATGCGAATCAAATTCAGACTCACAATCTCTTAATAAACAAACAACACCTAACTTGGCTACGAAAATAGTCAATTTTTTATAAATGCAATATGTAAGATATGCATGTTTGTGTGTTTTATCTTGATATAACATTGCTACTTGCTTTTATCAAGATTTATAGAAATATTTACTGTGTTTGTTGAATGATTATATATTGCATTTTCATCTTTATTTTTTTTGTTTATACTTAGGTTATCGATGTCAAAAACACGAGATCTAATTGTATTTAGGTTTTAGTTTGTTTTACTTTATAAATATATATATTGATGAATTTGGCTATTAAACACAATATATTTGAATACATTCAAGCTTTTTAAGCCAAGCTCAAGCTTTGTTCGAAACCTACTCAAGCCTGGATGATTAAACTTTGACGAGCTATCAAGTCAAGCTCAAGCTTACTTTTTTTGTTTCGAGCCAAGCTCAAGCCTACTGTTTTTGTTTCGAGCTCGGCTTGACTCGATTACAACCCTAATGATCATAGTTGTTGTTTGGCAGTGGATCTGATAGTGTGCTGAACGGTGATGTGACGTTAGAGCTGGTGGGTTTGGTGACCATAACATCCCGTCTTATATTATGGTGGTTTTCATACCTATTTTTACTAACTATATAGCTTCGTTTGTTCAGGTTATCTAATCTAAATATAGATAAGCATTTGAGTCAAATATATGTGACCTAGTTGTGGTATACATTTGCTGACTTTTGACATTTTTCCTTAGGCTATCTTGCAGTGGAGGTTGAAACCTTCGGTTGGTTGCCTCGGTTGGCCGGTCCTCCTTGTGGATCACTCATCGTGTTCGGTTGTGGAGGAAAGAGATTAAAACTCGGTTGGCCAAACAACCGAGTATAAACAACACACAACCTTTTTTTTTTTTCAAAACTTTACCACTTTTACAACATTATAAATACCAACCTCAAACACATTTTAAACACACAATTTCAAACACAATTCAACATAAAATTCACATTCTCTTTACGCATCATCATTATGGTTGTCGTCTCCTCATTCTCATTCGATATGCAAACGACGCTCAAAATCAATGCGAGAACGATGATGAGGCTAGAAAAGACGCTATTATATACGTCATCCAATTCTTTGAGGACAAAGGAATGAGAAGTCAGCAGATGAGAGGCAATTCTGAAGACTTGCAACGACATCGTGAATGAACGAAAGGTGTTATCGAAATTTCGAAGGAGGAAGCCGCGAGATAATGAAATTATTGGCAAGTTGTGGAAGTGTGTTCAACGGGTTCTGAAAACATCAACACCAAAGTCAATTGAGCTATCGGGTGAACAAAGATGATGATCCGTGAGTCTCCATGGAGGATCTCCTAGACGGCGAGTTTTGTCTCGCCGGCGATTATATACCTCCGCTTTGATCCCGTGACGACTTTTCGATTAGGATTTAAGATTTAGGATTTATGTATTATGTATTTCGTATCGTTTAATTTTTAATATATTGTAATGTTTTTATTTATTTTAATGAATTTTAATTTTGTTTTTAAAATATTTGAATAAAAAAAAAAAAAAAAAAAAAAAAAAAATCTTGGTCACCACCGCAAGAATTGGTCGTCGTCGTCGTCGGAGAGAGAAAGGCGATGTGACGACGATTAACCAGGCCAGCCTGCATAAGCAAATTTCACTGTTTTGAAGATGTGTGTCTAGTAGTAAGGCTTAATGTTGAGACCTTACGTGTGAGTGTCTAGAACTAAAAAGCATTCTTGCATTCCTGTACCCATAATTCAATCATTACTTTTTTTTTTTCTCACTAAGTTATTTTGTTTTATATGTACTCTTTTTGGGCAATTCCACATTTCCACCTTTGCATGTTTACATTGTCTGCTATTTCAGCTAGCGGGGTATGGGCTTGTGGCCAAGCTTTCTGAGCAAATGATTTAGGACCCATCGATTTATTAGTGTATTGTTGTTATTTTTAGATATACGTATTTAAGACAGCATATTTCGTATTATCGTATGTTCGATTCTTATTAAGATGTCATTTTTCCAAAAGAAAAAGAAAAAAGAAAAAAACTCGCTCATTAGCAGTAACAATTTACTAGATTAACGTATCGGGGATGACTTTTCAAGAACCAAGTAGAGATTAGAGAGTCCGAAAAAGAAACCATACCTGTTTTTGTATTAAAATTTTGCTTATTACTCATTTACTCATTAAAGATGGTCTGTGATTCTGTACGAGTTTCGTAGACTAAATGCCATATAAAATGCTGATACCATCGTTCTATTCAACATTTTTTTTTTTTTTTTTTTTTTTAAATTACACCAAAGTGACTAGAATCACATCTAGTAGTGTAAAACTTTGTTACTTGTTACCCTTTCAGTATTAGACATCCATCATTTTATAGTACATATTGAATTACATTGATTTAGAACTCAAGAAAATTACCATTTTTTGTAGTCTGAGAATTTTCATTGTATTAAGCTAGATGAGCCCTAACGATGTGTCTAATTTTACGCTAAAATACACGAAAACATCGTGTTGGTTGCAGACTTGCAATTACGGGTCTCCTTTATTCACAAACCATTAAAACATGAGTCATGAGTTCAACTTCCCATGTTGGTATTATAGAATCCAAAAAGGATAATTTTTGAGTGATACATATTTGTAGCCAAACAGTGGTCTGGACCATGAAGGACGGATGGATGAAGACATATGGCCATGAATATATAAGCCATGGGTTCAGACAGTTGTTAAATCATGTCTACACGTCCTTGCCATTCATCCTAATTTCATATCCTCTTTTCACATGTGGGTTGAAGTCAATAGTAATCATATACATGACTGAGTGCATCCTTATCTTCAAACATGAACTAGTGACCCATAATTATAAACCACTTAAAGTGTCATTGCGATAATAGCTCAATGGCGAAGACATCTAGAGTGAAACATGGGTCATGAGTTCAAATAATGTCTTTGTATTTTACTAGTTTTGGTGTTTCACAATTGATTTTTCTCATATTGGTTGTCGGAATGGTTAGTGAGGGCCGCGAAGACTCGAAAAGTGAAGTTTCCTTATATGCACATCCATTTTTGACTTGTAAGGAAAAAATTTCTGGTTTGCCAATTACTATGGAAATAGTCCAACTCAAATATATGTAACAGTAATTAAGTAAGAATCCTGTGACTTATGCACGTAATAACGGAACCAGGATGAAGTTTCAATCTGTCATTTGTTAATTCGGTAGCAATGTTTTTACAAAACAATGTCGCATTTTGCCTAACTAGACATGACATCAAAGATCGAGTCAACTCAAGTACATTTCATATTATACATGGTTGTCATCGACCAGTCATCTCAAGAACATTTCATATTACACATGCTTGATTTGGGTATAGTTATTGCTGTTTCTACAACGGTATTGCATATGAGACGGACCTAGGATATTTGAGTTGATGTTGCGCAATATTTTTTTTTATGATTATGGGTACTAAAGTTGCCCTATAAAAAATTTATTAGGTAAGATGAAAAGACATATTTTATAAAAAAATTACACTCCGTGACCTAAAATAGGGGTAGCCCATGCCACACCCGGCTCCTATGTGGGTCTGTTCATGAATTACTAAGTCGTTAGTTGCACTTAGGTACTTGTAGTACTCAAGGTCGAGAGTATACTAGCGAAAAGATACACACTTATTTTTTGCTGGTTAAAAGAAAAGATACACACTTAACATAAAGGTGTACACAAGAAAAACATAGTACTACTCGTAACCTAAGTAGCAGGGGACGGAAACGGAACGGGGGCGGGACGGCAGTGCAAATCTGGGAAACAGCAACATCTTAAAATTCAAGAAGCGGATACTAGGAAACGTCATGGGTTTTATACTACGTAATATTTTAGTATATGAAAATTGTCTTTCAAAAAATTACATAACATTCTAAATCCGAACAAATATTACGATAGTCTACTAGTCTAAGCAATTTAAACTTAAGTTACATGTCTTACAAAAGTTTGTAAGAGATTCTACTAGCATATTAAACCTATCTTCTTCTTTTTTATCTTAAATTTAAGATAAATAGTCTACCATTCTAGCAATTAAATATTATGTACAATACAACTAGTAAACTACTGTTATCTCCACAAGTTCAATATAGTCTAGCAATTAAATACAGTACAACTAGTCTACTAGTCTAGCACTTAAATACTATACAACTGTACACTACTGTTATCTCCACCATGCACTGTCTTCTTTTTCTATCTTAAAAACCAAACTCAAAGACGATAGCAGCCACTTTCAGAACAAACTACTCCTCAAAAATTCACAAAGAAACATAGTCGATCAACATTCATAGTTTGATTCATACCTGTTCGTGAAGATAGAGGGACGACGACAGAGGAGGCCAGAAGATAATGCATAGGTTTTAATCTTGATCGAAGGAGTATATAAATAAGTTGCCGTCAAAAAGGGTTTAATGGCCCAGAGATTAAGTAAAAGTTTTAAAAGGCCCAGAAACGTGATTATAAGGCCGAGAAACGTTTCTCAAACGTTTCCTGCTCAACACCTCGCGTTTCCGATCTACCTGAAACGTTTCCCACTTTCCCGATACGTTTCCATCGCGTTTCTAGACGTTTCCGGCCGTTTCCCGTTTCCGAAACGTTTCCGGTACGGGAGACGGCACCCCCCAGGCGTTTCCGTGCATTATAGCTCGTAACTGTTATTCTTCTCCCCTACAGGTTCGTATCGAATACTAACAGCATATGAACCAATATTAGATTACGAGCTATATTACCTTTAAACTTTCATATACTAGATCTTTTAGCATATAAATAATAGGAACGCTTCGTTTTAACGAACGAATTTGTTGAGTCTTGTTAAGCAAAGGCCAAATCAGTCACCAATCACTTTGTCGACTCAACGTACAACTTTGTTTTCTCAATTCTGATAACATGCTTAAATAGAATGCAAACTGTAGATGGGACATCATATCGTTTGCCAAATTTTTCTAAAGGTATCCCTACACTGAAATGATAGAAATGAACGGAATGATTCGTAAGCTAGGTCATTTGCTAATGTTTACGTTTTATGAGTGTGTTTATGTATGATGTGGATAAACTCTTTTGTTGCCACAGACGTTCATCTGCGCCGACTCTGAAAGGTTTTAATGGATATTTAAATAATAGTATGTCCGGATTCGAACTCGAGACTTCGGGATTGCACACATTACGTATGAGAATTGATGTATATAATTAATATAAATAAACGTTATTATTATTAATTATTAATCACTAAATAAAACATAACGATAGTTAAATAATTAACGAGGTTTGGTTAGCTGGTCGTTAAATATTAACTAGAAGGACTAGAGATGAAATTACAAGTCGGAAAGTTCTAGAATCCCTGGGATGCTTTGGCCGATCGGTGGAGGTTTCAAACCCAATCCCACTCAAACTTGGACTCCAAGATATGTTAACTATAAATACAAATCAATGTATTCATTATTGACTAACCTGATTACTTTGATAACCTAATTTCTCCTTCTCCTCTCCTCTTTGTGTAGCCGGTCGAACACCCTCATCCCCAAGGGTTTTCGATTTTGTCTTAACTCAAAGATAAAGTGTTGGTTTATTAGTGATTCGAGGAACTAGCTTCTCCACATCAAATCGCTATTAAGACGTGTGTATAAGAACGAAGAACAAGCACACTGAGCTTGTAATCCTTGGTGGTCGATTTTTTGGGTTGACGATTTGTATAAACCCTAGTTTAGGGTTTTGGGTTTGTTACTTGATCACATAATCGTTTGATCTTGAATCTTTAAAGCGCACGCACTTTCGTTTGGTTAATTAATTATATATATTATTCCTATAGTCTTGCCGCTTGCTTTGATGATGTATTTGTTTTATGTATAATTGTTATGAGTATAAAATTCCAACAATGGCATCACGAGCCATTAATATGATGTAATTAATTAAAACACATAAAATTGAATCTTTATGATTATTTGCATGTTTTTATGGTTTCTGGGTTTTGAATTCAAACCCTAATTTTTATATATGGGTCGATTACCCTAATATTTATTTATTAGGTTTTAATTTTGTAAAACTTGTAGAAACCCTAGGATTGCATGCTAATTTTATGTGGTTAATTAATGAATAATTGTTATGTGCCATGTAATATGCGTATCTTGGGTGATAATTGTTATGCGGAATCCATGGTGGAACATGCATGTTTTGCCATGGAGTATTGTTTATTGTATATTGATTAATTGTTAAGTGATACACATGTTTTATTTATTTAATAATTATAAAATTGGGAAGACCTCAATTATAACTAATAAAATTAGTTATGTGCTATTTGGTATACTATTAACTTCGGCTTACTGAATCGACTGTTGACGTATGTACTCATCTACCTTATGAGATGAAAGTCCTAGTTAATGTATGCATTTATTTACGCCTAGAATTGTTATTAGAGTTTATTGAAATAATTATGCATGTGGCTAATTGTTTTACATATGTTAAATTGTTTAGTTATATGTTTATATTATTTGAGTGTGTTTAATTTTATTAAAATGCTTTTTGTTTATATATTGTTTTGACATGTTAGTAAGCAAAAGGGTTTTTATGAATAGAAAATTAAATGGACTAAATAATGGCGAAATTGATTTATCTAAGAATTATTCTTGAACTTTTAATCGATCGATCGACTGTATTAAATGGTTAGAACACCACCCACTAGAACAAACTATAAAGGGGTATTTAAGAGTGAGCATAGTCTCACCGAATGGATGTCTAAGGTTATGCTTGCCACTTACAGTCCTCTCCCTGCATGCCTCGATTGAGCTACCTAGTATAACCATTCTATGTACGAAGCATCTTAGTGCAAAGTTGTAAGTTTCTCAACGATCGATTAAAACTTTGTAGAATTCAATCTTAGCAATTAAAATCTTTTAGTAAGTTTTTCAAAATTTTATGTTATAAAGTTGTATGCATGCTTCTTTATACATAAGTTTTGATTACACATCAAAAATTGTACCCTTTAAAATTTAAGTTTATGCCATCTAATGATATGAAACACTTGAAGTTGTAATTTAGTTATGTGAGACCTTGATCTAGATTACAATAACGAGGTGAATTATTTTGTTGTGTGAGACCTCAGCTTTATGATTTGCGCTTCTAAATTAGACAACTTAATTAAGTTAGTTAGTGAGACCTATAACTTAAGGCATAAGATGGGATGAAACATGCTTACGTTTTGCATTAATTGTTTTGGCAAAATTGTAAATCCCATAATTTTGGAATTGAAAACTTGTTTGTCAATTATCGTTTTCAACGACACCTATTCTATACTTTCACCACTAGCGGATCAACCGATGTGGTGGAACTATGATAATGAGGATCCAAAATTCAAGGAAAATTCTATGGTTAATATGAATATTGACCAAAGGGTAATTTTATTTTCTTGAATGTTTACTTATCGAAAGTACTAACTTTTGAACTTTTATTTCAGTAGAAATGGCTCAAGTGAATCTCTCGCACTAGCCTCGCGCTCAAATCTATGTTTGATCGAGAGAATCGACCGTAGCGAATTTCAATGATTGGTATCGAACTCGTAATTGTCTTGAGGGTTGCCAAAAGACTCAATTATTGACCACGCCTTGTCCTCCGAACCCGCATGATACTACACTGCAAGCACGAGTCGCATGGCAACTGAGTATGACAAGTATAATGAGGTCGCTGCATTATGCTCGGAGTATGAACTCAAGCTTGCAAAAGCAATTTGAGAATTACTTCCCTAATCTCATCTTTGGAAGAATTGCAAAGGTTGTTTGAAAAGCCCATCAGAGTTGTATGACTTGATTGATGCTCTTCATAGTTGCAAGCGAGACGGGAAACCCGTAGTTTCCACCGTCTCGAAATGATGAGTTACATGGACCGGTTGGGCGTTTGAACTATGTCTACCCTAATGACATACAAATTGGCCTCGATCAATGATCCCTAACAAGGAATTTGATGGTTTCGCGCAATTATAATATGCATTGCACGGGAAGACAACAATGAGGTACATGCAATGCTCATTGATTACGAAAAGGTTTGCCCAAGAAGGCCTCTACACTGCGGTTTTGACCATCCGTAGGGTAGAATTTCTAAGCCTAATAAGCCGCTAGCGAACAAGAAAGGGAAAGGTAAGGGTAAAGGCGATAAGGAAAACAAGTTATGACTTATCGCGAAGAACCCAAAGTACCCTCCCAAAAGCGTGAGAATCCGAAGAAGGATCGGGCTTGTCATCATCGCACCGAGGTTGGACACCGGAAGAGGAATTGTCCATTGTACCTTGATGAGTTCGCGAATAAGAGGTATAAAATACCGCGCCGTGGCGCGATTTCGTGTACTCTTTTGATGATAGAATTATTTGCTTTTCCTCATAAAATAAATTCGGGTATATGATAATGGATGTGGTATTCACATATGTAATACACTCGAGGACTTAGAGGAGCAAGGAAGCTTGCCTATGGACGACAATACCGCACGTGGGTAATGGAGCACATGCATCGTTGAAGCTATAGGCACGTTTGATTTAGTTTTACCTTCGGTTTAGTCTCGTCATTAAACGATTGTCATTACGCACCTTCCATTGTTAGGGTGTCGTTCGTTTCCTTGTTAAAAGATATTGGTTTCGTTCATACATTTACCGATTATGGAATTTCTTTCTTTAAATGATGTTTTTACTTTAATGTTATTCCAAAGAATGGTGTGTTTGAAATTGATTTGCATGATAATGTGAATGATAAAATAATTACATCTTTAGCATCAATAATAAAAGAATCAAAAGTGATTTGGATTCTTCATTTCTTTGGCATTGTAGACTTGCTCATATAGGCAAGAAACGCATGCAATTTGCAACACGATGGGCTTTTGCAAGACATCAATGATGAATCATTTGATAAATGCGAATCTTGCATATCCGGGAAGATGACCAAGAAACCTTTACAAATAGTTTAGAAAGGGCTTCGATCTTCTTGGTGTGATACATACCGACGATGTGGACCACTAAGACATGTGTCGAAAAGGGTGCTAGCTACTTAACCTTTATCGATGATTTCGGTCGTTATGGTTATGTTTATTTACTTAAACATAAACATGAAGTCTTTGAAACATTTAAGGTTTTTAAGAGTGAAGTAGAACGCAACTAGGAAAGAAGATTAAAGCTCTTCGATCGATAGAGGTGGTGAATATTTAAGCCAAGAGTTTAAAGATTATCTAGCCGAGTGGTATTGTCCAAAGAACTCACATCTCCTTATACTCCACAACAAAATGGTGTATCCGAGAGAAGGAATCGTACATTGCTAGACATGGTGCGATCGATGTTTAATCTTACGACTCTTCCCTTATCCTTTGGGATTATGCTTTGAAACCGCTGTCGCATATTGAATATGGTTCCAACTAAGAAGGTTGATAAGACTCCTTATGAAGTGTGGTATGGGAAACCTCCCAACTTGTCTTACTTAAAGGTGCTGGGTTGAGGCGTTTGTTAAACGCGACTCTGCCGATAAGTCGCAACAAAGATCTGTTAAGTGTGTCTTCGAGGATACCCAAAGGAAACTATGGGTTACTACTTACTTTCCACACGAAAACAAAGTAATTGTTGCTAGGTATGGAGACTTTCTTGAAAAGGATCTCATATCTCATGAATTCAAAGGGAGAGTTTATGATCCGGAAGATGATCAAGAAGATACAACACCTTCTCGAGAACACTCAGCCAACCTCAAGTAGAACACGAAAGTCCGGGCGTTCCACCGAGATTGAAGTGGTTCCCATTCAGAGATCCGCAAGGACTACTCGTGCACTGCGCCTCTATGTCTCAACGTAGGTTGAGAGGAAAATATGTTAGGGATCTTGGTGAACCGCTAACTATAAAGCGCCATGATGAGTCCCGAAAAGGAAAATGGCGAGTTGCAATGAATGGGGAAATGCAATCCATGAAAGACAACGGTTCGGATAGAGGTTGACTTACCTCCAATGCTAAGGTAGTTGGAAGTAAGTGGCTCTTTAAGATAAAGACCGACATGGATGGCAATGCACACCTATAAAGCTCGTCTTGTAGCTCAAGGTTTTACTCAAACCTATGGGATAGACTACGAGGAGACATTTTCTCCGTAGCGGACATTAGAGCTATTAGATTCTTATAGCCATAGTGCGTACTATGACTATGAGATATGGCAATGAATGTCAAACGCTTCTTAAACGGTCGCCTAGATGAGGACATCTATATGGCGCGACTCAAGGGTTTGTGAATCCAAAGTTTCGGCGTGTATGCAAACTTCAAAGATCCATTTAGGGATTGAAGCAAGCATCAAGCAATGGAACAAGAAGTTTGATGAAGAAATCAAGAAATTTGGTTTCACTCAAAATCTTGATGAGCCATGTGTATCACAAAGCTAGTGGGAGTAATGTTATTTTCCTTGTCTTATATGTCGATGACATATTGATCATGGAAAAGACATTCCAAGTATGCAAGATGTAAAATCTTATCTTGGAGAGTGCTTTTCTATGAAGGACTTAGGGAAGCGACATTTATTCGGGAATCAAGATCTACAGAGATAGATCAAGCGGTTAATTGACTAAGCCAAAGTGCTTACATTGATAAAATCTTGAGAGATTTAGTATGCAAAATTCAGAAGGATATTTGCCGATGCAAGTTGAACATGGCTTAAGTAATAAACTTTGCGCATCAACACTTCGAGGCGGAATACATGAGGAAAGTTCCTTATGCTTGGTACCGTAGGATCTATCATGTATCTTGTGAGATGTACAAGGCCCGATGTGGCGTTTACGTAACATTACCGGTCGGTATCAACGAACCAGTGTGAAGCAACGGCGGTATTAAGAACATTCTTAAGTATATAAGGGCTACTAAAGAAATGTTTCTAGTGTATGGAGGAAATCGATGCGAAACTTGATGTTACTGTGTTTTTGCGATCGTCATTCCAAACCGATAAAGATGATACTGAAGTCTCGACGAGTTATGTCTTTGTCATTAATGGAGGAAGCAATTATTGGAAGAGCAAGAAGCAAACAACGGTTGCGATGTCATTACTGTTCGAGTACATAGTCGCTTCGTGAGCTGCGATGGAAGTCGTTTGATTAGGAAATTTATTTCGGACCCTGAGTAATGCCCTCAATCGAATTACCTTTAAATGTGTATTGTGACAACTCTGCAATAACATTTGCCAATGAGCCCCGAGTCATGAAGGCGCCAGACATTTTCCTCGTCGATATCACTATGTTGAGAACAAGTCGACATAGGTGAAATCAATCTACTCAAAGTTCATACTGATGAAAATCTAGTGATCCCTTTACGAAACCTTTGCCAAAAGATAAACTTATCGACCATGTCGATGGGATAGGACTTCGCTTAGCTAGTAGTTTCATGCGGATCCGTGATTAGTATTTGGATAAAGGATGTTATGAACAAATATTACTTTAATGAAATAAAATAGTTGTTTATGTTTATTTTTCATTTTCTTAATATTATATCCTATATTTGCATGTTTAATCCATGAGTAACTTATGTTATTCTAAATAGTCCGTTGTCAATCAATGATGTGGAATGTCATTGAATTAAGACAAATCTGAGTTTGGTAGAATATACTTTTAAAGTATATTGATCGTGGGACATACCAGATTCATATGATATTCAATGAATTGAATATAGGACTATCCCAACTTTACATGATGATACTTTTGGATTTTATCATTAAGTATATCATGAAGTGTTTATCCTCGGACTTGAGATACCGGATAACCGATATGAATGTAGTGCATTTGTGTAAGATAGTCTAACGCTATCCGTGAATCGGTAGTTATAAGGGCTATTTTCGGAAGTGTTGCAAAATTCATGAGTTATGTTTGTAGTCAAGAGAATTTGTTCCTTTGAATTTGTTTCAAAGCATAATACTATATTTGGGCCCTCGGGTTGACAAGATGTTTGTATGGCCATACCCAAGATCTATCCGAATACGCTCGATGATTTGGTAATCTTGTTCAATCATATACAACGAGAAATGTAATATTAACTTATGAAATGACTTGATCCATATTCATAGTTAATGTAGTATTAGTAACAAAAGGATAAGTAAAAATGATGAATCATTAAATGGTTTTTTCCAGAGACCATGCACGATTTGATCCGGGGCGTTGGTGTGAAAGCTAGACTCACCAATGTCATTACTATATTTAGTAATATCCGTGGGAGTGAAGGTTTTAATGGATATTTAAATAATAGTATGTCCGGATTCGAACTCGAGACTTCGGATCGCATACATTACGATGAGAATTGATGTATATAATTAATATAAATAAAACGTTATTATTATTAATTATTAATCACTAAATAAAACATAACGATAGTTAAATAATTAACGAGGTTTGGTTAACGGTCGTTAAATATTAACTAGAAGGACTAGAGATGAAATTACAAGTCGGGAAAGTTCTAGAATCCCCTTGGGATGCTTTGGCCGATCGGTGGAGGGTTTCCAAACCCAATCCCACTCAAACTTGGACTCCAAGATATGTTAACTATAAATACAAATCAATGTATTCATTAATTATTGACTAACCTTTGATTACTTTGATAACCTAATTTCTCTCTTCTCCTCTCCTCTTTGTGGCGATTCGAACACCCTCATCCCAAGGGTTTTCGATTTTGTCTTAACTCAAAGATAAAGTGTTTGGTTTATTAGTGATTCAAGGAACTAGCTTCTCCACATCAAATCGCTATTAAGACGCGTGTGTAAGAACGAAGAACAAGCACACTTGAGCTTGTAATCCTTGGTGGTCGATTTTTTGGGTTGGACGATTTGTATAAACCCAGTTTAGGGTTTTGGGTTTTGTTACTTGATCACATAATCGTTTGATTGCTTGAATCGCTTTAAAAGTGCACGACTTTCTTTTTTGTTAATTAATTATATATATTATTCCTATAGTCTTCTTGTTGCTTGCTTTGATGATGTATTTGTTTTATGTATAATTGTTATGAGTATAAAATTCCAACAGACTCCACTCTATTTAAAAGGATAGTCGCCTTGGGATTAGTCGGCTCGTAATGTCGAGTTGGAAACTCAGGAAAATGAAATTACAAAAAACAGAATGGATAAACTACAATACAAATGGTGGCCACAACAATAGCAGTCTCCATATATGAAAATTTTACATATTCATCACTAAGGCATACGTAATCATCATATGTATCCATTTTGATGTTTGAACATTATGAATATATATATATATGACATAAGTTCATAATTCAGACATTTGCAACAAAGATTAATTATTTAGCGTAAGGAAGAGGTTCATGAAAGGTAAAGCAACAGAAGCGGCTGGATATGCAAGGGCGGCACAAGCCTAGCGAGACTCTCCATACAAATGTGGCAATAGTCTCGGTGCAACAAGGAGTTCAAGTGGGGTGGCTTTGAGATTTGTTATTCCAGGGCTTTCAGTCATGTCAATCTGCTCATTTGATGGATTTTCGAACTCAAATCCGTGTATTATGTTGGCTAGTATAAACTGCACAGCTTCAAGAGCAAAGGAGATTCCCACACAAATTCTTCTGCCACTGCCAAACGGAATCAGCTCAAAATGCTGACCTCTGACATCCACTTCCTTTTTACATGTCAAGAATCTCTCAGGTTGAAATTCAAATGGGTCATTCCATATATTAGAATCATGTTGAATCTTCCAGATATTCACCAAAAGCTGAGTCCCTTTAGGGACAGTATAACCACCTACAACGCAGTCTTCAGTGGACTCATGAGGAGGAGATAGTGGGCAGCCGGATAAAGTCGCATTGTTTCTTTAATAATAGCTTGAAGAAAGACCAAGCTCTTCAAATCCGAGTCTTCTACTCTTCTTTCTTTTCCTACATGGTTTTCAATCTCTTTTGGGCTTTCTTTAACACAAGCGGGTTGTTAACCAGTAATGCTAAAGCCCATGTTAGAGTCACAGTTGTGGTGTCGCTGGCTGCAGCCAAAATGGCCTAAAAAAGCAAGACCCTTTATTAGAGTTTATCACTACTAATAAATAATGTGATATATGGTACTAGGATTAATGCAAAACAGTTGTACCAAACATGTAGATTTGACAATAGTATCAATGCTAAAGCCATAAAAATCTTGTTTTTGTTCTTCCTTGACACGAGATAACACTGCAGTCATGAAGTCGACATGGTCGGCTTTGCTATCATCTAGCTGCTGCATCTTGTGCTCTTGTAACCATCCATCGACTATAACATCCATCTCTTTGGCCGTCTTCTTCATTTCCATCCCATAACCTCCTAGATCTAACCACCTCAAACCTGAATACCATCTGATGGCACAACTGCACCCAATAGTTCCATAAGCGCTAATGGGCTTTTTGACGTGATCTGCATTCTGTTTGTCAAGTGAAAACTGATACCCGAATAACATCCTCACAGTCATGTTCAGGATTAAGTTCCCAAACCATTCTTTCATGTCGATCATTACCATTTGCTTATTTTTCATCCAAGTTGTATACATGTCTATTATGGATGAGTTTACTTCAGAGACTTTGATATGTGCTAGCATTTGAACACGCTGATGAGACGTCAGTTCCTGAACAACTATCTTACGCATCTTGCGCCAGTATGATCCATATGGTGCTAATGAAAACATAGCATAGTTGTAGCCCATAAGCTCAAATGCCATGGATTTTGGTCGGCTCGCAAAGACTCTATCATTGGTAGTCAAGCACTCTTTAGCCATCTCTGAATTGCTGACAACTAGAACACGTTGGAGACCAAGTTTGATGGTGAAAATTGGTCCAAACTTGTCAGCCATAGAACCTAATAGCTTGTGAATAACTCGAGAACCATAAAAAAGATGCAAGTGACCAATTATCGGCCATGAGCTCAGAAGCCTCCGGTACTGGCTCTTCCAGTCCTTCATAACTCTCTTTTATCCACACCAGATGACCAAGAAGAAGGAAACATAGGCTGGATAGCAAGATTATAAGTGATACAACTAAATCCATCACAATCTTTAGTTGCAACAGAAGAATATAATGTATATCACAAGCTGGATTACACCAACATTGCATTATATTGCTAAGTTAGCTTCAGTGGCTCTATATGATGTTGATGTTCATCAAAACGTGGATAACACATTTACACAACACGTACTAGCTAGTATACAAACTGAATCACATTTTGTGATATATATGACCAACAAACATGTGTGGCTAGGTTAAGTGGTTGCATGGCACTGCCGAGTAACCATGTAAAACAAACTAACCTTCAAGAACTATAAGACAAAATGATTGACACCTATTTATTTTTAGAAAAATGACATGCAACCATAAGCGCAGAAAGAAAATAATTGTGAAGAAAAATAAATAGAGAGAATCTAGTAAAAGCACTAAAAGAGACATGACTAACTTTACAGAACAATGATTCGGGAGTGGATTCAGCAACTTTAATATGCTAAAGATATATTGAATCTTGTGCTTTAGAGCTGAAGAGAAAACTTCATTGAGAAAATGCCTAAAAAGGGAACAGGAACAAAACGCAAGCTAAACAATGTAATATCAATTATATATTAGTCTGAACATAAACTAAAATTTGATCATCATGATAATTAGGCAAAGTGTTTCGTACATATTAGGTTTCTAGGTCAAACCACCATAAGGAAAATCCATAAAGGGTATATCTTTTTAAGGATGCTGTAGGCTTATTGTGTTGGATTGGCTACCGTAGCAAATCTAAGAAACCATTCTTCTGCAAAATCACAACGCATTATATAGTGTTCGATTGGCTTGAATAACTCAAGGAGTATTTGGGTGAATAGATGATCATTAGCTTATTAAGGATTCAAAGATGTGTTCTAATGGGTTAAAAACGTTAGGTTCTGTTAGATATGCTTACTGTAACAGCTTAAATTTGTTGGATTGTTTGTTGAATTCAAACACTCAAAACTCCAAGTGTCATATCTAACAACGACATTTTCGAAGAGTTAGTTTTTTGTTTATCACATTGTTTTATACCTATTTCCACGAGCATTCTATACATGTCTTTCTGATTTCATTACAGTATTAAGTTTGATCTTAGTGTGTTTCTTTTGGTGCATCAGATTTCCGTTGACCCAAAAGAAGTTGATATATTACATTCCAACAACACAAGTTAATCACATATAACATGGAGAAAGTGCATGTGTAAGAAATACACCATCTCCATTCAATACGGCCTACGGAATCGATTGCCTATTGAACTTAATAATTTAATCACTAAGTTTGATCTTAGTTTGTGTCTTTTGGTGCATCAGATTGTAAACTGTGTATTGAATTGTTGAAAATGTGATACATGCGTTTGTATAAATAACATACTAACTAATGGGCCTATACAATAATACTAATCCAAGACTAATCAATCATGATAAAGCCCATGAGAACATCAGCTAACAACCACCTGCAGTTTGAGCGAGAGAGAACTAACACCAAGTTGTAGCCAGAAACTCATCAAACAAAGCAGAGAGTGCCTTTGGCGAGGATGTTCGTCATACCGATATCGAGATGGAACATGAAGAACACGTACATGACCCATAGCCACTAAGTCACAAACAAAGTGAATGTCAATCTATATGCTTCAATGCTTGATGCTACACGGGATTAGATGAGAACATCAACTAACACAGATTTCCGCTGACGCAAAAGAAGCTTATATGCTACATTTGAGCAACACAAGTTAATAATCAATAAACAACATGGAGAAAGTGCATAGAGTTGCAAAGGAAGCTTTAGAGAGTCGATTGGTTCTTCTTATATCTAATTTGAAAAAATATAAGACTTGAAATAACAACGGGTGATAAATGCTATGTTGGAAGCTAAGTTGTATAGGGGTCGAATTTGGTTCTTAGCTCGATAAGTGTTTTTGTGGTATATGTGGACGTAAGGCCTTTGAGGTGATCTTTAGTGTAAATTTATAACATTCATGAAGCTGATGTATTTTGTTATTGCAGATATGTTTAAACATGTAATTAGTCATGATTTTGATGCAAATTCTTATTCAACGAACAATCAAATAGCTAGTAAAATATCAGTCAAACTAGACATATTAATTTGGAAATGTCAACCGGCATGTTTAACGTAAAATCGACGTCTTGTGTTGGTATTATAGAATCAAAAATAGGATAATATTTGAGTGATCCACATTTGTAGCTAAAGTGGTCCGGGCCATGAAGGATGGCTGGATGGAGACATATGGCCATGAAAATATAAGCCATGGGTTCACATGGTTTAACCATGTATACTCATGAGTCCACACTCCACACCACTATCAGCTTCCACTTTGCGGTTCATCCCAGTTTCATACCCTCATTTCACATTTGGGTTCAAGTCAATAGCATATATATGATTGAGTGCATCCTTATCTTCAAACGTGAACTAGTGACCCATAATTATAAACCAGTTTTCACATCCATATTATCACGTAATCTATTTTACTTATAAAGTAATCTTTTTGCTTTGCCACATTGCCGTGTGCTGTCATTTTTATTCGTGGGTCATGCCGATTTCGTGGAATTAGTCCAATTTAAATATATGTAAACAAGTACCAGGATCACAGGATGAAGTCATGCATGTCAAAACTGAACCAGAATGAAGTTCTAATCTGTCATTAGTAAATTCCGTCGTAGTGTTTGTGCAAAACAAGGTCGCATTTTGCCTAGACATGACATCAAAGATCGAGTCAACTCAAGTATGTTGGTGATTTAAGATGTAAAACATATTAAATATCAAATAATGAATTGAACATAAAAACGCAGCGGAACAAATCACAAACAACGGATCCATATTATAAGTAATTAAGAGTAGATTACCTCTATGTATATCCACATTACACGTCTACAGCCACCAACGGATGCTAGTCCTTGTATCTTTTGAATAAACCTTACTAGGAATAGATCCTAGATCAAAACCAAACCCTAAGAGAGGGTGTATGGTGTTACGGCAGTTCTAGTTATTGTTGTTTTCATATTAAACATGCTTGACTTGGGTAGTTATTGTTGTTTTCGCCACGATATTGCCTGACTAAGTTGTTACTTGTACCTTAGTATTTGTGGTATACTCAAGGTCGAGAGCATCGGTGGACGCATAGGATATGTATTTTTAAGAGCGTAATTTGCGTCAAACTATCAAAACGTAATAGATAAATATATAAATTACCATGTGGATGCTTTTCGAGGGTGTACACATGCATACACTATATACATAGTGTATATACATACAGAGTATGAAGCTTGAATTTAATTAGTTCACGCACTATTAATACATGTGTATAATGTGTGTGTTTAAAGTCTCTTTATGTGATTGCACGGGGCCACTGAAATACATGATTTCATGAGACGCCGTGAGTATACTAGCAAAAAGATACACTTAACCTAAAGGTGTACACAAGAAACAACAAGTACTAGTTATTTTTCTACTCCACGACAGGCTCGAATTGATTACTAACGACATATGAAGCAATATTGAGTACAAGTTTATTACGTACAAACTTTCATATACTAGATATGTTAGCATATAAATAGGAACCCAGTCTTGTTCAAGTAAAGGCTAAATCAGTCACCGATCGCTTTGACGACTCAACTTACAACTTTGTTTTCTTAATTCTGATCAATCTATACACTTATTCGACATAGTAACATGCTTACGTATCATGCAAACTGTAGATGGGACATCGTTTGCCAAATTTGCTACATCTAAAGCTTCCCTACACTAAAATGCCAGAAATAAACCGAATCATTGATAAGGTTCATTTGCTAATGTTTACGTTTTATGAGAGTGTGTTTATGTCATGGTTTTAAAAGGCTCGCAATAGCCTTGCAAAAGCATGTGATTTGGTCATGCCGTCACGTCATGTCATCACGCCACTTTATGTCACATTTTTTTTAACTCGATATATATGAAATATAATATAAATATATAAATATTTGCATATTTTGTGCTGCCTTATACCACGTCTTATAAATGCAAAAGCTTCGTTTTAGCCGCAAAAGTCAGAAGCTGCACATGTCATCACGCCACGCCTGCGCTATTTATAACCTTTGTACTTTATGTATTATGGGATTTTATCAAACTTGGTAATCAAGTACTAAACAAACAAACAAATTCAACAAACTAAGGAAGTTTTATTCAAATAACCAAACCAAATACAAAACCAAATTCAAATGTACCACCAATACAAAATTCTAAGGGTATGTTTTGCAAACTAATTGAAATTAGATTGTCAGTCTTGTCAGAATTTAGAAAGTAAGTGTAAGTTAATTCAGAAAGTTCATAATATGAAATACATGTCAGATTCTTTTTAATAACATTTTGTAAATTAAATGTTAAACGAATTATAATATGTAAATGACATAAAAGGACAAATCTATAATTGTAAATAAATGTTTGAGGGTATATTAGTAATTTAAAGTTTTAACATTAATAGACATTTAAAAGCTTCATGAATCGCCTTTTCATTTTGGAAATATTTGTTTAAAATAAAAGTCAAGTTGATGTATCCAAACCGGAGCCTATTTGTTTTGAGGAGATTATTTTTAATAAAAAGTTCAATTAAAAAATGCTGACCAAACAGCCCTAATTCAAATGGTACCAAACTATTATTCACAGATACAAAGAAAACTAATGTTAATAATCCCTATTTATAAGGCAAACTAACGCTTATAAGAAAGTTTCCAAATTAATCAAACTTGTAGAACAAGTCTCAATGTTTAAGTCACTTTCTAACAATCTCCACCGACTTCAACTCCATTCGAATTTCAAACCAAACGAATCTTTCGCCTTCAAATTCAAATTTTCAAATTCCAAATGCTAGAGATACTAGCCTAATTCAAAGCGAACGATCGATTCCAAAACGATATGAAACAAAACCGAACAAATACAAACGCGATAATCTTCAAACGAACAATCAAACGTTAACCGACAAATTCAAACTCGGTTAACCAAACAAACAAATCGGCTCAAACGATCTTCAACAAAACACAATCAAATTTAGGCAACCAACTTTAAAAGCCCAACGAAAACTAACAAATTTCCAATGATCGAACAAAATTCAAACGACTTGAACCAAGTCTTCAAACACCAAACCGATCTTCAAATTCCAAATGCCAAATTCAAATTCTAATGGTCCACTTATAAAAAACAAAGAATTACGACCCAAATATATATCAAATTCAAAAATCTAATGACCCACTTATTTGACAAGTATTACGGTCCAACTTCAAATTTATTATCCAAGTATCAACCAAATTCAAGCTAATAAATAACTTGACGAACGGAGCTCTAATAATTCAAATGCCCCGGAATATAATACTCAGAATAATTCTAGTGACCCACTTATATAATAATAATTACGATCATTCCAAATTTAAATTCAAACGAGGAGAAAATCACTCCTCGCCGTCAGGGCTTTTTTTTGTTTTTAAATGTGGCCGTAACTACGGAGTATGAAAGATTCAAATCGATGATACGACTATTCTTCACAGAAATTGTTGAAACCTGAAGCCGCAAAGATTGCACCGCTTAAAAGTATGTTTGCTTTCGGACTTGAATATTACTGTGACGTCAAATGGTTCTTTCCACCCGAGAGCACATTTCAGACGTTTGTCGGTAGTGTTGAGACGCGATGTTCAAGATAGCGAGACCCGTTTGATCGCCCGCTCGAATCCCTTTTGCTATTTCAACAATCTTTGTGCAACCGTCTGCACTAAACGTGTTGCTAAACCGCTGTAAAAATGAAAGGAATTCGTGCGGAAGATCAGACCGGGACGGGATCCTAAATATCTCGTTTCAATATAAACAAACGAAGTCTGCGATATTCCACTGGGTGGAAAGATTCCAATCGATGACACAACCATTCACCGATAAATTTCGCAAACCGAGATTCAAGAGGACAAAAAAAATCGCATAACCACATTCACACACATGACAATCATCGTTTTTCAAATGGTTACGTAAAGCATTTGAGTATAATTTAATAAACAACTAAACAAAAAGCGTACGATCCTAAACAAAGGCAGGAACGGTATCTTAAACATACACACATCGTAAACGAATAATCTTCTCGTCCAAAAACCTGAGAACCTATGATTTGCTTACTCAGTGATTTCGTTGAGAATGCGGGCTGATTGAAACGTTTAAGATATGGCTACTTTTGTTATTCAAAGCTGCGCCAGACCTAGCCAATGCAAAGGATAGAACTTCCAAATCTTAATGTCGTAGGCTGGCTAAAAAAATTGGAAGTGAATGGATATCAAAGAGGGGTATGTGCTACTGTTACATTGACGGCGCTTGTTGAAGATCTTGGATTTTACATCCAACCACCTTAGAGGAATTATGTGCCTTGGTTTACGCATCCCGCTTGTTTTTTTGTTATCTCGCTTCACCACACCATTTGCTATCCTATGTTTCTATTTTTAAGGTGGTAGTAAAGGCTCTTCATGGTCGCAATAAATTAAAGACGCGTGTGTTTGTCAGAAAGGTAGACACTAGAATCATTTAAAAGTACATAACCGAATTACCTGATGACGCTGAAGACCGGCAGCTAACATTTTTATGTTGACGCTAAAAATGTTGTGCTGCCACTCCATATGTACCTTAGAAAACAGTAAAGCTTACAGTGGCAGTATAAGCCAAGGCGCAAGTGGTATCTTTCTCTAAATGGAATAAAACATATGGATATTTATAATGCAAGACTTTTATTACAATCCACCGTATAGATTAACATACCTTTATTAAACGATGACACGCGTGGCTATTACCAATTCTTTTTATTGTGCATATTCATGGAGGTCATCAGCTTCGACTTGGTATTGTACCCGAATTAGTCATACTCTGTGAAGGATCCTTTTATTCCGTACCTAGGTATCGTTGTGTCATAGAATTGAGTCTTTCCACTTGGGAGTACATTTCAATCGTCAATCGATAATGTTGGTACGCGATGTTCAACATAGTAAGGCCTGTCTAATCGCCCCCTCAAATTTCTTTTGCTGCGTTAGGAGTCTTTGTGCAAAGGTCTGCACCAGACATATTGCTAGACCATTGTCACAACGAAAGGAATTCGAGGGGAACATGAGAACAGGGCAATATCTTAAACATCCCGTATCAATATTAGCAAATGAAGATTACACTATTCTGCCGAGTGGAAAGATTCCAATTGATGACACGACCATTTACTTCAATAAGATGTAACTCAGTCCGGCTGCGTACATATAGGCAATTCTAGACAACTCTTAGTTACAAATATGTAGCTATCCATGATTCTCGAGAGGTAATGCAAACACATGTACAATACCAATAGTGTTACACATCGAGGGAGTCTTCCATTCAGAGTACATTTCAAGCGTCAATCGCTAATGTTGAGACGTGATGTTTAGGATAGCGAGACCCGCTGCACCGCCTCCATTGAACTCCTTTTTGCTATTTCAACGATTCTTGTGCAAAGAGTCGCACCAAACCGTATTGCTAAACCGCTGTGATAACGAAAGGTTTTCGAGGGGTCAATCTGCACAAGCCAATATCGTAAACATCTCATATCAATATTAGAAATGAAACTTGGAATATCCTATCGGGTTGAAAGATCCCAATCGGACGCGACAATTCGCTAGATGAGAATCATGTGCTCACCACGATACGATAGTACCCACATTCAACCCAAAGAATAGTAAAAGGAATGCGCCTCGATATATGTATACAATAGTGATACAGAGAAACCAACATGGTCTAGCCACACATTCAATATGATCGCCACCACGACAATCTGCCAAGGAGATGTATACGCATTGGTTAGCATATTATCATCATTGCCTATAGATTGGTAGGAGGCCAAAATTCAAGCATGCGATAGCGTTGGAACAAACAGGGCCTGCAATCACCATTTTTGCTCAGACCTAGTTATAAAGTTTGTGCCAACCAGGATATACATATAAGGAAACCGTGACAACCCAAAGTAATATTATTCAACTAAATATGTAAAGTCTAAATTGGATCTCAATACCATATCCGTAAAGATAGAAATGTCGGACGAAGACCAAACCTGTGGTGGATGCATTATGGAAACCATAGCGGTGATCAGATTCGACCAAGAAAAAGCAACTGAGTACATCGCAGGCGGGATTATTTTTCTTGGCCGAACATCGTCGCAACATCCATCAGGCAAATACTGATCATGAAAAGATGAGACCGAGGAATTGCAAGACTGATGTCAAATGGCAGTCATACAACTAAAAAGGCTCAGGTCAGCAATTATTGAAGCGGTACTCAAAACCCCGTGGCTGCAACCGCGAGGTCGCCACGCCAAGACACGGGTTTTGGTAAACATTACTTACAAAAACACCAAATGCTAAAAATCCCATCATTGCCTACAGTGTAGTATAACGTCACTCTTTTGACAACAAACTCCTTTTACGTAACCTGCATTATGTAACAGGTTTAAAGATAATAAGAATAACTTCAAATGAATACATCGTAAAACTGACGTAAACGATACTTGCAACCTTCAATGATATATGGTTTCCGTGCAACTACTACTAACGAAACTTTCAAATTCCACAAAAAGATGAAACAATGTACCTAAAGAGAACATCCTTGTCGCACATCCGAAACCGAAAAATCGCCACCACCTGCCGCACCTATTCTTACCAATAGCAGCTTTATTTGTACATAACTATCTGTAAATCTTAATCCTTGTTGTCGATGGGGCTTCAAAATACTTTCCCAACTCAGGGTTGGGGGATTTACCCAGTTTCTTATAAATAATTGACCTATAATAGTATTTTTAAAATCCAACTATCAATGAAATACTGAATTACGAATACTGCAACCAGTTGCAAAGTTTATGGTAGCCAAGATATACATATAAGGAAATCGAGGCAGCCCCAAGTAATATTATTCAGTTAATTACGTAATATCTGAATTAGATCTTAATACATGTATGCGTAAAGATTGAAATCTCATATGAGAGACCAAACCTTGTGGTTGATGCATTATGGAATTCAAGCAGTGATCAGTATTCAACCAAGAAAAAGCAATCCGAGTACATCAGTAGCATGATTAGTTTTTCTTGGCTGGATACTAGTCGCAACATCCATCCGCATAATACTGGCCAGGAAAAGTTGAGGCGAAGGAAACGCAAAACCGAGATCAGATCGCAGACATACAACTAAAAAGGCTCAGGTCAACAATTATTGAAGTGGTACACAAAACCCCATGGCTGCAACCGTGAGGTCGCCACGCCAAGATATGGGTTACTGGCAACAAAGATTACAAAAGCAAGAACGATGAGAAATCTCATCGCCGCCTCACGATGCGATCGGCGTCGGTCCCTTAACAACATACGCGTTTCTGAACACAGCATTACGTACACGTTTAAGTATAATCTGAATAACTCAAACGACTACATCCAAAAACTAACACAAACGGTAGATGCACCCTTCAATAATATTCGGTTCCCGTGCAAGTACCGCTAACCAAGTTTACGAGTTCCAGAAAAAGATGAAACAACGCACCTAAGGAAAATAACCTTGTCCGCACATCCAGAACCGAAAAAACTATCATCACTGCCGCTGCTATTCTTACCAATAGCAGCTCTATCTCTACATAATTATCTATAAATCTTAATCCCAATTGTCGGTGGGGTTTTAAAATTGTTTTCCAACTCATGGTAAGAGGCTTCATCTATTCCAAGGACCGAACCGTTTATAATCAATAGGTCAACCTTGTTGACAAATATTATTGTTATATGAAAAGTACGAAATAACCACATAAACCGATATGAGAAGATTTGGTTTATCTTGTTGCAAAAGCATAAGGTCCCGAAAGCATTCAACAACAACATATACAAAATTTACCCGACCGACTAAATTTGAACACCTCCGAATATATTGCCAAGGTTGCTAGAACTCTCAAGAACAGAAAGGAAACATCTAAAAGAAAGAAAGGCCCAATTAGTAAACGCAAGAAGGAAAGCGTAAGAATAAACAAATGAAAGCCTTTTTTCTTGTTCGATGTACCGCATTTCTACCGCTAATAACGTCCTTCTTTTCGTGGTTCTAGCTGGCAGAACGCGGCAGTGGTATAGCTCTTCCTACCTCCCCTTCTATGACTATCAGCTGCATGCATTCCGACACCAGAAGAACCAGCAGTACCAAGAGGTAAAATCCCGGCGTCAAATGCTACCAACCATGGGATAGGAAATGATTTTAAAACTTTACCGATCACAGTCTTGTTGTCTCACGCGGGCATGACAAATTAAATTTTGCAACAAATATGGCTCAGACTTGCAAATACTCAAGCAGTACCAAGCACCCGTCATGGGTGCAACCACAATCCATCTGTAGCTACCTTGCCAACATACGGAAAGGTTTTTCTACAATTCTGTAATGAGAAAACCACTGAATCATCAACCAAATAGGAGAACAACCTGGCTAAAACCCATGGGGTAAAAAGGCTCGCCCACGTAAAAGAAACCCAAATAGCCAAAAACCAAGAGGTAAAATCCCAGCGTCAAATGCCACCGAACATGGGATAGGAAGCGATTTTAAAACTTTACGGATCGAGCACTGCCTGCCTCACGCAGCATGAGAAGCTACGTTTGCAACAAATAAGGCTCGGACTTGCAAATACTCAGCGAAGACCAAGCACCGTCATGGTCGCAACCTACGATCCATGCGGCTACCACCATCAACATCGGTTCTCGATAAAGCGCCTTCCGAAAAGATAAATGCACAAATCATTGCCTTAGTAAACACAAACAAAACTAAGGCTCGAGTCGCAATTATAAAAATAGAGCGACAACCCCCATGGTGCAACCACGAACCATATGCGGTTACCTCATGAATCGCAAGCCGTGTTCCATTGTTTTTTGAGAAGAAAGTAAATACAAAATAAGATCATCAATGCGATAGATAACAAACTAATAGGAATCTCCACAAGTTCAATATAGTCTAGCAATTAAATACAGTACAACTAGTCTACTAGTCTAGCACTTAAATACTATACAACTGTACACTACTGTTATCTCCACCATGCACTGTCTTTTTTCTATCTTAAAACCAAACTCAAAGACGATAGCAGCCACTTTCAGAACAAACTACTCCTCAAAAATTCACAAAGAAACATAGTCGATCAACATTCATAGTTTGATTCATACCTGTTCGTGAAGATAGAGGGACGACGACAGAGGAGGCCAGAAGATAATGCATAGGTTTTAATCTTGATCGAAGGAGTATATAAATAAGTTGCCGTCAAAAAGGGTTTAATGGCCCAGAGATTAAGTAAAGTTTTAAAAGGCCCAGAAACGTGATTATAAGGCCGAGAAACGTTTCTCAAACGTTTCCTGCTCAACACCTCGCGTTTCCGATCTACCTGAAACGTTTCCACTTTCCCGATACGTTTCCATCGCGTTTCTAGACGTTTCCGGCCGTTTCCCGTTTCGAAACGTTTCGGTACGGGAGACGGCACCCCAGGCGTTTCCGTGCATTATAGCTCGTAACTGTTATTCTTCTCCCTACAGGTTCGTATCGAATACTAACAGCATATGAACCAATATTAGATTACGAGCTATATTACCTTTAAACTTTCATATACTAGATCTTTTAGCATATAAATAATAGGAACGCTTCGTTTTAACGAACGAATTTGTTGAGTCTTGTTCAAGCAAAGGCCAAATCAATCACCAATCACTTTGTCGACTCAACGTACAACTTTGTTTTCTCAATTCTGATAACATGCTTAAAGAGAATGCAAACTTTAGATGAGACATCGTTTGCCAAATTTTCTAAAGGTATCCCTACACTGAAATGATAGAAATGAACGGAATGATTCGTAAGCTAGGTCATTTGCTAATGTTTACGTTTTATGAGTGTGTTTATGTATGATGTGGATAAACTCTTTTGTTGCCACAGACGTTCATCTGCGCCGACTACGTGCGCTTTTAATGGATATTTAAATAATAGTATGTCCGGATTCGAACTCGAGACTTTGGGATCGCATTACATTACGTATTGAATTGATGTATATAATTAATATAAATAAAACGTTATTATTATTAATTATTAATCACTAAATAAAACATAACGATAGTTAAATAATTAACGAGGTTTGGTTAATCTGGTCGTTAAATATTAACTAGAAGGACTAGAGATGAAATTACAAGTCGGAAAGTTCTAGAATCCCTGGGATGCTTTGGCCGATCGGTGGAGGTTTCCAAACCCAATCCCACTCAAACTTGACTCCAAGATATGTTAACTATAAATACAAATCAATGTATTCATTATTGACTAACCTCGGATTACTTTGATAACCCATTTCTCTCCTTCTCTCCTCTTTGTGTAGTCGGTCGAACACCCTCATCCCAAGGGTTTTCGATTTTGTCTTAACTCAAAGATAAAGTGTTTGGTTTATTAGTGATTCAGGAACTAGCTTCTCCACATCAAATCGCTATTAAGATGCGTGTATAAGAACGAAGAACAAGCACACTGAGCTTGTAATCCTTGGTGGTCGATTTTTTGGTTGGACGATTTGTATAAACCCTAGTTTAGGGTTTGGGTTTTGTTACTTGATCACATAATCGTTTGATTGCTTGAATCGCTAAAGCGCACGCACTTTCGTTTGGTTAATTAATTATATATATTATTCCTATAGTCTTCCCACCGCCGCTTTCATGATGTATTTGTTTTATGTATAATTGTTATGAGTATAAAATTCCAACAGTGGCATCACGAGCCATTAATATGATGTAATTAATTATCAAACACATAAAATTGAATCTTATGATTATTTGCATGTTTTTTATGGTTTCTGGTTTTGAATTAAAACCCTAATTTTTATATATATCGATTACCCTAATATTTATTTATTAGGTTTTAATTTTGTAAAACTTGTAGAAACCCTAGGATTGCATGCTAATTTTATGTGGTTAATTAATGAATAATTGTTATGTGCCATGTAATATGCGTATCTGGGTGATAATTGTTATGCGGAATCCATGGTGGAACATGCATGTTTTGCCATGGAGTATTGTTTATTGTATATTGATTAATTGTTAAGTGATACACACATGTTTTATTTATTTAATAATTATAAAATCGGGAAGACTCAATTATAACTAATAAAATTCGTTATGTGCTATTTGGTATACTATTAACTTGGCTTACGCAATCGACTGTCGATGTATGCTACCATCTACCTTATGTAGATGAAAGTCCTAGTTAATGTATGCATTTATTTACGCCTAGAATTGTTATTAGAGTTTATTGAAATAATTATGCATGTGGCTAATTGTTTTACATATGTTAAATTGTTTAGTTATATGTTTATATTATTTGAGTGTGTTTAATTTTTATTAAAATGCTTTTTGTTTATATATTGTTTTGACATGTTAGTAAGCAAAAGGGTTTTTATGAATAGAAAATTAAATGGACTAAATAATGGCGAAATTGATTTATCTAAGAATTATTCTTGAACTTTTAATCGATCGACGCGACTGTATTTAAATGGTTAGAACGGCCACCCACTAGAACAAACTATAAAGGGAGTATTTAAAGTGAGCATAGTCTCACCGAATGGATGTCTCAGGTTATGCTTGTTGACACCAGTCCTCTCGCCCCGTATGCTCGATTGAGCTACCTAGTATAACCATTCTATGTACGAAGCATCTTAGTGCAAAGTTGTAAGTTTCTCAACGATCGATTAAAACTTTGTAGAATTCAATCTTAGCAATTAAAATCTTTTAGTAAGTTTTTTCGAAAATTTTATGTTATAAAGTTGTATGCATGCTTTTTATACATAAGTTTTGATTACACATCAAAAATTGTACCCTTTAAAATTTAAGTTTATGCCATCTAATGATATGAAACACTTGAAGTTGTAATTTAGTTATGTGAGACCTTGATCTAGATTACAATAACGAGGTGAATTATTTGTTGTGTGAGACCTCGACTTTATGATTTGCGCTTCTAAATTAGACAACTTAATTGTTAGTTAGTGAGACCTATAACTTAAGGCATAAGATGGGATGAAACATGCTTACGCTTTGCATTAATTGTTTTGGCAAAATTGTAAATCCCATAATTTTTGGAATTGAAAACTTGTTTGTCAATTATCGTTTTTCAACGACACTATTCTATACTTTCACCACTAGCGCATCAACCGATGGTGGAACTATGATAATGAGGATCCAAAATTCAAGGAAAATTCTATGGTTAATATGAATATTGACCAAAGGGTAATTTTATTTTCTTGAATGTTTACTTATCGAAAGTACTAACTTTTGAACTTTTATTTCAGAGAAATGGCTCAAGTGAATCCATCGCGACTAGCCTCGCCGCTCAAATCTATGTTTGATCGAGAAATCGACCGTAGCGCGAATTTCAATGATTGGTATCGAACTCGTAATTGTCTCGAGGGTTGCCAAAAGACTCAATTATTTGACCACGCCTTGTCCTCCCCGAACCGCAATGATGCTACCGTCAAGCACGAGCCGCATGGCAACTGAGTATGACAAGTATAATGAGGTCGCTCAGATTATGCTCGGGAGTATGAACTCAAGCTTGCAAAAGCAATTTGAGAATTACTTCCCAATCTCATGCGGAAGAATTGCAAAGGTTGTTTGAAAAGCCCGATCAGAGTCAGATGACTTGATTGATGCTCTTCATAGTTGCAAGCGCGAGACGGAAACCCGTAGCGCCCACCGTCTGAAATGATGAGTTACATGGACCAACATGGCGTTTGAACTATGTCACCCTAATGACATACAAATTGGCTCGATCAATGCATCCCTTAACAAGGAATTTGATGGTTTCGCGCAATTATAATATGCATCAGCACGGGAAGACAACAATGAGGTACATGCAATGCTCATTGATTACTTAAAAGGTTTGCCAAGAAGGCCTCTACACCGCGGTTTGACCATCCGTAGGGTAGAATTTCTAAGCCTAATAAGCCGCTAGCGAACAAGAAAGGGAAAGGTAGTGGTAAAGTCGATAAGTGGAAAACAAGTTATGACTTATCAAGAAGAACCCAAGAAGTACCCTCCCAAAAGCGTGAGAATCCAAGAAGGATCAGCTTGTCATCACCGCACCGAGGTTGGACACCGGAAGAGGAATTGTCCATTGTACCTTGATGAGTCATGAATAAGAGGTATAAAAATACCGCGCCGCGCTGATTGTGTACTCTTTTGATGATAGAATTATTTGCTTTTCCTCATAAAATAAATTCTCGGTATATGATAATCGATGTGGTATTCACATATGTAATACACTCGCAGGACTTGTAGAGAAAGGAAGCTTGCCTATGGACGTTAATACCGACGCTGGTAATGGAGCATGCGTCGTTGAAGCTATAGGCACGCTTTGATTTAGTTTTACCTTCGGTTTAGTATCGCATTAAACGATTGTCATTACGCACCTTCCATTGTTAGGGGTGTCGTTTCGCTTTCCTTGTTAAAAGATATTGGTTTCGTCATACATTTACCGATTATGGAATTTCTGCTTTAAATGATGTTTTTACTTTAATGTTATTCCAAAGAATGGTGTGTTTGAAATTGATTTGCATGATAATGTGAATGATAAAATAATTCGCTCTAGCATCAATAATAAAAGAATCAAAAGTGATTTGGATTCTTCATTTCTTTGGCATTGTAGACTTGCTCATATAGGCAAGAAACGCATGCAACAAATTTGCAACACGATGGGCTTTTGCAAGACATCAATGATGAATCATTTGATAAATGCGAATCTTGCATATCCGGGAAGATGACCAAGAAACCTTTACAAATAGTTTAGAAAGGGCTTCGATCTTCTTGGTGTGATACATACCGACGACGTGGACCACTAAGACATGTGTCAAGAAAGGGTGCTAGCTACTTAACCTTTATCGATGATTTCGATCGTTATGGTTATGTTTATTTACTTAAACATAAACATGAAGTCTTTGAAACATTTAAGGTTTTTAAGAGTGAAGTAGAACGCAACTAGGAAAGAAGATTAAAGCTCTTCGATCCGATAGAGGTGGTGAATATTTAAGCCAAGAGTTTAAAGATTATCTAGTCGAGTGTGTATTGTCCAAAGAACTCACATCTCCTTATACTCCACAACAAAATGGTGTATCCGAGAGAGGAATCGTACATTGCTAGACATGGTGCGATCGATGTTTAATCTTACGACTCTTCCTTATCCTTTTGGGATTATGCTTTGGAAACCGCTTTGTCGCATATTGAATATGGTTCCAACCAAGAAGGTTGATAAGACTCCTTATGAAGTGTGGTATGGAAACCTCCCAACTTGTCTTACTTAAAGGTCCTGTCATTGTAGGCGTTTGTTAAACGCGACTCACGATAAGCCGCAACAAAGATCTGTTAAGTGTGTCTTCGAGGATACCCAAAGGAAACCATGGTTACTACTTACTTTCCACCAAAACAAAGTAATTGTTGCTAGGTATGGAGACTTTCTTGAAAAGGATCTCATATCTCATGAATTCAATGGGAGAGTTTATGATCCGGAAGATGATCAAGAAGATACAACACCTTCTCGAGAACACTAGCCAACCTCAAGTAGAACCTCGAAAGTCCAGGCTCCACCGAGATTGAAGTGGTTCCCATTCGAGATCCGCAAGGACTACTCGTGCACCGAGCGCCTATGTCTCAACGTAGGTTTTGAGGAAAATATGTTAGGGGATCTTGGTGAACCTCGCTAACTATAAAGTCGCCATGATGAGTCCCGAAAGGAAAAATGGCGAGTTGCAATGAATGGGGAAATGCAATCCATGAAAGACAACGAAGTCCGGATAGAGGTTGACTTACTCCAAATGCTAAGGTAGTTGGAAGTGTGGCTCTTTAAGATAAAGACCCATATGGATGGCAATGCACACACCTATAAAGCTCGTCTTGTAGCTCAAGGTTTTACTCAAACCTATGGGATAGACTACGAGGAGACATTTTCTCCCGTAGCGCATATTAGAGCTATTAGATTCTTATAGCCATAGTCGCACTATGACTATGAGATATGGCAATGAATGTCAAAACCGCTTAAACGGTCGCCTAGATGAGGACATCTATATGGCGCAACTCAAGGGTTCAGGAATCCAAAGTTTCCGAGCGGCAGTATGCAAACTTCAAAGATCCATTTAGGATCAAGCAAGCATCGGCAATGGAACAAGAAGTTTGATGAAGAAATCAAGAAATTTGGTTTCACTCAAAATCTTGATGAGCCATGTGTATCACAAAGCTAGTGGGAGTAATGTTATTTTCCTTGTCTTATATGTCGATGACATATTGATCACGGAAAAGACATTCCAAGTATGCAAGATGTAAAATCTTATCTTGAGAGTGCTTTTCTATGAAGGACTTAGGGAAGCAAGATTTATTCTCGGGAATCAAGATCTACGAGAGATAGATCAGCGGTTAATTGACTAAGCCAAAGTGCTTACATTGATAAAATATCAAGAGATTTAGTATGCAAAATTCCAAGCGGATATTTGCCGATGCAAGTTGAACATGGCTTAAGTAATAAACTTTGCGCATCAACACCGAGGCGGAATACATGAGGAAAGTTCCTTATGCTTCTACCGTAGGATCTATCATGTACGCCGAGATGTACAAGGCCCCGATGTGCGCTTCTTACGTAACATTACCAACGGTATCAATGTAACCTGTGTGTGAAGCAATCGGCAGTCATAAGAACATTCTTAAGTATATAAGGCTACTAAAGAAATGTTTCTAGTGTATGGAGGAAATTCGATGCGTAACTTGATGTTACTGGTGTTTATGCGCGTCATTCCAAACCGATAAAGATGATACGAAGTCTCGGACGAGTTATGTCTTTGTCATTAATGGAGGAGCAATGATCGGAAGAGCAAGAAGCAAACAACGGTCATGCGATGTCTATTATGTTCGAGTACATAGTCGCCTGTGGTCGCGATGGAAGTCGTTGATTAGGAAATTTATTTCGGACCTGAGTAATGCCCTCAATCGAATTACCTTTAAATGCGTATTGTGACAACTCGCCGCAATAACATTTGCCAATGAGCCCGAGTCATGAAGGCGCGCGACATTTTCCTCGTCGATATCACTATGTTGTAGAACAAGTCGACATAGGTGAAATCAATCTACTCAAAGTTCATACAGATGAAAATCTAGTCGATCCCTTTACGAAACCTTTGCCAAAAGATAAACTTACCGACCATGTCATGGGATAGGACTTCGCTTAGCTAGTAGTTTCATGCAGATCCGTGATTAGTATTTGGATAAAGGATGTTATGAACAAATATTACTTTAATGAAATAAAATAGTTGTTTATGTTTATTTTCATTTTCTTAATATTATATCCTATATTTGCATGTTTAATCCATGAGTAACTTATGTTATTCTAAATAGTCCGTTGTCAATCAATGATGTGGGAATGTCATTGAATTAAGACAAATCGAGTTTTGGTAGAATATACTTTTAAAGTATATTGATGCGGGACATACCAGATTCATATGATATTCAATGAATTGATATAGGACTATCCCAACTTTACATGATGATACTTTTGGATTTTATCATTAAGTATATCATGAAGTGTTTATCCTCGACTTGAGATACCGATAACCGATATGAATGTAGTGCATTTGTGTAAGATAGTCTAACGCTATCCGTGAATCGGTAGTTATAAGGGCTATTTTCTAAGTGTTGCAAAATTCATGAGTTATGTTTGTAGTCAAGAGAATTTGTTCCTTTGAATTTGTTTCAAAGCATAATACTATATTTGGGCCCTCGTAGGTTGACAAGATGTTTGTATGGCCATACCCAAGATCTATCCGAATACGCTCGATGATTTGGTAATCTTGTTCAATCATATACAACGAGAAATGTAATATTAACTTATGAAATGACTTGATCCATATTCATAGTTAATGTAGTATTAGTAACAAAAGGATAAGTAAAATGATGAATCATTAAATGGTTTTTTCCAGAGACCATGCACGATTTGATCCGAGGCGTTGGCGTGTGAAAGCTAGACTCACCAATGTCATTACTATATTTAGTAATATCCGTGGGAGTCGAAGGTTTTAATGGATATTTAAATAATAGTATGTCCGGATTCGAACTCGAGACTTGGATTGCACACATTACGTATGAGAATTGATGTATATAATTAATATAAATAAAACGTTATTATTATTAATTATTAATCACTAAATAAAACATAACGATAGTTAAATAATTAACGAGGTTTGGTTAACGGTCGTTAAATATTAACTAGAAGGACTAGAGATGAAATTACAAGTCGGAAAGTTCTAGAATCCTCGGATGCTTTCGCCGATCGGTGGAGGTTTCAAACCCAATCCCACTCAAACTTGGACTCCAAGATATGTTAACTATAAATACAAATCAATGTATTCATTAATTATTGACTAACCTTGATTACTTTGATAACCTAATTTCTCCTTCCTCTCCTCTTTTTGTGGCCGGTCGAACACCCTCATCCCCGCGGTTTTCGATTTTGTCTTAACTCAAAGATAAAGTGTTTGGTTTATTAGTGATTCAAGGAACTAGCTTCTCCACATCAAATCGCTATTAAGACGCGTGTGTAAGAACGAAGAACAAGCACACTTGAGCTTGTAATCCTTGGTGGTCGATTTTTTGGGTTGGACGATTTGTATAAACCCCAGTTTAGGGTTTTGGGTTTTGTTACTTGATCACATAATCGTTTGATTCTTGAATCGCTAAAAGTGACGACTTTCGCTTTGTTAATTAATTATATATATTATTCCTATAGTCTTCCATTGCTTGCTTTGATGATGTATTTGTTTTATGTATAATTGTTATGAGTATAAAATTCCATGAGACTCCACTCTATTTAAAAGGATAGTCGCCGGATTACTGCTACCAGAATGTCGAAATGGAACTCGTGAAAATGAAATTACAAAAACAGAATGGATAAACTACAATACAAATGGTGGCCACAACAATAGCACTCTCCATATATGAAAATTTTACATATTCATCACTAAGGCATACGTAATCATCATATGTATCCATTTGGATGTTTGAACATTATGAATATATATATGACATAAGTTCATAATTCAGACACTTGCAACAAAGATTAATTATTTAGCGTAAGGAAGAGGTTCATGAAAGGTAAACCAACAGAAGCGGCTGGATATGCAAGGGGCGGCACAAGCCTAGCGAGACTCTCCATACAAATGTGGCAATAGTCTCGTGCAACAAGGAGTTCAAGTGGGGTGGCTTTGAGATTTGTTATTCCAGGGCTTTCAGTCATGTCAATCTGCTCATTTGATGGATTTTCGAACTCAAATCCGTATTATGTTGGCTAGTATAAACTGCACAGCTTCAAGAGCAAAGGAGATTCCCACACAAATTCTTCTGCCACTGCCAAACGGAATCAGCTCAAAATGCTGACCTCTGACATCCACTTCCTTTTACATGTCAAGAATCTCTCAGGTTGAAATTCAAATGGGTCATTCCATATATTAGAATCATGTTGAATCTTCCAGATATTCACCAAAAGCTGAGTCCCTTTAGGGACAGTATAACCACCTACAACGCAGTCTTCAGTGGACTCATGAGGAGGAGATAGTGGGGCAGCCGGATAAAGTCGCATTGTTTCTTTAATAATAGCTTGAAGAAAGACCAAGCTCTTCAAATCCGAGTCTTCTACTCTTCTTTCTTTTCCTACATGGTTTTCAATCTCTTTTTGGGCTTTCTTTAACACAAGCGGGTTGTTAACCAGTAATGCTAAAGCCCATGTTAGAGTCACAGTTGTGGTGTCGCTGGCTGCAGCCAAAATGGCCTAAAAAAGCAAGACCCTTTATTAGAGTTTATCACTACTAATAAATAATGTGATATATGGTACTAGGATTAATGCAAAACAGTTGTACCAAACATGTAGATTTGACAATAGTATCAATGCTAAAGCCATAAAAATCTTGTTTTTGTTCTTCCTTGACACGAGATAACACTGCAGTCATGAAGTCGACATGGTCGGCTTTGCTATCATCTAGCTGCTGCATCTTGTGCTCTTGTAACCATCCATCGACTATAACATCCATCTCTTTGGCCGTCTTCTTCATTTCCATCCCATAACCTCCTAGATCTAACCACCTCAAACCTGGAATACCATCTGATGGCACAACTGCACCCAATAGTTCCATAAGCCGCCTAATGGGCTTTTTGACGTGATCTGCATTCTGTTTGTCAAGTGAAAACTGATACCCGAATAACATCCTCACAGTCATGTTCAGGATTAAGTTCCCAAACCATTCTTTCATGTCGATCATTACCATTTGCTTATTTTTCATCCAAGTTGTATACATGTCTATTATGGATGAGTTTACTTCAGAGACTTTGATATGTGCTAGCATTTGAACACGCTGATGAGACGCCAGTTCCTGAACAACTATCTTACGATCTTGCGCCAGTATGATCCATATGGTGCTAATGAAAACATAGCATAGTTGTAGCCCATAAGCTCAAATGCCATGGATTTTGGTCGGCTCGCAAAGACTCTATCATTGGTAGTCAAGCACTCTTTAGCCATCTCTGAATTGCTGACAACTAGAACACGTTGGAGACCAAGTTTGATGGTGAAAATTGGTCCAAACTTGTCAGCCATAGAACCTAATAGCTTGTGAATAACTCGAGAACCATAAAAAAGATGCAAGTGACCAATTATCGGCCATGAGCCTGTAGCTTCCGGTACTGGCTCTTCCAGTCCCTTCATAACTCTCTTTTTTATCCACACCAGATGACCAAGAAGAAGGAAACATAGGCTGGATAGCAAGATTATAAGTGATACAACTAAATCCATCACAATCTTTAGTTGCAACAGAAGAATATAATGTATATCACAAGCTGGATTACACCAACATTGCATTATATTGCTAAGTTAGCTTCAGTGGCTCTATATGATGTTGATGTTCATCAAAACGTGGATAACACATTTACACAACACGTACTAGCTAGTATACAAACTGAATCACATTTTGTGATATATATGACCAACAAACATGTGTGGCTAGGTTATGGTTGCATGGCACTGCCGAGTAACCATATAAAACAAACTAACCTTCAAGAACTATAAGACAAAATGATTGACACCTATTTATTTTTAGAAAAATGACATGCAACCATAAGTGCAGAAAGAAAATATTTGTGAAGAAAAATAAATAGAGAGAATCTACAAAATGCAGTAAAAGAGACATGACTAACTTTACAGAACAATGATTCGGGTGTGGATTCAGCAACTTTAATATGCTAGAGAAAACTTCATTGAGAAAATGCCTAAAAAGGGAACAGGAACAAAACGCAAGCTAAACAATGTAATATCAATTATATATTAGTCTGAACATAAACTAAAATTTGATCATCATTAATTAGGCAAAGTGTTTCGTACATATTAGGTTTCTAGGTCAAACCACCATAAGGAAAATCCATAAAGGGTATATCTTTTTTAAGGATGCTGTAGGCTTATTGTGTTGGATTGGCTACCGTAAGCAAATCTAAGAAACCATTCTTCTGCAAAATCACAACGCATTATATAGTGTTCGATTGGCTTGAATAACTCAAGGAGTATTTGGGTGAATAGATGATCATTAGCTTATTAAGGATTCAAAGATGTGTTCTAATGGGTTAAAACGTTAGGTTCTGTTAGATATGCTTACTGTAACAGCTTAAATTTGTTGGATTGTTTGTTGAATTCAAACACTCAAAACTCCAAGTGTCATATCTAACAACGACATTTTCAAGAGTTAGTTTTTGTTTATCACATTGTTTTATACCTATTTCCACGAGCATTCTATACATGTCTTTCTGATTTCATTACAGTATTAAGTTTGATCTAGTGTGTTTCTTTGGTGCATCAGATTTCCGTTGACCCAAAAGAAGTTGATATATTACATTCCAACAACACAAGTTAATCACATATAACATGGAGAAAGTGCATGTGTAAGAAATACACCATCTCCATTCAATACAGCCTACGGAATCGATTGCCTATTGAACTTAATAATTTAATCACTAAGTTGATCTTAGTTTGTGTCTTTTGGTGCATCAGATTGTAAACTGTGTATTGAATTGTTGAAAATGTGATACATGCGTTTGTATAAATAACATACTAACTAATGGGCCTATACAATAATACTAATCCAAGACTAATCAATCATGATAAAGCCCATGAGAACATCAGCTAACAACCACCTGCAGTTTGAGCGAGAGAGGAACGAACACTCAAGTTGTAGCGAAACTCATCAAACAAAGCAGTAGGCAAGCCTTTGGCGAGGATGTCTGCATACTGATATCGAGATGGAACATGAAGAACACGTACATGACCCATAGCCACTAAGTCACAAACAAAGTGAATGTCAATCTCTATATGCTTCGTGCGTTGATGCTACACGGGATTAGATGAGAACATCAACTAACACAGATTTCCGCTGACGCAAAAGAAGCTTATATGCTACATTTGAGCAACACAAGTTAATAATCAATAAACAACATGGAGAAAGTGCATAGAGTTGCAAAGGAAGCTTTAGAGAGTCGATTGGTTCTTCTTATATCTAATTTGAAAAATATAAGACTTGAAATAACAACGGGTGATAAATGCTATGTTGGAAGCTAAGTTGTATAGGGTCGAATTTGGTTCTTAGCTCGATAAGTGTTTTTGTGGTATATGGACGTAAGGCCTTTGAGGTGATCTTTAGTGTAAATTTATACCATTCATGAAGCTGATGTATTTTGTTATTGCAGATATGTTTAAACATGTAAATTAGTCATGATTTTGATGCAAATTCTTATTCAACGAACAATCAAATAGCTAGTAAAATATCAGTCAAACTAGACATATTAATTTGGAAATGTCAACCGGCATGTTTAACGTAAAATCGACGTCTTGTGTTGGTATTATAGAATCAAAAATAGGATAATATTTGAGTGATCCACATTTGTAGCTAAAGTGGTCCGGGCCATGAAGCTAGGATGGCTGGATGGAGACATATGGCCATGAAAATATAAGCCATGGGTTCACATGGTTTAACCATGTATACTCATGAGTCCACACTCCACACCACTATCAGCTTCCACTTTGCGGTTCGTCCCAGTTTCATACCCTCATTTCACATTTGGGTTCAAGTCAATAGCATATATATGATTGAGTGCATCCTTATCTTCAAACGTGAACTAGTGACCCATAATTATAAACCAGTTTTCACATCCATATTATCACGTAATCTATTTGACTTATAAAGTAATATCTTTTTGCTTTACCACATTGCCGTGTGCTGTCATTTTTATTCGTGGGTCATGCCGATTTCGTGGAATTAGTCCAATTTAAACATAAGTAAACAAGTACCAGGATCACAGGATGAAGGGTCATGTCAAAACTGAACCAGAATGAAGTTTTAATCTGTCATTAGAGAATTCCATCGTAGTGTTTGTGCAAAACAAGGTCGCATTTTGCCTAGACATGACATCCAAGTATGTTGGTGATTTAAGATATAAAACATATTAGATATCAAATAATGAATTGAACATAAAAAACGCAGCGGAACAAATCACAAACAACGGATCCATATTATAAGTAATTAAGAGTAGATTACCTCTATGTATATCCACATTACACGTCTACAACCACCAACGGATGCTAGTCCTTCTTGTATCTTTTGAATAAACCTTACTAGGAATAGATCCTAGATCAAAACCAAACCCTAAGAGAGGGTGTATGGTGTTACGGCAGTTCTAGTTATTGTTGTTTTCATATTAAACATGCTTGACTTGGGTAGTTATTGTTGTTTTCGCCACGATATTGCCTGACTAAGTTGTTACTTGTACCTTAGTATTTGTGGTATACTCAAGGTCGAGAGCATCGGTGGACGCATAGGATATGTATTTTTTAAGAGCGTAATTTTGCGTCAAACTATCAAAACGTAATAGATAAATATATAAATTACCATGTGGATGCTTTTCGGAGGGTGTGCACATGCATACACTATGTATACATAGTGTATATACATACAGAGTATGAAGCTTGAATTTAATTAGTTCACGCACTATTAATACATGTGTATAATGTGTGTGTTTAAAGTCTCTTTGATGTGATCAGACGCCAATCGAAATACACGATTTCACGAGACGCGTGAGTATACTAGCAAAAGATACACTTAACCTAAAGGTGTACACAAGAAACAACAAGTACTAGTTATTTTCTACTCCACGACAGGCTCGAATTGATTACTAACGACATATGAAGCAATATTGAGTACAAGTTTATTACGTACAAACTTTCATATACTAGATATGTTAGCATATAAATAGGAACCCAGTCTTGTTCAAGTAAAGGCTAAATCAGTCACCGATCGCTTTGACGACTCAACTTACAACTTTGTTTTCTTAATTCTGATCAATCTATACACTTATTCGACATAGTAACATGCTTACGTATCATGCAAACTGTAGATGGGACATCGTTTGCCAAATTTGCTACATCTAAAGCTTCCCTACACTAAAATGCCAGAAATAAACCGAATCATTGATAAGGTTCATTTGCTAATGTTTACGTTTTATGAGAGTGTGTTTATGTCATGGTTTTAAAAGGCTCGCATAGCCTAGAAAAGACGCGATTTGGCCACGCCACGCCACGCCATCACGCCACTTTACGTCACATTTTTTTAACTCGATATATATGAAATATAATATAAATATATAAATATTTAGATATTTTCATACGCTTATACCACGCCTTATAAACGCAAAGTTTGCTTTAGCCGCAGTGTAAGGCTTGGTCATGTCATCACGCTACGCCTTGCGCTATTTATAACCTTGGTACTTTATGTATTATGGGATTTTATCAAAACTGTTGGTAATCGAAGTACGAAACAAACAAACAAATTCAACAAACTAAGCGGAAGCTTTATTCAAATAACCAAACCAAATACAAAACCAAATTCAAATGTACCACCAATACAAAATTCTAAGGGTATGTTTGGCAAAACTAATTAGAAAATCAGATGTCAGAATTGTAAATCAGAAATAGTACAGAAACAGAAAGTCATAACATGAGCTAAAGTCAGATCTTTTTAATAACAGTTGTTTGGTAAATTAAATTTAAATGAATTATAATATGTAAATGACATAAAGGACAAATCTATAATTGTAAATAAATGTTTGAGGTATATTAGTAATTTAAAGTTTTAACAAATAATAGACATTTAAAAGCTTCATGAATCGCCTTTTCATTTTGAAATATTTGTTTAAAATAAAAGCTGTTGATGTGATCCAAACGGAGCTATTTGTTTTGAGGAGATTATTTTCAGAAAAAGTTTTACACTTTAAAAAAGCTGCATCAAACAGCCCTAATTCAAATGGTACCAAACTATTATTCACAAGATACAAAGAAAACTAATGTTAATAATCCCTATTTATAAGGCAAACTAACCGTCATAAGAAAGTTTCCAAATTCGAATCAAACTTGTAGAACAAGTCTCAATGTTTAAGTCACTTTCTAACAATCTCCACCGTGACTTCAACTCCATTCGAAATTTCAAACCAAACGAATCTTTCGTCTTCAAATTCAAATTTTCAAATTCCAAATGCTAGAGATACTAGCCTAATTCAAAGCGAACGATCGATTCCAAAAACGATATGAAACAAAACCGAACAAATACAAACGCCGATAATCTTCAAAACGAACAATCAAACGTTAACCGACAAATTCAAACTCGGTTAACCAAACAAACAAATCGGCTCAAACGATCTTCAACAAAACACAATCAAATTTAGGCAACCAACTTTAAAAGCCCAACGAAAACTAACAAATTTCCAATGATCGAACAAAATTCAAACGACTTGAACCAAGTCTTCAAACACCAAACCGATCTTCAAATTCCAAATGCCAAATTCAAATTCTAATGGTCCACTTATAAAAAACAAAGAATTACGACCCAAATATATATCAAATTCAAAAATCTAATGACCCACTTATTTGACAAGTATTACGGTCCAACTTCAAATTTATTATCCAAGTATCAACCAAATTCAAGCTAATAAATAACTTGACGAACGAGCTCTAATAATTCAAATGCCCCAGAATATAATACTCAGTAATAATTATAGTGACCCACTTATATAATAATAATTACGATCATTCCAAATTTAAATTCAAACGAGGAGAAAATCACCTCGCGCGCGGGCTTTTTGTTTTTTTTAAATGTGGCCAGAACTACGGGAGTATGAAAGATTCAAATCGATGATACGACTATTCTCTTGCGTAAACAGTTGTTGAAACCTGAAGCCGCAAAGATTGCACCGCTTAAAAGTATGTTTGCTTTCGGACTTGAATATTACTGTGACGTCAAATGGTTCTTTCCACCGAGAGCACATTTCGTGACGCTTTGTCGGTAGTGTTGAGACGCCGATGTTCAAGATAGCGAGACCTGTTGATCGCCCGCCGAATCCCTTTGCTATTTCAACAATCTTTTGCAACCGCTCGCACTAAACGTGTTGCTAAACCGTCAGAAATGAAAGGAATTCGCGAAGATCGACCGACGGATCCTAAATATCTCGCTTCAATATAAACAAACGAAGTCTCGCGATATTCCACCGGGTGGAAAGATTCCAATCGATGACACAACCATTCACCGCATAAATTTCGCAAACCGTAGATTCGAGGACAAAGAAAAATCGCATAACCACATTCACACACATGACAATCATCGTTTTCAAATGGTTACGTAAAGCATTTGAGTATAATTTAATAAACAACTAAACAAAAGCGCACGATCCTAAACAAAGGCAGAACGGTATCTTAAACATACACATCAGAACGAATAATCTTCGTCCAAAACCCGAGAACCTATGATTTGCTTACTCGGTGATTTCGCTGAGAATGCGGGTCGATTGAAACGCTTAAGATATGGCTACTTTGTTATTCAAAGTCATGCCACCCAGCCAATGCAAAGGATAGAACTTCCAAATCTTAATGTCGTAGGCTGGCTAAAAAAATTGGAAGTGAATGGATATCAAAGAGGGGTATGTGCTACTGTCACGACGGTCTACCGAAGATCTTGGATTTTTTACATCCAACCACCTTAGAGGAATTATGTGCTCTGTTGGTTTCTGCATCCGGCTTGTTATTTTTGTTATCTGCTTCAGCTACACCATTTGCTATCCTATGTTTGTATTTCTTAAGGTGGTGGTAAAGGCTCTTCATGGCTGCAATAAATTAAAGACGCGTGTGTTTGTCAGAAAGGTAGACACTAGAATCATTTAAAAGTACATAACCGAATTACCTAATGACGCTGAAGACCGGCAGCTAACATTTTTATGTTGACGCTAAAAATGTTGTGCTGCCACTCCATATGTACCTTAGAAAACAGTAAAGCTTACAGTGGCAGTATAAGCCAAGGAGCAAGTGGTATCTTTCTCTAAATGGAATAAAACATATGGATATTTATAATGCAAGACTTTTATTACAATCCACCGTATAGATTAACATACCTTTATTAAACGATGACACGCGTGGCTATTACCAATTCTTTTTATTGTGCATATTCATGGAGGTCATCGCCGACTGGTATTGTACCCGAATTAGTCATACCGTGAAGGATCCTTTTATTCCGCATCTAGGTATCGTTGTGTCATAGAATCGAGTCTTTCCACTGGGAGTACATTTCAATCGTCAATCGATAATGTTGGTACGCGATGTTCAACATAGTAAGGCTGCCTAATCGCCTCAAATTTCTTTTGTTTGCGTTAGAGTCTTTGTGCAAAGGTCCGCACTGCACATATTGCAGACCATTGTCACAACGAAAGGAATTCGAGGGAACATGAGAACAGGCAATATCTTAAACATCCCGTATCAATATTAGCAAATGAAGATTACACTATTCTGCCGAGTGGAAAGATTCCAATTGATGACACGACCATTTACTTCAATAAGATGTAACTCAGTCCGGCTGCGTACATATAGGCAATTCTAGACAACTCTTAGTTACAAATATGTAGCTATCCATGATTCTGAGAGGTAATGCAAACACATGTACAATACCTGAATAGTGTTGCGTCACTGAGTGGAGTCTTTCCATTCAGGAGTACATTTCAAGCGTCAATCGCTAATGTTGAGACGTGATGTTTAGGATAGCGAGACCCGTCTACCTGCTCCATTGAACTCCTTTTGCTATTTCAACGATTCTTGTGCAAAGAGCTGCACCAGCCGTATTGCTAAACCGTTGTGATAACGAAAGGTTTTCGAGGGGTCAATCAGAACAAGCCAATATCGTAAACATCTCATATCAATATTAGAAAATGAAACTTGGAATATCCTACTGGGTTGAAAGATCCCAATCAGTGACGCGACAATTCGGCTAGATGAGAATCATGTGCTACCGGCTGCATACGTATAGGTACCCACATTCAACCCAAAGAATAGTAAAAAGGAATGCGGCTCAGATATATGTATACAATAGTGATACCAGGAAACCAACATGGCTGCAGTCACACATTCAATATGACTGCCCTGCCACGATGCGGGCCAAGGAGATGTATACGCATTGGTTAGCATATTATCATCATTGCCTATAGATTGGTAGGAGGCCAAAATTCAAGCATGCGATAGCGTTTTCAGGGAACAAACAGGGCCTGCAATCACCATTTTTGCTCAGACCTAGTTATAAAGTTTGTGCCAACCAGGATATACATATAAGGAAACCGTGACAACCCAAAGTAATATTATTCAGCTAAATATGTAAAGTCTAAATTGGATCTCAATACCTGTATCCGTAAAGATAGAAATGTCGGACGAAAGACCAAACCTTGTGGTGGATGCATTATGGAAACCATAAGCGGTGATCAGTATTCGACCAAGAAAAGCAACTGAGTACATCGAGCGGGATTATTTTTCTTGGCCGAATCATCGTCGCAACATCCATCGTGCAATCACCGATCATGAAAAGATGAGACCGAGGAATTGCAAGACCGATGTCAAATGGCGCCATACAACTAAAAGGCTCGTCGTCGCAATTATTGAAGCGGTATTCAAAACCCCGTGGCTGCAACCGCGAGGTCGCCACGCCAAGACACGGGTTTTGGTAAACATTACTTACAAAAACACCAAATGCTAAAAAATCCCATCATTGCCTACAGTGTAGTATAACGTCACTCTTTTGACAACAAACTCCTTTTACGTAACCTGCATTATGTAACAGGTTTAAAGATAATAAGAATAACTTCAAATGAATACATCGTAAAACTGACGTAAACGATACTTGCAACCTTCAATGATATATGGTTTCCGTGCAACTACTACTAACGAAACTTTCAAATTCCACAAAAAGATGAAACAATGTACCTAAAGAGAACATCCTTGTCTGCACATCCGAAACCGAAAAAACTGCCACCACTGTCGCTTCTATTCTTACCAATAGCAGCTTTATTTGTACATAACTATCTGTAAATCTTAATCCTTGTTGTCGATGGGGCTTCAAAATACTTTCCCAACTCAGGGTTGGGGGATTTACCCAGTTTCTTATAAATAATTGACCTATAATAGTATTTTTAAAATCCAACTATCAATGAAATCTTGAATTATTTAATATCGCAACCGCCAGCAAAGTTTATGGTAGCCAAGATATACATATAAGGAAATCGAGGCAGCCCCAAGTAATATTATTCAGTTAATTACGTAATATCTGAATTAGATCTTAATACATGTATGCGTAAAGATTGAAATCTCATACGAGACCAAACCTTGTGGTTGATGCATTATGGAATTCAAGGATCGTGATTCAACCAAGAAAAGCAATCCGAGTACATCAAGAGCATGATTAGTTTTTCTTGGCCGATACTAGTCGCAACATCCATCCGCATAATACCGCCGTGAAAAGTCGAGGCGAAGGAAACGCAAAACCGAGATCAGATCGCAGACATACAACTAAAAAGGCTCAGGTCAACAATTATTGAAGTGGTACACAAAACCCCATGGCTGCAACCGTGAGGTCGCCACGCCAAGATATGGGTTCTGGTAAACAGCACTTACAAAAACAGCAAACGATGAGAAATCTCATCATCGCCTACAGTGCAGTCAAACGTCGGTCCCTTAACAACATACGCGTTTTACGGAACCTGCATTACGTACCACGTTTAAGTATAATACGAATAACTCCAAACGACTACATCCAAAAACTAACACAAACGGTAGATGCACCCTTCAATAATATTCGGTTCCCGTGCAAGTACCGCTAACCAAGTTTACGAGTTCCAGAAAAAGATGAAACAACGCACCTAAGGAAAACAACCTTGTCCGCACATCCAGAACCGAAAAAACTATCATCACTGCCGCTGCTATTCTTACCAATAGCAACTCTATCTCTACATAATTATCTATAAATCTTAATCCCAATTGTCGGTGGGGTTTTAAAATTGTTTTCCAACTCATGGTAAGAGGCTTCATCTATTCCAAGGACCGAACCGTTTATAATCAATAGGTCAACCTGTTGACAAATATTATTGTTATATGAAAAGTACGAAATAACCACATAAACCGATACAGTAGAAGATTTGGTTTATACTGTTGCCAAAAGCATAAGGTCCCGAAAGCATTCAACAACAACATATACAAAAAATTTACCTGACGCCGACTAAATTTGAACACCTCCGAATATATTGCCAAGGTTGCTAGAACTCTCAGCAACAGGAAAGGAAACATCTAAAAAGAAAGAAAGGCCCAATTAGTAAACGCAAGAAGGAAAACGTAAGAATAAACAAATGAAAGCCTTTTTTCTTGTCTGATGTACCTGTACCTACCGCTATTAACGTCTGCTTCTTCGTGGTTCTAGCCAGAGAATGCGAGCGGTGAGTATAGCTCTTCCTACCTCCCCTTCTATGACTATCAGCGCATGCATTCCGACACCGTAAGAACCAAAGAAGACTAAGAGGTAAAATCCTACACAAATGCTACCAACCATGGGATAGGAAATGATTTTAAACTTTACCGATCACGCCTTGTTGTCTCACGCGGCATGACAAATTAAATTTTGCAACAAATATGGCTCGACTTGCAAATACTCAGCGTAGCACTCAAGCACCCGTCATGGTGCAACCACAATCCATCCAGAGCTACCTTGCCAACATACTAAAGGTTTTTCTACAATTCAGAATGAGAAAACCACCGAATCATCAACCAAATAGAGAACAACTCGCTAAAACCCATGGGGTAAAAAGGCTCGCCCACGTAAAAGAAACCCAAATAGCCAAAAACCAAGAGGTAAAATCCCAGCGTCAAATGCCACCGAACATGGGATAGGAAACGATTTTAAAACTTTACGGATCAGAGCCTGCCTGTCTCACGCAGACATGAGAAGCTACAGTTTGCAACAAATAAGGCTCAGACTTGCAAATACTCAAGCAGTACCAAGCACCCGTCATGGCTGCAACCACAGCCATGTGCGGCTACCTCGCCAACATACGGTTCTCGATAAACTGCCTTCCGAAAAAAGATAAATGCACAAATCATTGCCTTAGTAAACACACAAACAAAACTAAGGCTCAGAGCTGCAATTATAAAAATAGAACGACAACCCCCCTATGGCTGCAACCACGAACCATGTGCGGTTACCTCGCCAAATCGCAAGCCGTGTTCCATTGTTTTTTCGAAAGAAAGTAAATACAAAATAAGATCATCACTGCCCTGATAGATAACAAACTAATAGGACTGCAAACAATCACATAGTACTAAACACCCGCCATGGCTGCAACCACCATTCATATGTGGGTGCCTCGCCAAGATACGGGCCTTCGTACAGTATGACCCGAAAGCCACAATCCGCGCGAATGAAACCCCAACCTAAGAAATAATAACAGGGTCAGCAACCTTATACAGAACCCCTTTCACACCAAAAAAAAAACGTAAACGATCAAACAATAACAGGCCCCGCAACCTTACAAAGAACCTAGAGGGTAATTAAATCGAAAACTACCATCCTTACTCCACACACAAATATGCCGCCAAGTTAAGACACAAGTAAGGAATACCACAATCAAAACATCGGCTACGACACTACCAGCAATCTAAGAAACAGCAACAACTGCAACCTCATAAAGAACCTTCAAGGTAACTAAATCGAAAACGACCATCTGTACTCCTCACACAAACATGCAACCAAGTTAAGACACAAGTAAGAAAGAGCACAACTAAAACATTGCATGCCAACCAAATCGTAAGAACATACGGGATCTGAGCACGTATCAGTTTACCTCGTAGCTGAAGGAGATAAGCACCGAATCGTCTACCAAATAACACCAATTAAATTGGCAAAAGGCCATGAGATAAAAAAAGCCATCTTAGTGGAGGCCACCGATCGTGGGTCGGCAAAGAATTTTAAAACCCCACCAACAACGTGGATTAAGGTTTACAGATAATAAGATCGCCACTCCCTTTACACTAACCACCCGCCATGCCTGCAACCACCATTCGGAAGTAGGTGCGTCGCCAGGATTATGGCCCGAAACCCTAAGATCATATGAGATCTGAGCACCGCCCATTTTTCCTTCCTGGTGAAGAAATGTTACTAAAATAACCACTGAACCGTCTACCAAATACAAAAGGCAACGAGGTAAAATGGGCCGCACCCAAATAGCCCAAAACCAACATCTAAGGTATCAACGCCACCGACCATGGGGTAAGAAAACATTTAAAAATCTCACCGACAATGCGGATTCAGATTTATAGATAATACGAATACCCAAACGAGTTGACCAACACAAATCCATTCCAAACGATTTCAATCAATTCAAAATCTTGAGATCAGTCAAAAACAAAAATTCAATCCAATACCAAGCCCAAATTTAAAACCATATCGCACCTAAGGAAGACCTGATGCTACGAATACCAAATATATAATTGAAATAGCAAAGAACAATCCAAATCTATTGCCAAATATATATATTATAAACGACGATAGGACCAATGGAACAAAGCAAACGAATATCAAATCGAAAACAAAAGAAACTCTTCAAACCTTAAATCCTGATCGAACTCACGGAAGCAAATCGTTTTTTTTTTTTTTTTTCATGACTAAACGAAACTAGCATCTCTGATATCATTTGTTGTCAATCAAAGTACGAAACAAACAAACAAATTCAACAAACTAAACGAAGCTTTATTTAAATAACCAAACCAAATACAAAACCAAATTTAAAGGTACCACCAATACAAAATTCTAATTCAAATGGTACCAAACTATTATTCAAAAGATACAAAGAAAACTAATGTTAATAATCCATATTTATAAGGCAAACTAACCGCCATAAATTACCAAATAACCCTTAATGTTTAAGTCACTTTCTAACAAAAACCATATACGCAGCTTGTCTAGTAACTTCTAATTAACCAAAACTCAAACAAGTACAACTCGTATCATTTATTCGTCAATAAATTACGAAGATATAGTTTTACTATCTAAAAAAAGGGAAAAACTCACTAAATAATAACCAACTTCTACAAGCGTTCTACTAAAGTTACTCAAGTTTTTTTTTATATCCAAAAACCACTCAAGTTTCATTTTTGTTCCACTGTTGTGTAATTTTTTGCTTTTTTGCCATATCACCATGACACCATCTGATGTGTACATGTATTAGATGACATGGATATCTACTTGGCACCAAATATATAATTGACATTATCACATAAAAGCCCATTATATTATCTACTCTATATAAACACTAAACCTTAAATTATATACGTACAATTATATAATTGAGACGATGTGGGTTTTACATGGGACTAAAAAACACAGTGGGTTATGTTTGGGTGCAGAACCTTTTTTAAGCTTTTGTTTTGGTACAATATTCTTATGAAGGATTTCAATTCATCTATTAGTTTTACTCTTTTTATAATGTAAATGATTCGAAATCTAAGTAATATGTATCTTGTGATGACTCATTGGCTCCTACATACGGAGTATATTAACTTATAACTTTGTTATACGAGCAATAGTTATACCACAGGAATATATCGACACGATTCGGTCTTGATTAATATAGTAATTAATATATATGGAGGCTAACATATAGTTATACCACAGGTATATATATCGATTCGATTCGGACTTGATTGATATATGGAGTTTTACTGAAGTTGAGAATGTGCAGACTAATGTGTTTGGCTTCTTATGAGTCTATACACTAATTCATGTTGTCGATATTGTGAGTTGTGACAGTTGCTTTAGCTTTTTGTAGTTTAGTAATGTGGGATTGAGATGGTGTCACTATGTATGCTTTCTTTTAGTCTGTTTTGATGTCTGTTTAGTCATCTTTTAATTCAAGAGCTTGTTGGACCAAAGGTTTTTGCGAGGGGTCTTGTATTCTTTGTATGGCTTCAGGTATTTGTGGTTTATATATATTTGACTTTCGAAAAAAATATATACAGGAGACTAACATAAAGAGAAGAGAGCAGGTGCAATAGCATATGCATGAGATGAATAAGAAAAGAGAGTGAGGACGAAGATACTTGTGAGTGGAGTGGTGAATGTGCATTCCATGTCACCTACATAAATGTACATATAATCTAAATGTTGACATGTCATCACTAGTGTCATAGTGATATGACATAAAAACTAAAATTGCACAATAATGGAACAAATATATAACTTGAGTGGTTTTTGGATCTAAAAAAAAAGTTGAGTGACTTTAGTGGAACACTTGTGAAAGTTGGTTACTATTTAGTGAGTTTTTCCCCTAAAAAAACTAGTGATCACAAACTTATCGACAGGAGATAAGTTTCTAAGAAATGAACATGGTTGCAAACAATATATCTCGTTCGCATAGAGCAAGGTGAATCCATAAAATTGTTTATTGATTCTTTACGAGATTTGATGCATACATATCTCAATACATCACATGTGACTACCTTTAAATTCACATGTAATTACATTTCTGAGAATTTAACTGCCTAATAATTATTATTTTTGGTTCACAAGTAGTTGGAGCTATTAAAATTTACAAATGTGAGTAGTTTCGTTTGGGATTAACGGTCTCAGCCAATTGTATAAAAGCTTATGAGAGCTTGAGCTTTTAAAATAAGCTTTGTTTGTCGCACAAATTTATAAAAGCTCTATAAGCTATAAGTTTTCATAACCTCAATTCACTTGAAACGGACTTATGAGGGCTTATATTTAGCTAAATTACTTAAGTACTTTTCAAAATATAATACATTATCATGCAAAAAGCAGAAAAAGTATATTTGATTGTAAATTGATATATTTTTATGTGATTTTACATTAATAAACTTCAATTATAACTAATTCGCCAAACAACTTTCTAAAAATATAAGCTTCAGCTTCTAGCTTATAATCGAAAGACTACCACTCCACCCAAACTCCAACCCCGCCCCGCCCAACACATTACGCGAAACATACTCTTATGGTTCCTTATCTAACTACACTATGCAAACCATAGTGACCCTGGAAGTCACTAGCCCTTTCGTTTGGAGGTACAAATGTGTGTGCCAGGGAGTTAAAGACGCACTGAAAGTTTGAAGTGACATACGGACAATGGCATATAAAAAATCAAGAGCAATGATACGGAGACTTAACATATATGCCTAAATACATGCCTAATCCATTAATAATTTGACACATCACTCATGCATTTTCTCTCACCAAATCTAAACTTTTAAAATTTTCACTTGTCATCATCTTGTTGTTTAAGATATTTTTAACATGCATTTTAAAGTTCAATTATTTTGAAAATCAAATAGCAATTAAATAACTTTTTTTTTTTTTTTTTTTTTTTTTTTTAACGGTAAGTGTTTATCTTAGTGAGCATGGGAGGGGATTATGTGGGTGTGTTGAAAGCACCCTGGAATGCGACACCCAATGCTCTTAGCCATGGATGGAACCAAGGGGTTCTCGTAGGGTATCGAGACTTCTATGATTTTTTTCGGTCTAAAACATTAATTTTTTTTATTGCATCTAAAATGTACTCGGTTAATCAAATCAGTTTCTATATTAATGTTCAAAAAAATTGGTACATCCAATAATAATTGATCTGGTTTCATCCATGCTATTAGCAAAGGTGTGTACATCTCAATACACGAAAATTAGCTTAAAGTTACCACCACTACTAGAAGTGCCTATACGTGGTGTTTTGTTCTTAACGAGTGTGGAAACCCGCGTTGCAATGGACGGCTTTAGAATTAATTTGGATAGGGACTATTTTTGCCAAATCACATAAAGGACTTACTTTGCCGACAATCGAAACCCAGTGACTATTTTGCCAACTTGACTTACTTAAACCAAGACCTAAACATCGTGTTATTTTCGCCAACTCATGAAATGCGATTAAACGCTGCTCACACTGTTTGAGACGCATGGCAAGTGAGAATCATTCCCGCTTTTTAGTTAATATATATAATTTTTATTTCTTTAATGAATCTTCTTAAATCAATATAAAAATATATATTATGAATCAGGTGGCAACAATATTTATTTACACCTAACACCATGAGGTGAGGAGAATAGTGTATGAAACAAACAAGAAGTGCATTTAAAGTGATTGTGCCAATGCATTGGCAATCTCCACCATTATTGGATCTTGTATATCAAACCATTATTGGATCTTGTTTACACCATCATTCTAGATGATTTATATTTGTTCCAAATAACCCAATGTCCCAATCATATCACTTATAATTTAATTACCTTTTTGAAAGATTAGTGGGGAGCTTTGTATGTGGAAGTTTGATATCATGCTTATTTTTGATAAGTTTGAGCGCAAACTTGTGTTTGTTGTAATTATCTTCTTTATTTTTCTAATATAAATTACTGCTTATAAAAAAAACAATTACACTTTTGCGTTTAATGTGATCATTTGCAGAGGCGGAGGCAGGGGGTGGCTAATGGTCACACCCACCAATGAACCCAATAAGTTTCATATAGTATAAGCTCATAGCCTTAAGTTTAAGAAATACGTGCAATCCAGATCTTTAACATTCAAATGATACTCATCTTTCTGAATTGGCCTAATCATATTAACCGTGTTTTATGATGAAATATTTACCTTTATTTTGTACTTGTATTTGTGCTTTAATGGAGATTGGTTACTTTGTTTTTATGAAGTAGTAAAATGTGAAAGGGTAGGATTATTTTTGTGGTCCGTATATTTGTTTTGTCTTGTAATCTTATTAGTATTATATAAAGTTTCACCTTCACCCTTTTAACTTTAAGAGTTGTTAATTCTACCTTCATGTTGAATATCTGAATTCATTCAAAATCCTCGGTAGATATATTGAAGGCCAAAACGACAACAATATTTGACATATTCTTTGCATTTCCTTAACTGCTACTTTGTTTGGACTTTAAAGATTTTATATTTTTGAGTTAATAGTTTATATATTTTGAAAACCAAATAGCTTAATGAACACCAAGTAGTTATATTTTAATAATAGGAAAAAAATGAACAAATTTCTAATGCTATTAATAAAGATATAATGTAGAACCAAGTAAAATAAGCCATATCTATATTAAAATTGAAAACTTTTTCTTTAATTAAGGGCATATTTCAAATTTTGGCACAAGGTTTTCAAATTCACAGACATGTCTCATAAAGCCTTGTGTATTATATGCTTACAAAATTGCCATTCAACTTAAGATTTCGCTTTTCAAAGTAAGTTTTATTATGACTCAAATATCAAAGTTGAAAATCTATATTTACAATTTCTTTTCCGCTTATGAGGCATTTTTAATCATTTACACTAGCCGGGCCTAAAGGAATTATTTATAATTGGACCTTTAATCAAGAATTAGGATAAAAAGAACTATCAATTCCATTTATGAAAAAAAATATCGACGTTTGGTTGTTACAATAGAGTCTCGGCCTCCCTTAACTTAAAATCATGACTCCACCCATGATCATTTGTTATATCCTTCAGTTAACTAATCTTTTTCTTAGAGTGCACGATGTGGATGGTGCTATAGCTTGTTATAGTCATCGAATGGTGTCTATGGCTCTGCCATACGATACTAGCACCTGCATCATAACTAGCTATCACGTGTGATTTTGTTTTCATCATTTTTTTTCTATTTTTTTTTTTTTTTCTTTGAACTAAAACATATATAAAATGTGCTTTTCGGTTGTGTGTTATATGAATGTTATAAGAGAAAGTATTTTCTTGTGTGTGTTATATGGCAAAACTTACATGACAGGTGTATAACACACCTATAACATTGCACGTCTCTTGACTCTCTAATTATTGTTATTTAAAAAGTAAGCAAATGATAGCACATTTGGTGCCATTTCATAAAGATTTATTATATGAAAAACTTGTAAAATGAATTAGTCATGAATCATATGGGTTACATTGTGCAGAGCGGTTAAGTTAACGAGAACTGATTTACACACTTTTCTTTTTTATTAAGACACACATCTATATGCATACACAGTTGTACAATTTTCATACTCTAGCTTATCAGCTTGTACAACAAAGTATACAAATCAAAAAACAAAATGTACAAATCACCTTCCTAAGTTAATACACAAATTAAACATATCTTTTGCTGGTTTAAAGATATTTTTTATAACCATATGACGAGTTAAGTACTTACACATGGTTATAAAACTAAGCTATCACGATAACTTTAACATAAAATAACAGTGGTCTTTATGTCGTTCTAGATATATATGATGCGACATGTTTTTAGCTATTATCATGTTATTTATTTGACTCGTAAAATAACTCATTTACACAAAAATTGGTCGGCATAAAAGCTAAAATCCAAATGACAAGTCTGACTAAACTATAGTTCAGGAAGTTTTGATGTTTGAAAATACAAATTTTGTTTGATTGATATAAATGATCTATCTAGCAAGCTATATATACACATGAAAACACATTTACATGATCCTTTTTTAATTTGTTTGGTACTCATCTAATCCATCGATGTCGTTCTTCCAATTATAGCCCAAACAAAATGAAGCAAACATACGCATGCAAATGTTCTTTTACATAAAAATAGACACACATACACACAACGCCAAAACATGCAATAAAAGTAATGAACAAATAGGCTAATCCGCGTCGAGCAAAATGTATACATTAGCCGAATGTCACTAAAACTATCTATTAATTCGTGACTAGCTAAATTATTTTTAACCCTTAACCATATATATGATGGTGATGGAAATGATGAGTATGAACAAAGGATATACATATATATATGAAAACCCGAATTGAATATTCAACGAAGAAGAGATTAATGATTGACACGTACGTTGACATTTTGCAATAATCCAAATTAGAATGTTATCGACACCACATACACAGAATGACAGAAATTGATATGATATCTCATGTTAATATAGTCCAAAGTTGACTCTAGATGTTAGTATTTCATTTTTAGTGCAAAATAAGTTATTTTGTAAATACTTATAAATAGAATCGGAGAGAATCATCGTGGAACACATGACGACGAAAAATATATATGAATGTCAAATATATCTGTTGCTAATAAAAGAATGTTAAATATGGATATTTGTTATGGAATAGTTAAAATAGAAGTGACACATATGTTATATGTTATTCATTTCTAAGTGAGATCAAATGACTAGTACAACTCCTTTCCATAAAACAAAAAAGATCATTCATAGTGATCTCACTAGTACAACTCCTTTCCATAAAACAAAAAAGATCATTCATAGCCAGGGCGGACTGAGAGGGGTTTCTAAAGGTGCACGGGAATTTTATGGATTTTTTTGCGTAATTTAAAATTATGTCAAATATACATATTTTTTTAAATGAACTTTATCTTTAATTTTGAACATAGCCGAAGCTAAGAGACACTAAACAACATCACTCCTCCCAATAAAGGTGATATCAACCGGAAAATTAGAATCCCATATGAAACTAACGGATGAATTAAGAGTGATTGCAATTTTCGATACTTTTCATAAAATGAACTTGATCACTCTTCACATTTTATAGCACAAGTATCCAAGTTTTATTTAGTACACCAACATTCGTTATTCTGTTAATTAAAGAAGTTAAATTTTACTCCTCCGCCTCAAAAAAAAAATGTCCACCTTCTTTAATAAGTTTGATGGCACAAACGATTTTTATCACTCAAACTAAAGATCAATTACACATATCATATTTTTTAATTTTATTTGTGAACACTTTTTTTGAGACAGAGGGAGTAACAAATTTAACAAACTAAAACGACCAAATCTAAAGAAATATAAGATTTACCCATTTACATTTTTACTCAAAAAGAATATTTTGTCATCTATATATTCCCCAAATTTGACAAACATATATAATCACTAAACCACATGGACCAATATTTAGGAATTTATTGTACCACTTTATAGAGCATGCAATACACGCTAATCGTACAACTCAAAATTTCAGAATCGCATAACTTACAATTTTTTCTTCCATACGTTCACACTCTTATTTTGTAATTTTGTTTTCATGTTCATCTATATATAAACACCATAACATTTACTCATTCAATACCATCCATCAACACATACATCAACTTACATGGCTTCACTTAGCATGACTTCTTTCTTGTTTTTCTTGTGTGTTTTCGTTTTCGGGTCAAGTGTGTTGTGTGAAAAAGTTCCCGGGCTTTACGTATTTGGAGACTCGTTAGTCGACGTTGGAAATAATAACTATTTGTCCTTGTCTCTTGCAAAAGCCGATTTTCCTCATAATGGTGTGGACTTTCCTACCGGGAAGGCTACCGGTCGGTTTAGTAATGGGAAAAACGCTGCGGATTTTCTAGGTATGATTCTGTATTTGTGGCAAAACAAACAATAATAGGCTAAATATTCGTGAGAAACGTGAAAAGTTGTGTATCAGCTTTACAGAGTTGTGCATTAGATTTGTTACCATGCACAACTTTCGTAAATCCTGATGCACAACTTTTACTAATCTACTAAATAAAATTTAACTTTGCACAATTTTTACTAACTCATGAAAAACTTCCTAAGCATTTATAAATATATGTACCTTTTTATATGGATGAGTTAATGATTTGATTTGTTTTGGTGATAGCTGAAAAGGTCGGATTACCTTCTGCGCCACCATATCTATCACTCGTGTCCAAGTCGAAAAAGTTGAGCAGCAGTAGTGCAACGGTCGTCACAGGAGTCAGTTTTGCATCAGGAGGTGCTGGGATCTTCAATGGAACAGATGAACTATTTGTAAGTATACATAAATCTTCAATCATTTTGTGATTCATGTTTATTCATATGATTAAATGAACAAAACTTAGGATATAAGATCCTAAGCAATACACGCACTTATATCTTGAGCAACACACCTGCACACCTACACTGGCCGAAGGTCTCTTTGGAAGCAGTCTCTCTACTTTCGGGTTTATCCAGAAAGTAGGGGTAGGATCTGTTTACATCCGACCTCTCCTACCCTGTTATGACGGAATTGTGTATGTTGTTGTTGCCGTCCTTAGGATATAAGATAATGAAAATATGGTGTAGGATGTAGGAAGAACATGTGTAGGGGTGATAGTTATGTTTGGTCCTTTAGTTAGTAATTAAAATGGTGGGACATTATTCATAAAATCATAAATAAACTTGAATGAAAATGCGATTGTGAACCTGGATACGTCTTTTTCATAACATGATAAGTTTGAATACTTTACAATGCTATAATTAGGGATATTAATGAACACAAGTACTAAAACTAAATGGTGATTAAATTGGTAGTAATTTTGTGATTATTGTTGAAATGTGAGAGATTTAAGTTTGAGCATTGTTTGCCAAGCCAACTTCTCCGAAAGAAAAACTATTCTCAATTTGGGTATGGTTGACGGTGAAGTTAAGGCTTATAAATTAGTCGGCAAAAATGTCAGAACAGCCGTTGTTACCAAAAAAAAATCACCTATTTAAGTTACTTGGTAAAGTTACAGAAATTGTTGTTGTTTTTTTTAAAGAACATTAGTTATTACTTTATTAGTACTTGTTATAAGAAAAAAGACATATTTTGTCAACTAAAGGCCATTCATAAGATTTGGATTGCCCAAGTTACAAGGTACACTCACATTTGCACAAGCTCTTTTCCTTTTTAGACAACAACAAAACTATTAAAAGCTTTAAAATAAAAGAATAAGCACTTGGAAACATTTTAGTGAGGTCCAGAAAAGCCACTAAGATTTGCATGGAATCATATTCTTTACGTAAGTGACCATTCCTCCGCGTTATAATAAAGGGCTAACCTTTTTTATGACTTTTTGGAAATCATACAAACTTTATTTTTAATGCGCATATTAAATAAGGGAGATGATTCTCTCAAGTTATAAATAACTTGATTGATCAAGTTGCAAGTATCAACCATTAGATTAAATCCAATAGTCAAAATCATCTCATGTTCTTTTGATTTGAACCATTGAATTTGATTCAATAGTTGATAATTGATTAACTTGATTCATCAAGTTATTTATAACTTGAGAGGATCCTATTCCATTAATTGATAGTTAGGGTGTTCGAATTCAATTTAATTGACTTAATATGAAAAAACTTAATTTATTAAGTTATGCAAAAAGTTATTTATTTTTCACTTAATTAAAAAAAATGACTAAAAAAAAACGCGACAAAAATGAAAGTCTCCACATTAAGTTATTTGTTAATTAACACAACTTAGGAAGAAAATTAAACAAACAAACCCTTGTTGGTTATCCAAAATTTGGTAGCTATAAGCTAACCAATACTTTAAACTGAAATATTTATACAAGTTTTTGGATTATCATGGTTTCTGACATTTTAGTCGATTAATTTACGAGATTTGAATCTACCATCACATAGATTCAAACCAAATAAAAACCACCATTTTTAAAAGATTAACATTGTTACTTCAAAGTTATTTACACTTAGCAAGATTGAACTTGACATCTCATATATTTTAATGTCATAGTCACACCTTTTATCATCAGACGCGGTTAAATCTCTATACTAGTCAAACATTAGTATAATGTAACTTGTTGAAAATCACCAAAATCCAAATGATTAGCTTTATATTTTGTATAGATTGTCATTTATAAGAAGAAGAAAAAAATAAAAAATTTTGTAAGAAAAAAAAAAGTAAGAATAAAAATAATGCTTAATGCTTGTCACGTGTGTATGAAATTCAACAAAACAAAACTTTTTGTAAAAAAAATAAAATTGAATGCGGTGAAGGTGGATCGAACACCTGACCTTCAGATCTTCAGTCTGACGCTCTCCCAACTGAGCTATCCCCGCAGATGTTTTATACATCAAAGTTTAACTTACTTATTGTGTCGCTAACATTTATTTATTTTATTGTATATACAGAAACAGTCAATTCCATTGACCAAGCAAGTGGGCTTCTACTCATTAGTCCATGACCAACTTGTTCAACAAATGGGCTCAGCTGAGGCCCAAGCCCACTTAGCCAAGTCTTTATTTTTGGTTGTTATTGGAAGCAATGATCTTTTTGGCTACTTCAACAAGGACTCTAAAGTCTCTAAGCAGTACACACCACAGCAATACGTCGATCTCATGGTTTCGACACTCAAAGAACTTATGCAGGTAAAAATTTTGAATTGTTGTTGTCTTATAGATCAATGTAGCTTAATTTCACGTCGCACATACTATAGTGTATAAAAGAGAATGATTACAAATGGTTGCTTTTTTATTCCAGAAAATGTATGAGATGGGAGCGCGTAAATTTGTGGTAAGTGGAGTGGGCGTGATTGGTTGTTGTCCGGCGCAAAGGAAGCAAAACAGCGGCGAGTGTAAGGTGGAAGCAAATCAATGGTCAGTGAAGTACAACGAAGGTCTAAAGGCTTCGCTACATGAAATGAAATCAGAATCATCTGATATGCACTATTCGTATTTTGATACATACGATGTTATGAATGGCCTCATCCAAGATCCTGAAAAATACGGTAATTGCCTTGTTTTCTTATGTAATAACTCATTTAACAAGAAAATTGCGTAGTTTGGACTCAAGATGGACTTGAAAAATATCTCACAATATTGGTTTTGTTTCAGGAATTACGGAGATAAAAGCAGCTTGTTGCGGTCTTGGCAACCTAAAAGCCGACATCCCTTGTATCCCAATTTCAACATTCTGCCCAAACCGGAAAAACCATCTATTTTGGGATCTATACCATCCTACAGAGAGTACATCTAGTCTTTTTGCTGGCTATATCTATAGTGGATCACAAGATGTTTCGACTCCAGTGAACGTAGAGCAACTCGTTAATGTCTAAGACATGAACATGAAGATATACACAATTTATACATTCATTTTGTGTGTTTGTCTGTAGAACGAATATCGAGAAATACACACATGTATATGATTATATGTCAATTCACGTGTCTTTTCCCCTTTGATATTTATGTATGTTAGTTTTTGGCACTGCTGGTATTTGATCAGTTTGTACTTTGAAATATGTCATATATATGGTATAAAGATTTGAAATTCCTTTGTAAAAACACTTGTGTTTGAATAAATTGCCTGAAAACAAATTTACTACTGTAGTATTTTGTTACATTTACTGAATTATACTACAATATATACTTATATAAGTCAAATATTTCAAAATAAGTAAAAAGTGAGCTTATGAAACATGCTCAAAACCAAATAAGTCGTATGTTCTATTATATAAGTCAAACAAACACCTTATTATGAAATATTGTGACATGTTGTGTTATTAGGCTTGTTGCAACATCAAACTACAAGATCCTAATCAGATTTAAGATAAATACAGATTACTAACAAAATAAATCGAATAGACTAATCTTTACATCACATTTATTAAAAACAGACTGTTACGTCATTTCTATTATGGCCGATTTAATTGTTGCAAACTTGCAATTCGTTATTTTCTCCGAATACGATGAATGCGCTTATATTAGAACCACAATTTTAACTATCTCACAATATTTACATCACAAATTTATCTCACGTGTTTTAAATGTAACTTGAACCCATAACCATATTATCGGCGAGCCACACAACACGAGTGCACTATCGGCATACGCGCCTGGGTGATTTATATGCATGATTTGTCTTGTTACTAACAAAGTATTGTTAGCTTTACGACATACTTTAATCTAATTCCAGAAAGTACAAAAAACTTAAAAAGAGGTTAAATAAGAAAACGTGTTGTTGGTCATCTATACTACTTATAATAGAGGAAGACACTTCCCTCCTATTAATTTTTTAAGATTTCCTAATATAGATTGTTAAGCAAATACAAGTAAAGAAGCATCATTTACAAGTATTTAAAGCACAACTAAAACTAAAAAAACACTAATCAACATATACAATTAATACACAATTTAATTTACCCCTTCACTAAAAATTACAACTATTTAACCACAATGTACAATCTAATTGTTTAACAAAACAAAATTTGAGATCCAGCATCCCAAAACAAAAATTCGAGATCAAGACCCCAAAATACGAATGTGACAAAACTTATCATATTAAACATGACTACTTGTGATTTCGTAATCGCTTTTAATTAAATCTAATCATCCATTCAATCATTAGCACTAATTCAAGAATTCAATAATCTTTAATCTCAAAACAATCTACACTATCTCTTAACACATCGTATAATATAAGCTAATTAACCAACAAACAACAATAACACTTATTTATTTTCCGCTCCACATATTCTTCCATTTCACAACGCCTTATAACAATTTCTCCATCACAACGCCTTTTTACATCTTTCGATTCATCAAGATGCTTACCTTGAAAAAACAATTCATGAAAATCATTTGAAATTATTTTAATATTCGAAAAAAGATCGAAACAAAGTGTTTCCATCCTCCTTTATTTCGGTTTAACAAGAAAACAAGAAACGAAATACAAAATCACACCTACCCGAGACCTTTAACAGATCTTGAAGTCGAAAACATTTATGTTCTTCGTGGGTTCGTCGTTGGTCATGAATGAAAACAAAGAAGTTTAGTTGTTGGTGGTCGCAAGTAGAGAGAAAATGTGACATGAGTTTGTGTGTGTGTGTGTTGTGATAGGGTAAAAATTAGGGTAAGTAATTTAGGGTTAGTTTTTTATACGGAAAGTTTTGGTTTTGGGTTTATAATTATTTATCTAAATTTGAATTGGGGCTAAAATATTCGGATGGGCTGGTAGAGTTAATTGATTTAACATAAAACAAATGGTAGAGTTAAATTGATTTAACATAAAACAAAGAGTTAATTTATGTTTTCTATTATTTTATTCTTATATAAACACCTATGAACACATTAAAAGAATTAGCAGGGTATCCACAGAATGCCATGCGGTGACACCACGACTAATTTTGTAGCAATCAAATATTTTTCATTTATACGCTTTTTTAATAGTAACTTTACCCGATGAATGACACTTTTAATTAAAAAGCTTAAGCTTCGAACCCATGCGCTAAACGGGACGAGCCAACGTGTGCTCAACGAGCTAAAAAATTTTAATATCCGTAAATTTATCATTAAAAAACATAATAAACTAAAAAACATGAATCACCGGAAATTTTATTTGCAGACTGCCGCAACGAACGCGGCATTCTCTTAAGATTCAAAATGTCCTCAAACGGACAAACTGAAAAAGCACATTGATCAAAATTAAAGTTAACAATTAAATTAACTTTATAACAATTGAACGCCAATGCAATAAACAAACAATTAATTTAGTAAATGCCCATAAGTAATTGAAAAGAGTGCTTTCAAGTGAGATAAGATCGATTAATATAAGCAATTAACTAATCATTTAAAAACTTTCTAGGCTAATAATTGATGAGACGAACCTTTATTGTAATGAATACCATTAGAATTTACATAACAACAACAACACACAATTTTGTCTTAGCTATGTATGAAAGAGGTGAAATATAGATATATCATACATTGGCCTTAAGATGTTAAATCAGATAATATGAAGGTAAACTTTTGATTTATCTTGTTTAGCTTTAATAATAGGGAAGAGAGTCGTGAGAAAAAAATTAAATGAGAAAAATAAGAAAAATTTTAATTAATATATTTTAAATAAAATAAATAATTTTAAAGAAAAAATCGATTTATTTTGTAAGTTCATCCGAAATATTAGATTGTAAACTTTTTCTCACTCTTCTCAATTTAATTTTCGCTTTCATTCGATCCTAACAACACGACAAGAATAACCAAAACAATAATTAACCATAAATCATAAGTTGATGATTAGATATCCATGTATATTGGAAAGTTAATCACAAAGTTCACAACTTAATGATTAAGCAAGGCTACCTAATTATGCAAAGGGTGACAACATTGACAATATTATTAGGATTTTTTAAATATAGAGTGGGGGACTATGTCTCTACATGTTTAGGCCTCTTGATACATCATGTCTTTGTCATGGTCTCATGTAGTATACCAGTATGTCAAATTTCCATACACGCGAGCTTTGTTTGGTTTAAATAACGATATAATTGAAACCTTAAAAATTAGACTCAGTAAAATGAATATATAAGAACATAAAATGTAAAGGAAACCCAAACTCGTGAATTTGACCGAGGTTATAGTTAGTTTGTTGGTTTATGGATATAAATTAAGTAGACGTGAAGCATGATCGAACTCGGATCAGATTATCTGCATTCGCATGTATGAGAATTAACGTTAATAATTATATTTATTTATTAATTAAACGAAATAACTATAACGGACATTAAGAATTAAGTCAGAATTGACTAACCACGTTAAACGTAATTGAAACGACTAGATTGCAAATATTGGGAAGGTTAGGAAATCCCTCGGGATAACACCACCGATCGCCAAGGAAGGAACCCAACCCAACTCAAACTCAAACTGCTCACCAAGTTTAGTTTAAGATATATATAATGCCAGTGATCTTGTGTTTTGATCTCAGACTCATTAAAATAAACCTAAAATTTGTTTGTGTGTTTTGTGCTTGAAACCGGTCGACAACATCATAAGGGTGTCGAACCAAAAACTTTTCCAACTCAAATTGCTTTGTTTAATTAAAGTGAATCAGATATATCCTTCCAAGACTAATAATTGCATGAATATATCCGAGTTAAATTCATAATCACATATATATCTTTCAAAAACATTAAATTTGTCATATATATCCAAATTAATGTTTTATGTATTTTTAAATCTCAAAAATACATTATATTCAATATTTAGATCCTAAATGTCTATTATACCCTTTTAGAAGTAACCTTCTCATTACTAACGCCTTACAATCAACATTTAAAATTTGCAATTAATCTTCTGGTGTTTCCCAAGATATCGATTGCATATCGAGGATTGAAATTGACCATTTGGAAGTAACCTTCTCGTAATTTAAATAAACCAAATATAACACATGAATATTGCAATATTCAACTAATGAATGTGATAGAATCAACCATGTTTACCCCGCAAAAATTAAAAAAAAAATGCTAATGGAGTTGCAGGTGGTGTTGTGTAGATGCGTATATGAAGTAGTAATCAAAATGATATAGATTTGTTGTATTTGGTTTATTTAAATTAGTTGAATCTTAAGAGGATATGTGTAAATATGTCAATTAATAAGAAAAAGGGTATAATGGACATTTAAGATTTAAATATTGATTATAAAGCATTTTTGGCTTTAAAATATATAAAATAATAACTTGGATATATATGACAAATTTAATGTTTCATGAAGGATATATACGCAATTATAAGTTTAAACTTGGATATATACGCAATTACGAGATTTGAAGGATATATACGCATTCCCTTAAAAGGATCATTCCTTTAATTCTTGTATAAGACGTACAGACAAGAAAGTTTGATTAACACATTATTGTAAGATTCTTGGATTGAATTACAAAATCGGTGAGGGTAATTCACATAATCCTATAAACCCTAATTAGGGTTCATCCAATCGCTAGGTTTTGTGATTTGATTAACGTTTCGCTAGAATCGTTAAATGACGATATTCTTGTTTATGTTAATTAATTATTCGTTAATCTTTCATATATACTTCCGCTTGTATACTTTGATGTTTTGTGATTTATTATTGAATGTCATGATATATAATTCCAACAGTGGCATCACGAGTCATTGGTTTTAATGAGTAATTAATTACTTAACGTGTAAAAAATGAATAATTGTATGTTGTTTGATATGGTTAATCTAGGGTTTTGGTTTTTTTTTTTTTTTGGTCGATTTATTTTAATATGGGGCGTACCCCTTTATTTTTTTTAGTCGACACCTTTAAAATTTTTTTAGGGTTTTTAAATTGTTTATTAACCTTATCGAAACCTATAATTATTATATATGTTACGTGATTAATTCATGAATAATATGTTATATGACATGGAATAATATGCGATCTTGTGACTAACTGAATAATTGTTATGATATTTCCATGATGATACATGCATGTTTGTCATGGATAGTTGCTTGAATTGTTTAATTGTTAAGATATTTTATCACATGTTTATTTATGATAAATCTTGAATTGGGGAAGACTCAATTATATATTAATGAATCAATTATGTGCAATTTGGTATATTTTAATTAAGGGTTTACGCAATCGATTCGTCGATGATGCTACTCACTTTCAATTGAGAAGTGAAAGCCCTAATTAATATATACATTAATTAACCTAGACATTGATTATTAATAGTGTTTTATCAAATAAGTTGCGTGTGGCTACTTGTTTACACGTATTAATTGTTAGTTATGTGCGCATTGTTTATTGTTTATTTTTATTTGTTTACTTGTTTGTTTATTATGTGTATGCTTTTAAGAAAGGGTAATTTTGAATAGAAAAATAATACGGACTAAACAATGGTGAAATTTGATTTGTTTTGAAGAGTTAAGTTTTCAATAGTTTAATTGATTGATGATTTTGGTACAAAAGTGAGAACGGCTCACCCAATTTGATTGGACCGTGGGAAGTACTAGGAGGGAGCGATTAAATTGTGACCCTAATGAGGAGGTTATTGCTTGAATGACCAAACTCTCCGCTTGCTTGAGTCAAATTGAGTTACCAAGTAGGCTATGCATACAAAACCATCTTAAGGCGAATTAGCTTTAATTCCATGCGCCACTTGGTGGTAATTACCCGAAACACTAATTGTTTACACTTATGCAAAAGTACGGTATAATGGACGATAATTAAAGGTAAATTCCTTGATTGGCGAAACCAATACCTCAATCAAAACTTTGATAATTTGATCTTTATGAATTGGTAATAAAAAGATTTTTATTAAAATTTATGCTACAATATGAATGCATGACATCTTTGTACATATTTTGACTTGACCACATAAAATCAAAACTAGTACCCTTTATAAATTAAGTTATATGCCATCTAATTAAAAGGAACACTTGAAGTTGCAATTTACGTCATGTCAGTAGGGCTGCTCAAACGGACCGGACGGACCGGACCGACCGACAAAACCGACCGGACCGGACCGAAACCGATCGACCGATGGACCGCGGTCCGGTCTCGGCCTAGGATTTTTGCCGATTCGGTCTCGGTCCGTCCGTCCGTCCGGTCCGGACCCAAACCGACGAATACCGAAATTTAGCCTTGTAGACCGGACCGACCGACAAAACCGACCGGACGGACCGGACCGGACCGACCTCATTCGGTCTCGGTCTCGGTCCGAGTTTTGCCGATTCGGTCTCGGTCCGTCCGGTTTCGTCGGTCCGGTCCGTTTTAGACCGATGAGCACCCCTACATGTCGAACTTGGCGAGATTGTGATGAAGAGGTAAATCTTTATGTAAAGTCAGACCTTACATGAACATATTTGAAGTTCTTTAAGTTAGACACTTAAGTTGAGTAGGAAGTGAGACATGGACTCAAGGCATAAGATGGGATGAAACATGTTTATATTTGCAATAGCGTTGGAAAATATAAATCCCATAATGATCTAGGAATTGGAAATTGTTTGTCAATTATTGTTCGACAGATTACCTTATTATATGCTTTCATTACTAGCAGATCAACTGATGTAATGAACCTATGATAATTTGGATCCTAGCTTTCAAGAAAATTATATGGTTATATGTTTATATTACCTTGGGTATATTTTATTTTCTTGAAAAGTTGTATTATCGAGAATACTAATACTTGGACTTTTTTCGTAGAAATGGCTCAAAACAACGATAACACTAACATCGCACTAAGTTCTGCGTTCAAAAGCTTTTTGATCGAGAAAAGTTGATAGCTCTAAGAATTTCAATGATTGGCATCGCTCTTTGAGAATTTTCTCGTAAAGTTGCCGATCGGTTGAATTATCTCAGACACGCCTTGCCCTCGCCGAACCAAAGAATGCCGCACCTCAGCGGAAAAGGATGCTTGGAAAATTGAGTATAAGCGTCATAATGATGTGGCTTGCCTAATGTTGGGAACGATGGAACTCGCTCTTCAAAAGCGGTTCGAAAACTACTTCCATCTACCATGCTCGATGAACTTGAACTATGTTCGAGAAACCGATTCTTTTCGAAATTTATGATTTGATCGATGCATTACACAATGCAAGGTGGAGAGGTAAACCCGTAAGTGCTCATGTATTGGAGATGAAATGATCGTGGACCAATTAAGGGCACTTGGAAAAACTTATGAAGATGACATTCTTTGTGAACTTGATCAACATATCCTTAACAAGGATTTCAATGGTTTTGTTCGGAATCGCAATATGCAATCGCGTGGGAAGACGATCGACCTACACGCATTGCTAATCGACTATGAAAAGGGTTACCTCGTAAGGCTCCTACCCCGTGTACTTGCTATTCAAGGTGGAAGGATAAATAAGCCAAAACCGCAGCTGCGAACAACAAGAAGGTGAAGGCAAAGGAAAGTTGATAAAGGTAAAAGGTTATGGCTTATCAACCGTAACCCAAGAAGTACCCTACTCCTAGGAAGGAAAATCCTAAAAGGATCAAGCATGCCACCACCGCAAGGTCGTTGGGCATTAGAAGAGAAATGTGCTCTCTATCTTGATGAATTGCGGAAAATAAGATGAATTATGACGGGTCCTGCCACGGTTCTTTAGGTAATTTATTTGTGATTGAATTATGTACTCTAAATCATAAAAATACCGGTATATGATATTGGATGTGGTATTCACATTTGTAATACACGCGCAGGGTTTAGAGTGGAGAGAAGCTAGCCTATGGGGAGCAATATCTGACGTGGGAAATGGCTCACATGCAGCTGTTGAAGCCATAGGAACGTTTAGTTTAGTATTGCCTTCGGGTTTAGTACTGTTATTGTTCAATTGTCATTACGCACCTTCTATAATTAAAGGTGTTGTTTCCTTTTAGTTTTGTTGGATGATGGTTTCACTCATACTATTTCACGTAATGGAATTTCTGTTTCTTTAAATTGTGTATTTTATTTTAATGCAATTACTGTGAATGGTGTGTTTGAAATTGATGTGATTGGAAATGAGTCTAACAAATAAAATAATTCGATGTTTAGCATCAATAAGAAAATAAAGTTGGACTTGAATTCTTCTTATCTTTGGCATTGTAGACTTGCTCATATAGGCAAGGCTCCCATGCAAAAGCTACAACAAGAAGGGCTTTTGCAAAATATCAATGATGAATCATTTGATAAATGTGAGTCATGCATATCTGGGAAGATGACGAATAAACCTTTTCATAGCAATATGGAGAGGCGCCTAATCTACTTGGTCTTATTCATACTGATGTGTGGACCACTTAGACATGTGTCAAAGAGAGTGCTAGCTACTTCTTAACCTTTACTTGATGATTTTAGCCGTTATGGTTATGTTTATTTACTTAAGCATAGACATGAGGTGTTTGAAACATTTAAGGTTTTCAAAGGTATAGAACGCAAGTGGGAAAGAAGATTAAAGCTCTTCGATCCGATAGAGGCGAGTATCTAAGCCAAGAGTTTAAAGATTACTTAATGAGAATGAAATTGTCCAGAATCTCACTTCTCCATATACTCCACAACAAAATGGTGTATCCGAGAGAAGAAATCATACATTGTTGGACATGATACGATCTATGTTTAATCTTACTACTCTACCTTTATCCTTTTGGGATTATGCTTTAGAATCAGCTGTTCGCATTCTAAATATGGCTCCCACAAAGAAGGTTGATAATACACCATATGAAATATGGCATGGTAAAGCTCCTAACCTGTCTTATTTAAAGGTCCGGGTTGCGGGCGTATGTTAGACGTGACTCGTGATAAACTCCAATAAAGATCAGAAGTGTATCTTCGTAGGATACCCTAAGGAAACTATGGGTTACTACTTCTACTATCCAACCGAAAATAAAGTAATTGTTGCTAGGTATGGAGATTTTCTTGAAAATGATCTCGTATCTCAAGAATTCAGTGGGAGAGTTTATGATCCGGAAGATGATCAAGAATATGCATTGCCTTCCGAAAACACTAACGTATTCCTGTAGAACCTAATAGTCCGGGTCCTCTACCGAAGTTGAAGTGATTCCCGTCAGAGATCCGTAAGGTCTACGCGTGCACTGAACATAGCAATATGGAGAGGTGTCCGATCTACTAGGTCTTATTCATACGATGTGTGTGGACCACTTAGACATGTGTCAAAGAGAGGTGCTAGCTAATTCTTAACCTTACCGATGATTTCACCGTTATGGTTATGTTTATTTACTTAAGCATAAACATGAGGTGTTTGAAACATTTAAGGTTTTCAAAGCGTAAATAGAACGCAAGTGGAAAGAAGATTAAAGCTCTTCGATCCGATAGAGGAGGCGAGTATCTAAGCCAAGAGTTTAAAGATTACTTAGTCGAGAATGGAATTGTCCGAATCTCACTTCTCCGTATACTCCACAACAAAATGGTGTATCGAGAGAAGAAATCATACATTGTTGGACATGATATGATCTATGTTTAATCTTACTACTCTACCTTTATCCTTTTGGGATTATGCTTTAGAATCACTGTTAGCATTCTAAATATGGCTCCCACAAAGAAGGTTGATAATACACCATATGAAATATGGCATGGTAAAGCTCTAACTTGTCTTATTTAAAGGTCCAGGGTTGCGAGGTGTATGTTAGACGTGACTCAACAGATAAACTCAACAAAGATTCAGAAGTGTATCTTCGTAGGATACCCTAAGGAAACTATGGGTTACTACTTCTACTATCCAACCGAAAATAAAGTAATTGTTGCTAGGTATGGAGATTTTCTTGAAAATGATCTCGTATCTCAAGAATTCAAAGGGAGAGTTTATGATATGGAAGATGATCAAGAAGATGCATTGCCTACAGAACACTAACGTACTCCTGTGAGAACCTAATAGTCCGGGTCCTCCACCGGATGTTGAAGTGATTCCGTTCAGATCCGTAAGGTCTACGCGCACCGAACGTCTATGTATTAATGTAGAGGTTGAGGAAACTATGTTAGAGATCTTGGAGAGCCTACTAGTTATAAAGTCGCCATGGCAAGTCCCGAAAAGAAAAATGGCAAGTTGCAATGAATGGGAAATGCAATCCATGAGAAAATGAAGTCTGGGAAGAGGTCGATTACCTCCAAAACGCCAAGGTGGTTGGAAGTAAGTGGCTCTATAAAATTAAGACCGACATGGATGGCAATATACACATCTATAAAGCTCGTCTAGTTGCAGCAGGTTTTACTCAAACTTATGGCATAGATTATGAGAGACCTTTTCTCCTATAGCGGACACTAGAGCTATTAGAATTCTCATAGCTATAGCAAAGATACTATGACTATGAGATATGGCGATGGATGTCAAACGGCCTTCTTGAATGGTCGCTTAGATGAAGACATCTATATGAAGCAACTTTGAGGGCTTCGTGAATCCACAATTTCCAAACTCGATGCAAACTTCAAAGGTCCATTTATGGATTGAAGCAAGCATCAAGGCAATGGAATAAGAGATTTGATGAAGAAATCAAATGTATGGATTTATTCAAAATCTTGATGAGCCATGTATATCAAAAGTTAGTGAGAGTGATGTAATTTTCCTTATCCTTTATGTCGATGACATATTAATTATGGAAAAGACATTCCAAGTTTGCAAATGTTAAGGCATATCTTGGGAAGTGTTTTTCCATGAAGGATTTAGGAGAAGTGCATACATTTTGGGAATCAACGAGATAGGTCAAAGCGGTTAATTGGTTTAAGTCAAAGCGCTTACATTGATAAATATCAAGAGATTCAATAAGAAAAATTCCATGAAAGGATATTTGCCGATGGAAGTAAAGCATGGCTCATGTAGCGATATGTGTGCTTCAACACCTGAAGTGGCACGCGATGCGTAAAGTTCCTTATGCTTGACGGTAGGAACTATTATGTATGTTGTAAGATGCACAAGGCCGGATGTGGCGTTCACTCGTAACATGACCGGTCGATATCAACGTAATCCGGGTGAACTTCATCGATCATTGTTAAACATATTCTAAAGTATCTTAGGAATATGAAAGATATGTTTTAGTGTATGGTGGAAATCCGCATACGAGCTTGGTGTTACAGAGTTCTTGTGATGCGTCCCGGCAGTGTGATAAAGATGATACGAAGTCTCGTACGGGTTATGTCTTTGTCATCAATGGAGGAGCGATTGATTGGAAGAGCAAGAAGCGATCTGATTGCGATGTCTCGCGATGGTTTAATACATAAACGCTTCATAAGTCGCGATGGAGGCTTTTGGATTAGGAAATTCATTTCATGGCTTTGTGTTATGATCTTCAATTGAATTGCCTATTGATATGTATTGTGACAATTCTGCTGCAATCATATTTGCCAATGAACTTGGAGTCATGAAGGGCACCAGACATTTTCTACGGAAGTATCACTATGTTCGAGAACAAGTCCGTGAAGGTGAAATTAATCTATTAAAAGTTCACACAGATGATAACTTAGCTGATCCTTTCACTAAGGCTTTGGCTAAAGACAAGCTTATTGGACTTGCCAATGGACTTGAACTTCGTTTAGCTAATAGTTTAATGCAGAACTGTGATTAGTATTTGGATAAATGATATTGTAAAACATTTATTATTTTGATGAAATAAAGTTTGGATTATGTTTATTTTCATTTATAATATTGTTGTCCTATATTTGCATTGACTAAGTTATTCTGAATTGTCCGTTGTCGATTAATGATATGAGAGTATCATTGAACTAAGACAAATATGAGAGATGTGGTAGAATATACTTGAAAGTATATTGATGAGAATGCATACCAATTTTAGATGATATTCAATTAATTGAATATAGGACTTATCCCAACTACATAATTTACTTTATGGATATTGTTATAAGTAAATTATGAATAGTTATCCTCAGACTTGAGATACCAGATAAGTGTCATGAATGTAGTGCATTTCGTGGAGCAACTTAACGCTATACGTGAATCGGTAGTCATAAGGGTTGTTTCCGTAATCATACAAATTTTGTGGGTTAGTCTTGTAGTCAAGATAAAATTTGTTCCTTCAAATTTATTTGAGTTTAAAATCGCCGTAGGGTTGACAAGATGTTTGAGCGGCCGCACCCAAAATCTCCCTAAATATGTTTAGAAGATTTGGTAATCTTGGTCAATCACTTATAACGAGAAATGTAATAGTTTAATAAAGAATGACTTAATTCTAAATCTTTAATTAACATGGTATTAGAAACAAAAGGATAATAATAATGAGAAATCATTAAAGGTTTTCCAGAACCTTACTCGAGTTGTACTAGAGGCATCAGTGTTGCTAGACGCCAACCGATGTGATCACTCTATTAAGATATATCCAGTGGGAGCTGTTGGTTTTATGGATATAAATTAGTAGACGTGAGTTAGGATCAAACTCGAGACCACGGATTGCACACTTTGCGTATGAGAATTAAAGTTAATAATTAAATGTAATAGTTATATTTATTTATTAATTAAATGAAATAACTATAACGGACATTAAGTAATTAAGTGTAATGGACTAACTAGTCGTTAAATGTAATTGGAAAGGACTAGATTGCAAATATTGGGAAGGTTCGAATCCCTTATGAGATAACACCACCGATCGCCAAGAAGAGGAACCCAACCCAACTCAAACTCAAACTTGTTCACCAAGTTTAGTTTAGTATATATACAAGGCTAGGGATCTTGTGTTTTGCATCTCTTGTACTCATTAAGCTAAACCTAAAATTTGTTTGTGTGTTTTGTGCTTGAAACCGGTCGACAACATCATAAGGGTGTCGAACCAAAAACTTTTCCAACTCAAATTGTTTTGTTTAATTAAAACTAGCATTCCTTTAATTCGGTATAATGCGTGTGTACAAGAAAGTGGTACTACCACATTATTGTTAGTATTCTTGGATTGAATTACAAAATCGGTGAGGGTAATTCACATAATCCTATAAACCCTAATTAGGGTTCATCCAATTGCTAGTTTTGTGGATTTGATTCTTGTTCGCTAGAATCAAGAAAGGTACGATATTATTGTTTATGTTAATTAATTATTCGTTAATCTTTCCTACACGCCCGCATGTATACTTTGATGTTTTTTGATTTATTATTGAATGTCATGATATATAATTCGAACAAGTTTATGTGTGAGATAAGTCATGTGTTCAGTTTTTCTTGGGTGGTAAAAACTTCGAGATAGGAGTGTTTATCGAAAGTCGGGGTAACGTTCATATACAACTAGGGTTTATTATTTGCAAATGTAGAGAAGATGAACTTGGTCTGTCTCATTAAATGCATGTGTGTTTATAGCACGCACTGCAAGAAAACAAACAGAAAGTGTACTATATTTAGGGGTGATATTTTTATTTTTATTTTTTTATAAACGACATTTTTCGTGATTACTTGATGGTCTTTAGTGGTTGTGTCCTTGTGATTTGAGATGATAAATATGGTAATATGTAACATTATTATCTTCAAATTTTAGAGTTATGATTTCGAAGTATGAATATATTAAATTTATTATAGTACTTATATCTTATCATCGTAATATCCAATTTAATACCATCAAGTAATGTGTAAATAGCGGATTTTAAAGGTTGGTTCTAAAAATTACTAAATGTAGCAAGTTATGTAAACTTAAAAAATTTTAGACTTTTATTTATAAAAGTCCTAAATAGATTATAGATAGTATAGACATAGATATAGATATATATGGATATAGATAAGGATGCATTTAGTGTTGTGTGAGACTTTACAGAGATCCACTTGGGCGTTATCTTATGAATGAGACAAGAATGACACGTGGCGTGGTATTCATGACTATCGGTGTTATGGGAATATTCATACGAGCATGATCGGTATGTCATGTCCACGGCACTACCTCTCTCAACAATGAGGCGTCTTCGCGTGGCAATATTACAATAACGGTATGGGAAGACAAACCGTCATGCCGTTGTGGCTGGATTGATTCTCCAGCGAGGTTCATTTTAAGTTGCGTATCCGCACTATTGGGCTACAATCGAGAAAACAAGAACCATAAGGAGAACTTAACTAACTTTTAAGGAGGGACGAATGATATATCATTTAGTTTGAAAGTACCAAACATTGTTATTTATAAAGTGTATTAAATATGATGAACCAACACTCATTCACTTCACCTCAACACGACATCCAAAATAACACCGGAATACATAAAACCCACACTTGTATCACTCTAAATTGAACCTACTAAACTTTACCAAAAAAATAAATTGGAACTACTAAAACACAATGAAATACACACACACACAAAAATATCAGCATCACTGTCTCGAGGCAGACATCTTGACGCCAACACTTTCAACCACTTCATGGTATAACTTAGGGTGCGTTGTATAACGCTTGATAATAATTTTATGATACCCCATAAGTATATCTCAAATTGTGTTATCATGTACGAAATTCAAATGACATATATTTTATAGATAAATTATTTGAATGACTTAAAATACCTAAATGGCTAAGTGTATGCTTAAAAATTAAAATTTTGTGTCAATAACTTATGGTGCTTTTGGAATGGGGTTTGGTATGAGTTTTATTTGATTTGACATTAAACCATAGTTGTTAGGATTCGATTAAGATCTTAGGATCTAACGATTTTACGATATTACAAAGCAAAACGATCCGATCCTATGTAAGATCTTAGCACACTTAAGATCTTATAAGATCCCGCTTGACCATAGAATCTTAAGATATAATCCGATCCGATCTTATTTTTCTTGAATCACAAACTAAAAAACTAAAAAGTTATGGATTATGTTTTATAGAATGTGAAAGACAACATGTTAATCTTCTTAAACATTCCATATTCATAATTTAAAACAACATTTTCATGAAATATTCATAACTTTTTGTGTTAATAATATAAAATAATTTGTAGATTTGAATATTATTATAAAGACTAATAAGAAAATGACATTATTGTAAGATTTTAGGATCCCGATCCGATCTTACGATTCCGATCTAGCAAAACCAAAAACGATCCCGAGTAAGATTCCGATCTTGAAAACCTTGCATTAAACAAATGTTTGGTTGAATTTATTTCTGTTGGATTCACATCACAATAGTGCAAAATCAAATCTTTGTAGTAGACAATATTTGTAGAGGATTTGATGTAAGTGGTGGGTCACATCTTTACTTGTGTCTCTCTTACTTTTTTTTCCCTTTTCAATTATAACATATTTTAAATAATAGTTTTACTATATTTTTATTATTAAAATTATTATATAAATATATTTTCTCTTCTATTCAAATCCAAATTCAACAGGAAATTTGGTGACTTTAATGCGGTGCTTAACTTGGAAGATCATTCATGTAGTAGTTATACTCCTGACATTGCTATGCGCGAATTTAAAGAGTGTGTTTAGAGGATGGAGGTTGAGGGTGTTAATAGCACCGGTCTTCACTTTACATGGAATCAAAAACCAAACGGCTCCTATGGTACTTTGAAGAAAATTGATAGGGTTATGGGTAATCTGCAGTTTTCTGGTTCTTTTCCAGGTTCGTTTGCTATCTTCCAACCATATCGTATATCGGATCATGCTCCTTGTGTTGTTCGCATCCCTCATGTAGCCAAGCCTAATCATAAACCTTTCAAGTTCTCTAACTTTTTGGTGCATAAATATGGGTTTATTAATACGGTTACTGCGGGGTGGAATAGTAATGTTCATTGTTGTGCTATGTATCGTGTTGTCAAACGTTTGAAGGGGCTGAAACCCCCTTTTCGTAAACTTTTGCATAACCAAGGTAATCTTCCTGAACGGGTGGATAGGATACGCAAGGAGTTAGATGAGGTCCAAAAGGCCATTGATAATGATCCATCTAATTCAGCTCTTCGGGGTAAACATTCTCACTATCTTCTTGCGTTTAAGGAGGCTATTTTAGATGGAGAACGGTTCTTAAAGCAGAACTCTAAAGTTCAGTGGCTTCATGCAGGTGACTCTAATACGACTTATTTTCATAATATTGTTAAAAGTAAATGTGCCCGTAATCGAATTGAATTGGTTCGAGACTTGTCTAATGTCTTGTACGAAGGTAATAAGGTTGCAAGTGCGTTTGTTTCTCATTATGAACAGTTTCTTGGTATTGAAAGAGATTGTAGCTATTTTGATGACTATGCTATATTCTCTAATGTTCTCCCTCACCAAATGGCTGATTCTATGGTACGTCATGTTACGGATACTGAGATTAGGGAAGCTTTGTTTTCGATGGGGGATGATAAAGCTCCCGGCCCGATGGTTACAATGCAGCTTTCTTTAAGAAAGCATGGGATGTTGTGGGTACTGATGTTACTTGTGCTATTCGGGATTTCTTCATTAATGGTAAGCTTCTTAAGGAAATCAATCATACCATAATATCTTTGGTCCCTAAAGTGCCTACCCTATCTAAGATTAATGATTATAGGCCTATTTCTTGTTGTAATGTCCTTTATAAATGCATTAGCAAAATTATTGCTAACCGTATTAAAGAGGGCCTTGGTAAGTTGGTTAGTATTAATCAATCAGCATTTGTTCCTGGATGTCGTATCTCTGACAATATATTACTTACCCAAGAGCTTATGCGGAATTATCATAGAGGGAGAGGTCTGCGTAGGTGCGCGTTTAAAGTTGATATCCAGAAGGCGTATGATACGGTTGATTGGGCATTTCTTAAAGCTAGTCTGATTGGGTTTGGTTTTCATCCCAAAATGGTCGACTGGATCATGGTGTGTGTCTCATCTACATCGTATTCTATATGTGTTAATGGTGATCTCCATGGCTGGTTTAAAGGTAAGTGAGGTCTTAGGCAAGGTGACCCGTTATCTCCCTACTTGTTTACGTTGGTAATGGAGGTACTAACTCTTATTTTGCAGAAAAAGGTTTCTAATGCAGTGGAATTTCAGTTTCATCATTTGTGTGAACAGCAGAGAATTATTAATCTTTGTTTTGCAGATGACCTCTTCTTATTTTCTAGAGGTCATCCGGACTCTGTTAATGTCATAATGCAAGCGTTGGAGGATTTCAAGAATGTCTCGGGTCTTGTTCCGAGTATCCCTAAAAGTACAACTTTCTTTTGTAATGTTCCTAATGCTATGAAAGCTACTATTCTCCAGTCCATGCCATTTGCAGAAGGTTCTCTCCCTGTCAGGTATCTTGGGGTCCCTCTTATATCATCTAGACTGCTTTATAGGAATTGTAAGGTTCTTGTGGAAAATTTGGAAGGTTGTGTGAATAATTGGCGTAATAAGTTTTTATCACTTGCGGGTAGACTTCAGTTGGTCAGATCAGTGTTATCTTTGATGCATTTATATTGGGCTTCTGTTTTTATCCTTCCTACTCGTATCATTCATGAATTGGAGCAACTTATGAGGGGTTTCCTATGGTGTCAAGGAGAAATGAAAAGGGTAAGGCCAAAGTTGCTTGGGAGTATGTTTGTAAGCCTAAGCATGAGGGAGGTCTAGGTATTCGTAGATTGGATGATTTTAACATTGCCCTTATGACTATGCATATTGGAGTATTTTGACTCATAAAGAGTCCTTATGGGTTCAATGGATTCATTCTTATAAACTTCGTGATAGAAGCTTTTGGGATGTCCCTTGCTTGAGTGATGTTAGCTGGGGATGGCATAAGCTTCTTGCAATTAGAGCCAAGATGCGTCCTTTCATTTGGCATAAGATTAATAATGGAAAGGCTACTTCCGTTTGGTTTGATATGTGGTGTGAGTTAAGCCCTATTCGTGATTCGATTACTGCTAGAGATATTGTTCGGGCTGGGTTTAATTTATCGGACTCGGTTTCTGATGTGATTGATAATGGTGTTTGGCGATGGCCTTCTGATTGGTTATCTGGGTTTCCACTTTTAGTTGTTCTCCCGGTACCAAATCTTCTTCACGATAATGATGACGATTTATTATGGCGTACTTTGGATGGTAATTTATGTCGTTTCTCGGTTTCGGGTGCTTGGGATTCTCTTCGCCTAAGGGCTGATTTGGTGGAGTGGTATCATATTCCTTGGTTTTCTCATTGTATTCCTAGGCATGCTATACATTTGTGGCTTATTATTAAACATAAGCTGAAGACTCAGGATAGGATGCGGCAATGGGATGTCACCTAATGTTGATTTAGACTTGCTTAAATGGCCACTATGTGACTTGGTTCCGGACTCTCACTCACACTTGTTTTTGAGTGCCGCTTATGCATGTTTTGTTGCGAGTTTAGGTTTTATCCGAATGGATGATGTCCCACCTTCGTTGGATAATGCTATCACATTCCTTATCCCTATATCTAAGGGGCGATGGTTATTAGTATCATATCTCGTTACTTCTCCTCAGTAATCACGCATTACATTTGGATGGAACGAATTCAAGACTTTTCAAGAAAAGAAGTCTCACCGTAGTGAAGTGGTCCAATTTATTGTCTCTACTGCTCGGTTGAAGTGGTTACCTTCAAGTTCAAGAAGATAACCCGCTGGCTCGTCGATTCTTGATAAATGGAAGATTCCAAGTGCTTGTATTATACACGGAAGGGAGTGCCGGGTAAGGGTTGTACTTTTTCCCTACTCCAAGGTTTTTCCTTCGGTTTTTCTTGGAAAGGGTTTTAAGGAGGCGAGACTTCACGGTCGACTTGCTCCCTTTGTGCTTTGGATGGATGCAGGATGCTCGCTTGTTACAAGTTTTTCTTGTTTTGTGCCTAGTTAGGTGATGTAATTTAGCTAGGTTCATTGTGTTTATGGCATGTCATAAACATTAGTTTATCAAGCTTTTAGCTTGAGGTTAATGTGGTACTTCTGCCACATTCCATTTGTACTTAACATTATTTTTGGTTATATATTTACGGGGGTAAAACCCTTTACCCAAAAAAAATCCAAATTCAAAATCCAATTCTAAACCCACTATAAACCAAACGGGATCTTATTAATTTCACAAGAATTGGATTTTAATGTTGTAACTAACAAAATGATGGCACATCAAGTTAAACATCAAATTAAAAATAAATTGCAAGCTTCGACCCTGTGGTTTATCAAAATAATACTGTCGTCCCTATTTGATTTTAATTATATAAGCAATCCCTATTTCTCACACTATTTTATTGATAGCCCTATTTTGAAAAATAGGGACCATCGATGTAACAAAGATAAAAACTATCCGTAATAAAAATTATAGATTATCACACAAATGATCCATATTTTTTAACATAAGGACCATTGATGCAATTATTTTGAGAAGTAGAGATTAAGTATGAAATTAAAATCGAATAGGACGACGGATGTGATTTTTAATGATATTGTCGAATCTCAAATAGAAAAGGTAGAAAACCACAACTATACATTTCGGATGCATTTATAAAAATAAATGCACCACCCTCTAAAATTCTCCTCTTATTTAAAAAATCACAAAGTTTAAGGGGTGTTTATTTGTAACCACCCGCATTTTCAGGTTACTTTTCATTTTCGAGAATTTACTATTCAATTTTACTATTCATTTTCACTATTCATCCGTAAAATTTTTATTTCACATACTCGTAAGATAAATTATTTTAGTAATATCCCGAGAATTGACAATCGTTAGATCATCTTCATAAAAGTTATTAAGAAAACATCGTTATAAAGTTTCATTTTGGTGGAACACCGCTTAAACATCACGCGATAACGAAAATCAACTCGATAATTTTCCTCACATCGATAAATTTTAGATCACTCATGATTAATTTGAGAATTTTTAAGATTATCCGGTTTTATGGTTTATGGCTTAACGACTTACGGTTGGCATTTAACTAACCAAAACTTACTCTAAACTCAAGATAAGACCAAGACTTATCATCTAAGCCTTGTCATGCAATTGTGACCGCCTCTGGGGGAGTCACCATTCATGTGGCTTGATCCTAACCATGGTTCATATAGATCATTACAAGTGTCCCAACTTAACCATGGTTAATATTTAACCCAATATATGGTTAACCAAAATTACCCTCCTATAAATAGCAAGTGAAATTCATCCTAAAGACCTTCACAAGCTGTTTTGGGCCGTTCATAGCTTAAATCCACCATATCTTCCATCATTTGATCTTTAAACTCCAAGTTTATGCAAAGAAGTTTCAAAGATCAAGCTACTTCATCAAATCTCTAGCAAGTTTAAGTGATATTCTTGAGTTTAAATCCAATCAAGTCACTTAGTACTTCGTCACAAACTCTTCAAGTTTTCAAGGGTGCCAAGTTGTGGAAAGCTAGCTCAATCCAAAGTCTTAAGTGATCAATCAAAGTCCTATCCTTACTAAGTTACTCATTTCTTAAGTGAAAGCCAAAAGTTGTAAGCAACTTATCACCACCATCATCTCATCTTTATTATTCATAATCTTAACTATTTCATGCCATATATATAGTTACTATGTTGATTCATAATGTACATATACTCAATCACATGTTTTAAGTTACATATTGTCATAAAAGTAACAAACTAGTAAACTAGTCATATTCTACACATTTGAGACTATTAAAATCAAGAATCTATGGACTTTATATCTTACATACTATGGTAGACAAGATAAAAGGTAAACATAGCAACTTTAATCACCAAACGGACAAACGAGTCAAAAGTTATAGGCAAAATAAGTTAGCGAAACCTAAACGCCAAAGCGCCATATTGAAACCTGCTTTTGGTTCGCCTTTTAAAGTGGTACTTCGGTCCGAATCAACAAAAATTAAAACACGAAGTTGTTCTAACGACGCTTTCCTTCAATCGTAAAGAAGCTCGGACCTTGAAAACGCTTAAACATGCCATTATCGCTCAAAAAAGCGAACGCCTTTTATATGGTCTCATAACTATACTTTTGTCACAACTAAAAGCAAACGAAGAGGCCTAATGGCCATAAGCCAAGACCACGGCTACGGCTAAGGTCAAAGCTAAGTCTCAAGACCATGGTAGTCAAGACCAAAGTCACGGAAGGCCATGGCTAAAGCCTCAAGGCTTGTTTACCCAAGACCGTTAACTAAGGTAATCATATTTATGAAATGACGAGAACTTGTAGAAACATGATAAACTTATTTATATAACAATCTTCAATCAAAACATATATTGTATCTACTAAGTGCTACAATAGTAGGGAGCTTCATGTAAGGGTTTCATTTGAGTAAAACGATCGACGAGTTCTTTGGATTTACGATTTAAAGTGTCCTAGCTCCTCGACGCCATCGCATGACCTCTCGAATTATGATGGCCCAACGGTAGTACGATATCTATAAACTAAATATGTTTTCACATATTAAAGATCTTTCTATAAACATCAAATGATAATTGACTACATCATGATCAATATAGAAATATATATAGAATGGTTTATGTTTTCCTAAAACATTATTCTAAACTTAAGTCGCAACATTTCATTTTTAGGTCGCACGTAGAAGTTTTCCGACTTATCCATCACATCCGTTAAAGTACTTAGCATTGTTAACTCTCGGTGAGTTCATAGCCCCACTTTCTATTACTTAAATTGTTTTACAAACCCTGGGGAGATACATGCTTTATTTTAAACCAACACATTGCTTTGAAACCGTATGCTTATCCGAATGTATTATGTGCACTAAGTACCACTATTGCCAAACTTAAGTCCCTATTATCATGAACCATTAATCACTTGGGTGAACGCGAATAATGTGGATAGATCTATCGGGATTGATGAATCTGTTTGTTTGACCAAGTCCGTAAACAAACGCACTCTATTGAAGAACCATAGGTTTATTGGCAAATTACCTATTAGGGCAATCACTATTATATCAATTTCTATTGACAAGTCGTTAACGCTTTCGTGTCATGAGCTTAGTGCAATAATATCTGCTTTGTTTTCAAAACCTTGGTGTGAGTCAAATTAACTCACACTACCAACATAATGTGTTCAACCATCAAACAAACTCTATGAATTTCACTCAACCTTTGTGTTGACAGCTTTAAGTATGTATTTCGTGTCCATAATGTTGAAGTCGCACGGAAGGGCAAGATCAAGAAGGCTATATATAAATAACTTATCATTCACAAAACATCAAAACTTTATATTGATGTGTTTTGTAATCAATGGAACCTCTCGACCTATTTTGTAAACTCGATATATTTGAATGATAAAGTTTTTAAAACGACTCATTTAGAGATCGCTTTTTTTATTATGATTTGTTGCCATCAATTAATACCCGCTTGATTCCACCGCATATCACGAAATCGGGGTGTTACTGATTGGTATCGAGCCATAGTTATGAGAAACGAGTCTAAATAATTAAGACTTAAACTATAACTACTTTTACAAACAAAACATTTTATAGCCTTCCGTTCTCCGTGCCTTCCATCCTCCGACGATTATGGACTTTCAAGACATGTTATAATAACATGAAAATATTAGTATATTAATATATACACTTGAATTATTTAAAGCATTCCCATAAACATTACAATTGTTTTAACATCATAATACTTATTGTAGATATCATGTCTTCTTCCGCCTACCCCATTATTATTCCGCCGACTCGTATATTGAGGACACTTTTCATCTACCAATGCGCATGTATCATTAATGCTACCGACCTATACCCGACATCTTCGAACTACTCTTCATCATCGACGATAATTTCTATTTTATTGAAGCATTAACCTCGTCTCAAGAAACTACTATTTTTCCATCACCACCACCACCATTTCCCTTTTCCATCCCTACATGTGATGAGTTAGATCACTCATTGTGGATAGTACCACGACCACCATTGATTCAACAAGAATGCCAGCATGGGCACTATAGCATCTCATATCTAATCAACGCATTCCTTCATGACACACTAAACCAAGAAGTTGCCAATCAACCAGAGTTACTAGGATATTCTAAACCTATAATAGACTAGTGTGATCATACTAGTTATCGTGTTGTAAATATCGCTTGGCGGTCCCTCTATGATCGACCACCGCCAAGCGCCATATCGGTCTTTATGGCGATATATCGTTGATATAACTGAGACCCTAAATTATAAAGAAATTAATTTTTTATAGGTATTTATATATTTTATATACATATTTATAAATATTTATTAGTTTTATTGTTATATTTAATATTTTTAATTATATATTTTATATAAATATTACAAATTTTACATTGTATATGCATTTAGTTATGTATTTCCCACTCTTAACCGATATTTGACCGATATTCCGATATTTGACCGATATTTGACCGATATTTGACCGATATTTAACCGATATTTAACCGATATTTGACCGATATGACCGATATAACCGATATTGACCGATATTTGACCGATATTGACCAACCGATAAATTTGACCGATAAGTGAAATATCGATCGATTGATCACGATAAGCGATATATATCATCGATATATCGGCCGCCAAGACCGATATTTACAACATCGCTAGTTATCTTTTGTACTTCTAAACCGATTAGACTCGGTTAGAAAATCTATGTAATCCATGTAATAGCTAACAAGAGTAAACGTTGTAATTACTAAACCGAAAGTTTCGATTAGTAAATTTTGAAGAAGCTTGTAATAGGTTTCGATTTTGTAAATCAATCAACGTTATATGAATAAAGACTCTTGTTTTATGCTATCATGTGTTATGGTTTAAACCTCCAACATTATTATTCTATCATTCCGGTCCAAAAATCGTGCTTATTTTACCAACCTCTACTTACGAAATATCTTTTATATGATAGAATCATGCCGCCAAAGAAAGCTAAAGCACCTCAACCAATGACTCCAGCTACCATTGAGCGAATGATTACTACCCGAGTGAATGCAGCAATTAACGCCGAAGCACCACCGCCATCGCCAAAACCGATGTCGCAATGCACCGCGAAACCGCCACCGCCGTTGAAGCCGCCACAACCGACCGCCACCATTGCCGCCACCGAATCGCTGCAGCTTACTAAGCTACTAGGCTTGCTACGACTAGTGCAACTAGAGGTTGCTCATACAAAGAATTTATGAGTTGCAAACCCACAAATTTCAAGGGTTCGTATGAGCTGGTTTAACTCACGGGTTTGAAAGAATGGAGTCTGTGTTCTCAATCAACAAATGCTACCGAAGTGACAAAGTTCAATATGCAACTTGTACACTCTCGGATCAAGCATTATCATGGTGGAATGCGCTGCTCAACCAATAGGCATCACGAATACTTATAAAATCTCTTGGGTTGCTCTAAAGGATTTAATGATCAAGGAGTATTGCCCTCGTAGTGAAATACGTAAATTGAAATGAAGTTCGAACCATGTTCTCGGCGGTGTTAACATTGCCACTCACAACCGCCGATTTCAAGAATTGGCGATACTATGTCCATCAATGGTTCCAACAACCGAAAAGTTGTTAGAGATATATCTGGGACTTACACCGCCATCCGTGGAAACGTGACATCGTTTGATCCAAAGTCACTGATGATGCTATGCGAATGTCTCAAGTCTCATGGATCAAGTGGTTCAACAGGAGCTACCCAAAGACGTAATCTCAATAACAATACTACCACCAACAACACCAACTACCGTAATAACAACAACCATACCAACAACAATAACAACAGAAACAACAACAACAAGCGACAATGGGGTAACAACCAAGGAAACATTACCAACAACCAAAACCGCAACACCACCCATCACAATCAACAGAATCAAAGGCAAGAAAATGCCAGAACCTATGTCGCCATCGTCCCAAAGAGAGGCAAAGGATATGCTGGATCCTACCCATATTGTAGTCAGTGCAAAGCCCATCATTTGGGTCCTTGAAAATGCAATAAATGCCAAAAAGTGGGACATCTTGCTAAGGATTGTAGGGGCAAGGCTATAGCTACCGAAAGAAATATACAACCAATACTTACATGCTTCGGGTGTGGGGAAAAAGGGCACTACAGGAGCGATTGCCCTCAAAACCGTGGCCAACAAGGTGGAGGTGCTCGTGGCGAGCCTATGTTATGGGCAACGGTGAACCTCAACAAGACCCGAACGTAGTCACCGCACGCTTTCACTAAATAATCATCTTGTTAAAGTCTTAATCGATTCCGTGTCGATATGAGCTTTATATCTCCCAAAATTGCACCTTTACTTAATATTGCACCAACCACTATGAATACTCACTATAGTATTGAATTAGCCAATGGAAACTTAGTAAACACCCATACTTTACTCCAAAATTGTACCTCAACCTTTTAGATCATCCATTCAGCATCAATCTCATGCCAATCGAACTTGGAAGTTTCGATGTGGTTATTGGCATGGATTGGTTGTCAAAACATCGAGCCAACATCATTTGTGGCGAAAAAGTTGTTCACATTCCTTATAACAATGAAACTTTGGTCATCCGTGGTGATCAAAGTGGAACTCGCTAAACATCATCTCATGTATGAAAACCATGAAGTACATTGAAAAGGATGTTATGCATTTCTAGCTCATGTTACCGAGAAGGAATCCAAAGAAAACGACTTGAAGACGTTCCAATCGCCGTGAATTTCCGAAGTTTTCCTCAAGACTTACCCGGACTTCCACCATCACGCCAAGTAGAGTTTCAAATTGATTTAGTGCCGTGAGCGGCGCCAGCGGTGGCCCGCCCACCCTATAGACCGGCACCATCCGAGATGCAAGAACTGCAAATCAACTACAAGAACTTTCGGACAAGGGGTTTATCCGACCTAGTTCCTCACCTTGGGAGCTCCCATCTTGTTCGTGAAAAGAAAGATGGATCTTTACGAATGTGTATCGACTATCGCGAGCTAAACAAATTAACCATAAAGAACCGATACCCTTTGCCGAGAATCGATGATCTATTCGATCAACTACAAGGTTCGACCTATTATTCAAAAATAGACCTTCAATCGGGTTACCATCAAGTTAAGGTTCGAAAGAAGACATTCCAAAACAGCCTTTAGAACTGCTATGGTCATCACGAGTTCCAAGTAATGCCATTTGGCTTGACGAATGCACCAAAGAAGATTCATGGATCTCATGAATCGTGTGTAAGCCATACTTGGACAAATTCGTGATAGTATTCATCGATGATATTCTCATATACTCCAAAAGCGAAGAAGAACATAAGGATCATCTGAGAAAGATTTTAGATTTTCTCAAAAAAGAGAAGTTGTACGCAAAATTCTCTAAATGTGAATTCTGGATTCAGTCAGTACAATTCTTTGGGCATGTTATCGATAGCACGGGTCTGCATGTTGATCCCGCTAAAATTGAGGCTATCAAGGATTGGCCAACACCTACAACACCTACAGAAATTCATCAATTTCTAGGTTTGGCGGTTATTATCGAAGGTTTCTTGAGGGTTTTCCTCAATAGCCAAACCTTGACTACGCTTAACTCGTAAAAACAAGAAGTACATCCGAACGAAGATGAAGAAGAAGCTTTCCAAATCCTAAAACAAAACTTTATAGTGCCCTATTCTAGCATTGCCGGATGGGATCAAAGATTTTGTAGTCTATTGCGATGCTTCACACCAAGGATTAGGAGCCGTACTCATGCAACGAGAAAAGGTCATGGCTTATGCTTCACGACAACTCAAGAAACATGAAGAAAACTACAATACTCATGACTTGGAGTTAGGAGCGATGAGTCTTTGCACTTAAAACTGGAGACACTATCTATATGGTACTAGATGTACCGTGTTTACCGACCACAAAAGTCTCCAACACATTCTCGATCAAAAGGAATTAAACATGAGGCAACGACGATGGTTAGAATTGTCGAGTGATTATGATTGCGACATTCACTATCATCCGGAAAAGCCAATGTAGTAGCAGATGCCCCGGAAATGAAAGGAAAGGGTTAAACCTCTACGAGTTCGAGCTTTAGTCCTAACCATCAATTCAAATTTCCTGCTCAAATAATCAATGCTCAAACCGCGGTGAAACAACAAGACATTGACAAGGAGAAATTGGACGGCATGATATGTATGAATTTGAAACCCGTTCCGACGGAACTTTATGCTTCAAGGACGAAGTTGGTTACCACTTTATGATGCCCTACGAGACTTAATCATGCTTGAATCCCACAAATCCAAATATTCTGTACATCCAGGATCCGATAAGATGTATCATGATCTAAAACTACTCTATTGGTAGCCAAACATGAAAGCCGACATTGCCACCCACGCCAAGAATGCCTTACTTGTTCCAAAGTGAAGGTCGAACACCAAAACCATCCTATCTATTACAACAACCCGAGATTCCAATATGGAAATGGGAACGAATCACAATGGATTTTATCACTAAACTCCCAAAGACATCCAACAATTATGACTCCATCCGGTCATAGTGGACCGTCTCACAAAATCCGCACACTTTATACCAATCAAAGAGACTTACAAGATGGATCATTGACTCAACTTTATGTCAAGGAAATAGTCTCAAACATGGTGCACCAATCTCTATCATATCCGATCGAGATGGTAGATTTACCTCAAACTTCGGCAATACTCCAAGACGCCTTCTGAACAAACCTAGACATGAGTACAACGATCTTCCTCAAACCGATGGTCGAGTGAGCGAACCATTCAAACGCGGAAGACATGCTTCGAGCTTGTATAATCGACTTTGTAAAAGGATGGTATAACCATTTACCATTGGTCGAATTCTCCTACAATAATGCTTATCAGCGGTATCAAGGCAACACCTTTGAAGCACTTTACGGTCAAAAGTGCCGATCGCCGTCTCTTGGGCGAAGTGGAGATATTCAACTCATCGCTCCGTAACTCATTCGTGAAACAACAGAGAAAATCAAACAAGTCAAAAATCGCCACAAAAAGCAAGAGATAGACAAAAAGTTATGCCGATGTACGACGAAACCTTTGGAATTTCAAGTTGGAGACAAGGTTATGCTAAAAGTCTCACCTTGGAAAGGTGGCATACGATTCGGTAAACCTCGAAAACTAAACCCAAGATACATAGGCCCATTCAAAATCCTAGCTAGGGTTGGTCCATGGCATATAAACTTGAGCTCCCATCGGAACTCAAGAATGTACATCCCACTTTTCATGTATCCAACCTAAAGAAATGTTTATCCGATGAATCGTTAGTTATTCCACTCGATGAGCTCAAACTCAAGAACGATCTACACTTCATCAAACAACTCGTGGAGATCATAGACCGAGAGGTCAAACAACTAAAACAGTCGAATACCAATTGTCAAAGTTCATTGGAACTCCCAACGAGGCCCGAATTTACATGGGAACGAGAAGACCAAATGCGCCGAAAGCACCTCACCTTTTCAAGGAGCATCACCATCATAACAATTAAATCACGAGGATGTGATTTCTCCAACGGGGAGACTGTAACCACCCGCATTTTCGTGTTACTTTTAATTTTTGAGAATTTACTATTCACTTTTACTATTCATTTTCACTATTCATCCGTAAAATTTTTATTTCACATTCTCGTAAGATAAATTATTTTAGTAATATCCGAGAATTCGACAATCGTTAGATCATCTTCGCAAAATTATTAAGAAAAGATCGTTATAAAGTTTCATTTTGGTCGGAACACCGTTTAAACATCACGCGCATAACGAAATCAACTCCGATAATTTTCCTCACATCTGATAAATTTTTAGATCACTCATGATTAATTTGAGAATTTTTAAGATTACCGATTTTACGTTTTATGGCTTAACGACTTACGGTTGGCATTTAACGGAACCAAAACTTACTCTAAACTCAAGATAAGACCAAGACTTATCATCTAAGCCTTGTCATGCAATTGTGACCGCCTCTGGGGGGGAGAGTCACCATTCATGTGGCTTAATCCTAACCATGGTTCATATAGATCATTACAAGTGTCCTAACTTAACCATGGTTAATATTTAACCCAATATATGGTTAACCAAACTTACCCTCCTATAAATATCAAGTGAAATTCATCCTAAAGACCTTCACAAGATGTTTTGGGTCGTTCATAGCTTAAATCCACCATATCTTCCATCATTTGATTTTTAAACTCCAAGTTTATGCAAAGAAGTTTCAAAGATCAAGCTACTTCATCAAATCTCTAGCAAGTTTAAGTGATCTTCTTGAGTTTAAATCCACTCAAGTCACTTAGTACTTTATCACCAACTTTTCAAGTTTGCAAGGGTGCCAAGGTGTGGAAAGCTAGCTCAATCCAAAGTCTTAAGTGATCAATCAAAATCTTATCCTTACTAAGTTACTCATTTCTTAAGTGAAAGCTAAAAGTTGTAAGCAACTTATCATCACCATCATCTCATCTTTATTATTCATATTCTTAACTATTTCATGCTATATATATATTTACTATGTTGATTCATAATGTACATATACTCAATCACATGTTTTAATTTACATATTGTCATAAAAGTAACAAACTAGTAAACTAGTCATATTCTACACATTTGAGACCATTAAAATCAGTAATCTATGGACTTTCTAACTAATATACTATGGTAGACAAGATAAAAAGGTAAACATAGCAACTTGAATCACCCGAAACGGACAAACGAGTCAAAAGTTATAGGTAAAAGAAGTTAGCGAAACCTAAACGCCAAAACCGCCATATTGAAACTGTTTTGGTTCTCGCTTTTAAAAGTGGTACTGCTCCAAATCATCAAAAAGTTAAAACACGAAAGTTGTCCGAACGACGCTTTCCTATAATAGCAAAGAATCTATGACTTTGAAAACGCTTAAACAGGCCATTATCTTTCAAAAGCGAACCGCCCTTTTATATGGTCTCATAACTATACTTTTGTCACAACCAAAAGCAAACCAAGAGGCCTAATGGCCATAAGCCAAGACCACGGCAACGGCTAAGGTCAAAGCTAAGTCTCAAGACCATGGTAGTCAAGACCAAAGTCACGGCAAGGCCATGGCTAAAGCCTCAAGGCTTGTTTACCCAATACCGTTAACTAAGGTAATCATATTTATAAACGCACGAGAACTTGTAAAACATGATAAACTTATTTATATAACAATCTTCACTCAAAACATATATTGTATCTACTAAGTGCTACAATAGTAGGGAGCTTCATGTGAGGGTTTCATTTGAGTAAAGCGTATCGACGAGTTCTTTGGATTTACGATTTAAAGTGTCCTAGCTCCTAACGCGTTCTTGCATGACCTCCGAATTATGATGGCCCTAACGGTAGTAACGATATCTATAAACTAAATATGTTTTCACATATTAAAGATCTTTATATAAACATCAAATGATAATTGACTACATCATGATCAACATAGAAATATATATAGAATGGTTTATGTTTTCCTAAAAACATTATTCCAAACTTAAGTCGCAACATTTCATTTTTAGGTTGCACGTAGAAGTTTTCCGACTTATCCATCACATCCGTTAAAGTACTTAGCATTGTTAACTCTCGGTGAGTTCATAGCCCCACTTTCTATTACTTAAATTGTTTTACAAACCCTTGGGGGAGATACATGCTTTATTTTAAACCGAACACATTGCTTTGAAACTGATGCTTATCTCGAATGTATTATGCGCACTAAGTACCACTATTGCCAAACTTAAGTCCCTATTATCATGAACCATTAATCACTTGGGTGAACGCGAATAATGTGGATAGATCTATCGGGATTGACGAATCCCGCTTTGTTTGACAAAGTCCGTAAACAAACGCACTATATTTGAAGAACCATAGGTTTATTGGCAAATTACCTATTAGTGGCAATCACTATTATATCAATTTCTATTGACAAGTCGTTAACGCTTTCGTCACGAGCTTAGTGCAATAACATCTGTTTTGTTTTCAAAACCTTGGTGTGAGTCAAATTAACTCACACTACCAACATAATGTGTTCAACCATCAAACAAACTCTATGAATTTCACTCAACCTTTGTGTTGACAGTTTTAAGCATGTATTTCAGGTCCATAATGTTGGAAGCTGGCACGGAAGGGCAAGATCAAGAAGGCTATATATATAAATAATTTATCATCCACAAAACATCAAAAACTTTATATTGATGTGTTTTGTAATCAATGGAACCTATTGGGGATCTATTTTGTAAACTCTGATATATTTGAATGATAAAGCCTTTTAAAATGACTCATTTAGAGATCGCTTTCTATTATTATGATCACAGCCATCAAGTAATACCCATTTTGAATTCACGATATCACGAAATTGGGGTGTTACATTATTTAAGCTTATATGTGAGCTTACGAGCTTATTTGTGTTTGACGATATTTCATAAGCTTTAATTTTTTGACTTATTTTGAGACTTGTAGGCTTATATTAATTTGATATATTATATAATAAACTTATATAAGCCTATAAGAGCATAAGGTGCCATGACAAGCTCAAGTTACTCATTTGGGGTCCACGGGTGCCACATCACTATAACAAACCTCTACAACTAACCCTCCTCACTCACAACAAACCTCAACTTACTAATTTGGGGCTCACCACTTACAACTTTATTTTTTTATTCAAATTTACAAATAAACTAAATTCATTTCATTAAAAATTAAAATATATAACATAATAATATTACACGCAACTTAAAAAAATGGTACGAAAAAAAAAATACTATATGAAAAAAAAAAAAAACGATACGGGGAAAAAATACAACACATATTAATAATAGAAAACTTAAACATTTTACTCGTCATCGGCATTGGCATATTTCTTCATTATTTTTGCTTGTCACTTTCGAATGATCTCTGCTTTTGCCGGGTCACTAGCCATGTTCGGATCTAGCAGGAGAAACTTCATTTCTAACGCAGCAACTTCCTTCACCCTCTTCGCCTTGTAACAAGCAATTTGAACGTCGTTTTTTTTGCGAATATTTTAAAGATAATTGTCCCGAAAAAGTACTCGATTGACTCCCACCGGAGCTCGCAGCGCTCGACATTGAAGTCGACTTTTGTTTCTTTGCAGCTCGACTCTTTCTGCCGCCATCTCTTTGGGGACGAGGTTGTTTGTCTGGGCCGAATTTATCCTCGAGACATGTAATGTCTATCGGATTCTCGACATCCCATTTCGGGTAATTTTTAAAGATCTCCCAAGCGTGAACATATGCGAACTCCTTCCCACCAAAGTGTTCTTCAAAGTTCTGTTTCACATTTTCGAGATGATCGTGCTCATTTTCACCATTTCTACGCTGCAAATGTTTATAAATTGCGTTGAATTTTTGACAATCACTATTAATCCTTGTCCATTTACCCATATTTTTGGTACGAGGGTCATCGACAGTCTGACCGTTGAACATTTCCATAATGTCGTTCCAAAAGAAATCTTCTGAACGGTCATTTCCCATATCTTTGTCTTGCGAAATTTCTATCCAAATTTCCGCAAGCAACTTTTCTTCGACCTTGCTCTATTTCCTCTTTCCTGTTTGGCCTACTGCTTCCACATCATCGTCATCGTCCGCGTCCAAATCCACAGCTTGTTTTGATTTTTTTGCCTTGGTCTTTTTCCCTCTACTTTTGGACGGTTCACGTAGTTTGGTACTTTGAATTGAGAACCCGATTCAATTTGGGGAAACGTTGGAGATTGATGAAACGTCGGAGGTTGTGACGTTAAATGTGGTGCTTAGGAAATCATCCGGGAAATTTATGAATCCTTGTTAAACGCATACTGTTGATTAAGACAATTTTTTTGGGGAGACGGGTTAGAATTTTGCGAGGAGGGGGTAGACGGGTTTGACGAACCCCCGTATTGTGGTGGGTTTGAATTGATGAGTTTCGTGAAATACCCTCCTTAAACTTAGATGAACTTAAACTTAGACCTAAAACCAAATGTCAGCATCCTGATAGCTGCAGACAGAAACGCACCTATTTTACAATCCATGTATTATTTCTTTTAACAAAACACCCCTTTAGGCTTATAAAAACGCCTAACAAGTAAACGAGTATCGAAGTAAGCTGTCACGAACTAAAAATACAAGACGCGCACCCCACAGTGTTTCCAAATCTACACATTTTCAATTTCAAGTAACGTGTTATATAGTGTGTGTGTTTTTTATACTGACTACTTCCATTTCACGTTGAAACAATCAAACAAATCTTCCTTGTTGTTCCCTCCAAACAACATGCCTTCATTTCCGTAACAAACCCTAACTAAAACAGAATTGAGTAAATGGCGGCGAGTTCAACTGGATTTGTCTCAAAAGCACGCACTGCTTTTCATTCAGCTGCTGCCAAAGCTGAAAAAGTCTTCACTGATATCAAAAAATCCGATTCTTCTCCCGATCTAGGTCTATTCATTCAATTTTTTGTTTATTTATTTCATACATTTAGATATTTATTTTGATCGTAATCTAACTGTTTTTTATAGAATTTGAACTGATTAATCGTAACCGATGTGTTAGATTTAGATTTGAATTTATTCAATAGGTTAGTTTTATTTAATTTGAACTGATTAATCATGATTTGTATTTGAAGTGATGGTTAGTAATTGGTATTTCGGTTCTATAGCTTAATTTTATCTATTTTGAACTGATTATTTGAAAAAAATCTGTTTTAATTTCGTTAAGTTTTGTTATGAATTATGATGCTTAGTGTGATCAGGATTGAACTGCACAATTTTAGGTTTAAGTTTTTATAGATCGTAATATAAGTGTTAGATTCAGGTTTTGTAGCTTAATTTGCTTTATTTTTTATTAAAAGTGATGTTAACGCGTTTCATGATTGTGATGTTTTGATGCTTAGTGTGATCAGGATTGAACTGCACGATTTTAGGTCTAAGTTTTTATAGATTAATTCGATCATAATGATCGTAATATAAGTGTTAGATTTACGATTTGTAGCTTAATGTGATGTTATGATGCGCCTGTGATCGTGATTGAACTGTTGTAAGTGTTGGATTTTGTTTTAGAGGCTATCTCATCTAGTTTGAACCGATGACTCGATTTACGATGACTATGGAACTATTAAAGTGTTAGGATTAGATTTTTATAGCTTAATTTTGATCTCGTTCGAACCGAGGATTTGTATTAGAAGCGATGATTCATAATGAGACTATCGAAATGATTCGTAATGAGACTATCGAAGTGTTGGATTTAGGTTTTATAGCTTAGTTTTGATCTAATTTGCACCGATGATTTGTATTTGAAGCGATGATTCGTAATGAGGCTATGACTATCGAAGTGTTGGATTTAGGTTTTCGTAATGAGGCTATGACTATCGAAGTGTTGGATTTAGGTTTTTATAGCTTAGTTTTAATTTGCACCGAGGATTTGTATTTGAAGTGATGGTTCGTGCTATAAGCGAAGTGTTAGCTTTAGGTTTTATAGCTTTATTTCATCTGATTTAATGTTATAATTGGTGTGACGATCATAATTGAGCTATCAAAGTGTCAGGTTTCGGTTTTAATTGTTTGAAGTGATGATTTGTTTTATAATCGTAATTGAAGTGATATGATCTAGGTTTTTGAGTAATTGTTTGTATCTTGACTAAATGACTCAGGATTTGAATTGTTTTGATGTTGTAGATGAACTCGGTAAACAATCGTCAAGTTCTGAAGCGAACGATTCTTCGAGTGATGTAATCGTTACGAAGGTTAGTAGAAGTCTGCGGTTTTTTGAGCTGATTGACTGATTTTAGTCTGTATTGTTGGATCATAATGCTTACTAATTTAGTGTGTTTATATATTTAATTTAGTAGCGGTAAGCAATAGGCATATGGTTAGTTTTAGATGACAATTTTAATGGTAATAGATGCATAGGCCTAGTTTTGAAAAATTGAATTTCATCGCATAGGCCTAGTTTTCCTTAATCTGTTATTTGAATATAGTACTTTTAGGCAATACAGTTAGTTTTAAATGAAGATTTCGACCATAATAGAAGTATAGACCTAATTAGGTGTATTTAATTAACTCTGGTTTGGTTGACAGGAAAAGACTGCAAGGCGGAGGCCGGAGCCGATTAAGACGAAACAAGATTGGCAGGAAAGGTTTAAAAACATAAGATTTGGGAAAAAAGAAGTCCAAGAAGCTGATAAAACTGATGATCCTACAATGCCTACTCCGATTTTTGATGAAAATTTCTTTATACCAAGTAGGAGTCCTCAGCCAAAGGTAACAACCACATTCTGAATGAAACATCGATTTATTTAAGTTTTTGTAGGTAGATCCGTAGATGTTATTGTAGTCTTTTCCAAAACTGAATTTAAGTAGTCCCTGGCTTTGGAGTGTCTGGTAGTCCCACTAAGTTGGTTTCTATAGTCACTGCTTGGAAGAAACTTTAGTATGTAGATCACCAAGAGGAGTAATCTAGTAAAGCCGTTGTAGATGGAGTTAACGAAAAGATACCAAGTTTGGGGTAAGCCGCAAAGGAATTTGAACTAGTGACGTGTTGCAAGCATATGTAATGAGAATATGAAGAGTTCAATTTTCTATTTCGTTTTTGTTGGTGCTAAGTTGTGATTCCATTTAAGCTGATACACAAAAGTATGTGCATGACACTCGTTTGTGATCTTTGCATTCATCGACAGAGAGTAAAAATGATAATTTAAGAAACATACAAACTGGATCGAGAATATTTTGAATTTTTGATATCATACAACTGAAAGTGGTGTTTATATCTTCCAGGAATCAGAAGGCAGTTTATTGAGTTCAGACGACTTGGATATTGATATCATACCCTCAGCGGCTGTGCTAAGGCAATTGGCTATCGGTGTTGAGTAAGTTCTTCCTATTATTTGATTTTGTAAACTTTCTAGCTGAGTTATGTGAAATCTGTACATTAGATCGTGGGTAAAATTTGTTACTTGTATCATATTCTTTTACTTTTGCCAAGCAATGATTAAAGTGAAGTTTATTATTGCAAATATATTATCTATGAGGTTTTATGTGACGGTTTCTATAAACAAGGTATCAAATTTGGAAAAACCAGTCATAGGATCCTAAATTGACTCTAACTGCAGGACCACCAGAACGGTCAGGTCAATGAAAGATCTTCTAATGTCATCTCGAGATTCTTCACCTGTCAGAGAGAGAACTGGTTTGAATTTCTCTTCAGTGAAGTCATTAGTACTGAGGGATAAGGAAGATAAGATTGATATGGAGTTTGGTGCTGAACAGAAAGTCGTATCTCTGTTCAATTCACTTCTTGGTGCAGGTAGATTCTTTGTTTTGGTGAATATTTGTAGCCAAAAAGAAATTTGTTGGCTCTTGATGATCGTCCAATTTCTTGCAAGATACTTGCAGAAGGACATCTTTCTGGAAGGGCTAGTTGTAAGTTGGAGACAAATACAATTACATCGTTGCTTAAAGACCTTCATGGTGCTCCTCCTGACAGCTTTGTTGTAGAACTTGCTGAAGCCATTGGATGCTATAAAACTATACGGAAAATGGCATCATTTTGGTGCAGGGTTGTTGCAGAAGTAAGTGAGTTGCTCTAATGTTATAATCGTAGAACTAAAAATATATCGAAGGGTCACAGTTATCACATCCCTCGATGAAAAAACACACTTTGTTATTATTTTGTTTGTTTTCCTCTAACTGCATAACCTGTTAGAGTTCTAGCATAATCCAAGTTGACCCATTCGTATGTAAATGGGTCAAAATGGCATCTCTAGTTATAAATTTTGTAGATCATCTTCTTGCAGCTTGCGCATTACTTAATTAGTTCCTTTTTCCAATTAATGATTATAGTTACTTCGTTGGAACTGCAATGTTAGGTCATATAAAAATGACGTTTTATGAACTTTTTGTGTGCAGTTGAGAAGACTATGGTCTGAAGGACAACATATTCCTGGCATCCCTGCTGATAAAGTTCCAGATCTAAATTGTTGTCTACTGTATCAGAAGTTGCAGGTCATCAATTGTTGTATCTCTAGAAAACACCGCGTGCTATTGCCACAGAATCACTGGATTCCATCTTAACACAAGCTAATCTTAGTGGTGACGTGTCAACACTAAATGGAGAAACCGACCTCATGTATGCTAAAGTTAGCTCTGGAGAGCTAGTGCTTCGATTGGGAGCTGATAAACAATGTGAAAATCTAACACTTTTGGAGACTGGCGAACCTGTGTATGCCCCGGTTATGCAGGTATGATCAGTATAAATGTTCACTGTAATTTGATGCTGTGTTAGACTGGTGTATATTATGTAATCTAAATTATGGACAAGTTTGCTAGGATTTTATTACATGAGTACTAGTATTGTTTTATGGATTGCTGTTAAGGGTGCTTGACATCGTGTTTTGGAAGTGATTATATGATTACCGCGTCAAGTAAAATGAGTTTCTTGTGTTTAGGTATAGAGAAACTGATTCGAATATCTAATTATTTAAGGGTTGAAATACCAGTTTCGGCCTAGCCATATGTGAGTGACCCATCAACCAAAGAGTTTGTGGGTTCAAGACTTCCAAGTCTCATGAGAGGCGTATGTCAGTATGTGTGATCTTAGGTGTGTCCATATATGCCTTTAGGAAAAAGGTATTACCAATTTTGTGAACAGCTATTATCATCCAAAGAGTATCTACTGACTGCTACACCACGTTTTGTGAACAGCTATTATCAGATATTCAGATTCAGGATATTCCGTATTGCTGATATACTTTCAAAACTGATTGCCAGATATTCCTCAGTATTGATATTTGTATATTTGATAGGTTAGGTTAGGATTCCTAGAGCAAGGCTTGGATCAAGTGGTTAACACCCTTGCCTCCTGGAGACAGAGGCCAAGGGTTCGATCCTCACCCCTTGCAAGGCGGAGGTCCTATTCTACCTTTGGTAGAACCGAAGCAGCCTCTCTACCTTACGTAGGGGTAAAGCTGTCACATCTCAACCTCCCCATACACCGTGGAAGACGGTATTGGGACCCATAACCCGAAGGTTAGGATTCTTAGTCAGGGACTTCGGACTTGTATAAACAGGGATTAGGAGAACCACCTGATAATATTTGATTTGAGATATTGATTCCGATATTTTGATCGAGTTCAAAGGGACAAACGGTCAACCTGCTGATTTTGTGTTTTTGGTTTTTTTTGTTTTAATTTTAAGTTAAATATTTGAGGGTCTTAATATTATAATATATTGTCGAAATGCCACCTCTTTCTTATGGGAGTATCTTCATTTGTGGGTTTACAGGAAGAGCCTCTGCTCACAGAAGATCTTCTCAAGGAAACCGAGGAATTTATATTACGTACAGGAAGGTCAGTGGATAAAACATTCTGATTATATTTTATAGGATCACATGCAGTTATCTTTGGTTTTGTCTTTCTCGGAGAAGCCCCTTTTAAATGCACCTCTATTTCAGACAGATGCATCTAGTTAGACACAACTTGGGCCAAATAAGTCATTAAGTGGCATCACTTTTCAGGAAGTGGGGCGTTGGAAGGGGAATAAGTACCAAAAGCCTGGGACCCAAAGATGAGACACAAGAAACTTAGGCCAAACTGAGTTATTAAAAGTCAATTAAAGTTATCCATTTATAAAAAAAGAGGGTCGCAGTGTAGTTTCTTATACATGATTATGATCATTGATGATACATTATCAATGATCACGAGACAAAAGATTATAGATGCTTACTAGACAAAAGATGTTAAGGATGGCATCCGATTATTTGGTATCAATTATGACTTGCATGGAACCATGTTCGTTTTAGTGTTTTAATTTCAAATGAACAAATCAGTGTTATGTTTTTTAAACAATTTGACATTTTCATGTTCTCAGTGTTGGAGCTGGGTGCTCTCAACTCCTTTCAGACATGCAGGCTTTTAAGGTGAATTACATGCTACAAATTGCATATGTATTCCTTATAATTGTATAAGGAGAAATGTAATTCAGTATCTAACCCTATGGTGCTTTTTGTTATCTTCTCTTAGGCTGCAAATCCTGGGTGCATATTAGAAGATTTTGTTAGATGGCACTCACCCCCTGATTGGATGGAGCCACCATCAGATGATGAAAGCAAAGAATCTGTGGATGGTGATAGTGTGTCTTCTAGAGGGCGTTTAAGTATGCGCATGCAGAAAGAAGGTATATATCCACACTGTTAAATCATCTGTGGTGTGAAAAAAATTATGCGGTATGTGCAAATAATGCTGTTATTGTGATTTGTTGTGCTGGTTTACAGGGAATTTGTGGAGAGAGATATGGGAAACTGCAAAACCCCTGCCAGCTGTTAAACAGTCTCCGTTATATGATGAAGATCTGTCTGTGTAAGTGAGATATGTTCATTCTGTCATCAAAATCTTATTTACTATTATGTCTATTTGGAAAATAGGCTGGTCTGACTGGGTCGGGCAGGTTGGGTAATATGTCATAGTATAATACTTTTCTATGTGTTGACACGGGTTGGATTGGGTTGATCCATAACATATTTTGTCCAAAAAATTTGGAAGTTATATAATAAATAGTTAGTGTGAAATATGATTACTAAAATTATATCATCTTAACTCCAATATTCTTTCTTAATAAAAGACTTCAACCCAATTCTCTTTAGAGCTGTTACATTTACATTATTCTTGAGAACAGAACATGCCCGAATCATCTCAGTGACTTATAAATGGGTTGGAAATCGACTATTTTACTTTTTGTTTTGATCTGATTAAAGGTGATTGGTTCTTTGTGTTTGTAGAGAAGAAATTCTGCGTGGCTTAGAGGATTTCCCGCCTTCTGATTTTTTTGAACAACTATACATTTCTCTTGTAAGTCAGAACTCTACTTTCTACCTTGTTTCATCGACGATAACTGTAAATCTGAAGTGTTAATTTTTTTGGATTTTCAGCTTTGTTCAGCATGCGTGGTTGCTGAGACTAGAACCTCGACAAATGAATATGTATACAAGCTGTTCCTCGAGTGCAAAGATTACATTGTTGCTACTTGTCAAGGCAAAAGCTGGTTTGAAAAAGTTGATGATATATGCCAGGTATCTGAATATTTCATGTATGTATATGTTTATCGTGTGTGACTGCATATGGTTAGATTTATTTTATTTTATGGTGGTAGGTATATGATACGGTGGTGATGATGGTGTCGAACCCAGATGAGTTCGTAAGGCTCACAAAGCATCGGCAGGGTGATGATACTCCTGCTGGTGAACAAAAGGGTCGATTTAGAAGGCTAAGCTTTGTTTTTGGTAACAAAGACAAAAACCTCGGGAGAACGCCACCAAAAGACCCGAAAAGTGTAGAAGAAAATCCGTTACGCCAATCCTCCGAAAACCCGTTACGCCAATCCTTCGAAAACCCATTACGCCAATCCATCTCATCGATGTTTTCAAAGAAACCACCGAGAGCCGGGAGTGCATCCCCAGCTGAGAAACCAGTTACTTCGATTCAAAATGATTGGATAGATGTATAATCATTGATTTAATTGTATATTAATTTAAATAATGAGCTAAATTAAATTTGTTTTTTTCTTGGGGACTGATGAGATGCAGATTTTCATATACCAAAAAAACTAAGTAATTGTATATTAATCATCGAAAACTGTTACATGAATGAAAATCTTGCAGAAATTTGATCACTTGGTGCCTTGGAATCCCTTCTTTTTTGGTTCTGAATTAATTGTTTTGCTTAATGGCATGTTTGCATCCTCGTTAGGTTTTTCTCGTGTTGCATCATCAGCTTCGAGATCCTTCATGAGAATTTCTGGCACTACGAAGTTGGCAATGTAGTAAAGCAAGAGGAACGCTGCACTGTCAACCAGGTACAATCATTATATACTTTCAAATTTATATTATGAGCACACACACAATTAGTAGTAAGATGGGCTGGTCAAGTAACGGATTAAAATGGAACAGGAATGGCCGCTTTTAGTACATGTTGAAACTTGAAACAGGTCATGTCATATCTGGTTAGGTTGATAAGCAAACACTTCTTTTCTTTGTCGATTTTAAAGTTTATTTATAAATAAGTTAATGCGTCAGTATGACCATAAAAGCATTATTAATGCAACACTTTATATGAAGCTTCTTTTTATTAGAAATGGACTTTGGCGGTCTGATAACCTGTTTGACCCATACAACCCGTTTACCTTTTAAACTTTATTTTTGAACGGACATTCCCTTTTAACTAAATTTATAGATTGATCCGTTTGAGATTAAAACTAGATCGATATTTCAACTCATTTATGAGTGGTTGAGTCGAAATTGACACATCTACACACCACTTTAGGTGTCTTTTGCAATTGCAGTTCTGTGGAATTATGTACTAGTGTCCTGTTCTAGTCCAGAGACGGAGGCGTTAACTATTCATATCAAATTGACTAAATTCTTAGTTCCAACTTTCAGATTTCACGATTTATGTTCAGCAATATAAATGTTTAAATTGTGATTTCGTGGAGAAGTACCTTTGACCTCAGAAGATAAATAACAGACGCACACACGCACATGCGTGCACACACATACGCAAAATGTTAGATAGGATAGAGACAATTGATATCCGGATGCGACTACTCCCTATTCTAGCACAAACATAAATCATAAGATTTCAAGCTTTTGAAGCCAACTCCCTAATTTTTAGTTGCAATTTTATTGAGTGTATCATTGCTGGTCATGAAACATGTACTGCACAAGCTACATGTGTTAAGTTTCAGACGCTAATCCATATAAATTTTTCTTTCTAGATATACTGGATTACCACAAAGTCAAGTACTCATGTTAGCTTACATAACGAACACACACACAATACAGTTAATTCAGTTTTCATTAGCCTTAAACACTTATTTCGAGACAAACCAACAAATATGTTTCTAGAGGTTATTGAGGAAAACCTTGTCGGAATCAAGACGGATAAATCTCCGGTAGTGGCAGGCGAATTGACAGCAAGTACCACCATACTAGAAGAGGCAACACCCATAGACATAGCATTGGGCTTAGTCCTCACATGGTTTATCGGCAAGTAAAAATTATGTCTTGGTGAAATGCCACTTGGTGTAGAGAAGCAATTGAGTTTTTGGGTGGGTAGTAGTTGTGTATGGTGGTTGATAGACTTCATTTTTCAAATTTCAGTTAAATCTCCCACAATGTATATTTGCCTATAGGTTTTAGAGTTTGAGTGTAGATAATGTTTTTGGGGTTTAGGTTTATCTTTAGGAAATCCACACTCTTTATATCACGTGCTTGTCCACGTGATTTTTTTAGTTTTCATTTTCATCATGGTTTACACTTTCTTCATACGCGGAGTATAAGAAGAGAGTTTAGGAATCCAAAACATGGTTAAGGTTGTTTAGATCTTCGTGGCCAAAGTTGTAGGCTAGACTACTGGACGAGTAATTCGTTACGAGTTTAAGTTTAATAATTCATCTTAAGTCTTCAACTAACGCGCTGTATGATGATATTACACAATGTACTGTAATAAAATACAAATTGTGGTGTGTGGTATCGAATGAGAGTCTAATATTTATACACACCGAAACATAGAACATGCTTAATGCTTGGTAGTAGAGATACCTTGTTACGATAGGAGGAAAATCAAATAGAAGTTGGTTCCTTTTTAAAAGTCTAAAAGGTCATCATGTGTTTGACATGTGTTAATTTTTTGACGGAATATTGATGAACAACCGAATTATTTATAAACATTTGGATATTGATTAACAGTTTGTATTGATGCAGTTTGTATAGATGCACATCTTCTATCGATGACGGTTTATATTGATGAAAATAAAAATGAGTTAATTTCATAAATGGTTTTTATGGTATGTCGGATTTAACAAATTTAGTCTATTTACTTTTTATTTAACGGGTTAGGTCCTTGTTGTTGCGACCAGAACGGTTTGGCCTCATGGTTGCGACCAGAACGGGTTTGATCCTTCGACCAATTTTTCCATTTGTTTAACCGCCGATTCTGTAAACGACATAAATACCCTTAAAAATAAGGTCCTTATGGTTTGTGGCGTATAACAAATTTAGTCCCTATTTTTTTTTTATTACGTTTCGTTCGTTTCATACATTTTTAACCGTTTTCGTCCGTTCTTTTACGTTTTTTCCGTTTTTCTTACGTTTTCATCCGTTTTTATACGTTTTCGCATGTTTTTATCCGTTTTCATACATTTCATCCGCTTTTATACGCTTTTGCCCGCTTTTATACGTTTCACCCGCTTTTATAAGTTTTCCGCTTTTATATGTTTCGCCGCTTTCTTAAGTTTTCGTCGTGTTCGCGTTTCGTCCGTTTTATACATTTCGCCCGTTTTTATATGTTTTCGTCCGTTTTTACGTTTTTGTTCGTGTTAGCACACGTTTTTCACATGTGACGATTTGTTTTTAAATAATATTTCGAAAAAATTCAAAATAAGTAGTTTTTGACATAAAATTTCAAAAATAAAATTGAAAAGAGTTTCGAAAGAAAAAATTTGGAAAAGAATTTTCGAAAAATAAAATTTGGAATAAAAAAAATTATTCCAAAGCTTTTTTTCGAAAATTCTTTTCAAAAAAATTTCTAATTTTTGTTCCACATTTTTTAATTCTAAAATTGGAATAAAAATATTTTTAATTCTAAATTTGAAATTTTTTCAAATATTTCTTTTAGAAATTTTGTTTCACACATGTGAAAAACGTAAAAAGCATTTAAAACATATAAAACGGCTAAAATGTATAAAATAGACAAAACGTGCAAACACGTATTTAAAACATATAAAATGGGCGAAAACGATAAAATGGGCTAAACGATAAAACCGATGAAAACGGATAAAAACATGCGAAAACGTATAAAAACGAATAAAAACGTATAAAAACGGACAAAACCGGTTAATACGTATGAAAACTAACGAAACGTAATAAAAAAAAATCACAATATTCAAATTTTGATGAACAATTGTATACTCAAATGTCTGTCAGAATTTTTATTTTCTTATCAAATATTGAAGCTTTTATGAACCGCTAAAATATTTTATTCTAACTAACACATTCAAACTCTAAAATCACAATATTGGTCCACCGGGACATTTCATCAGATACCTTATGGGTGTTTTCATGATTGTATGATTTCTTTGAAAATTTATGATAAAAACTTCAAAAAGCCAAAAAGATGAAGAATTGATGTTAATTTAGGTTTTGCAAATCAAGATTTGTTATAGTAATTACGTTTTACCTCAAATTGAATGATCCTAATTTTGATAGCATACAAATTATTGAAAGAGTTGTATATATGATGAAACTGAATAGACATCGTAACTAAATTTTGTTATTTTAAATGATATTTTGAATTGAAATTAAAGTAAAGATTTGGGAAGAGAAGAACAAGAGATACAAATGTGAAATCGAGAGGGGGAAAAAGAGACACGAGCTAGTAATCCTTTTAGACCTTTTAAAAAGTGGGTTTATTATTTGGGAATATATTAATTCTGATTAATTGTAGCCCAATTCGGCCACAATTTTGTACTAAAAATACGGTCCTGATTATTTTGTGGGTCCCGATTATTTTCATGAGTCGCAGAATCATCATAGTCAGATTTATTGTGAAGATTAGAATAATTAATTTCAAAAATCAGAATGTTTATCCCTTATTATTTCTCACTTTCTACAAAATCATGACTCATGTAAAATAAAAAATAAACTTGAATAAAAGTTGAGTCGGATGAGTGAAAAATTATGCTATGACACAATCAAATTATTTGTAACATTTTAAATAAGGATGACATCCGTTGGTAACGGACAAAAGTATCTCTTAACTCATCATCCGTATCTCCGATTTTTTTCTTGCCTATTACCAACCCACAACCTCTTTGTGCGTACAATTTTTTGCCCATGCCAGCAGGTAAACCCGTGGGTTTATGAAACGTAACAATTACCCACATGAATCTGAAAATTTTGAAAATCAATCTTGATTATAAGGTGCATAAGTTACGATATACTCATAAATATGCTCGACATACTAATGTAATTATTTTGAAAAATGATGAAATGTTCGATTGTGTGTAAACCGAAAAGTGTAAAAGACAGGATGTTTATATATCAAGAAATAAGCTAGGAGAAAACAACAAATGAGTAAACATAGCATTTGAAAATGTAACTTCTTTTTACAAATGAAACATATGTGTAATTCAACAACTTGTTACAGTAAATAACTAAAAGAGAACATAACGTTGCACTTAAAACATATTGTAGTTTATGTTGTCGATGAACTAGTATTATCTTGTATTTATTTTGAAACGATACAAATGATTAATGATAAACTTATCAAGAACTTGAGCTCAGAGCATCCACTATGGTGGTTTATAAAAAGGTCTAAAAAAGTATGAAGAGGTCTATCATTTTATTAACCATAGTGGAAATTTGTTTCATGCTTACGTGGAATGAAAAGGTCTAATATCTTGAACCTTTTCTAAATTTAATGCTTTTGTCTTCAATGAGGTTTTATAAAGCTTTAAGTAGTTTATTCATAGTAAGAAAAGGTTTATAACAAGAAAAAGGTTTATGAATTTATGATTTATGATAACTAGGCACTATTGTAAACCTTTATAAAGGTTCACCATAGTAAATGCCCTAACAACCACCTCGACATGAATTTCGCCCAACAATAAATTTCTTTCATCTTATAAATTTTACTTATTCTATTAGTTGTTTTTTATACGCTTTGAACTTAAGTTGACATATCTCGTTGATCGCTTCCTTGTGGCGTTTCAGCATTTTAAAGTCTGCATTTTTTAGTGATTCAATATAAGCAAGATCACTTGCATCCATTGTTGTTCTTAATCTTGTGATATTAGACTTAATATACCTCCCTCTAACTCCATCATTTGTCATTCACGATGATCTAAATCGGCTTCACGTTTACTCCAAACCGCCGTCCCTCGCATATTTTGACTCGTAATCTTTATGGCAAGCTAAGATGGAAGGAACTTTTACGATGTGATAACGTCATCCATGAAGTTGACAATTAGTCCTCATCATGACAACATTCTAACAGGTCAAAATATATATCTCGACAACATGAACTGAGAATTTGCTCCAATCTTATTAAAAAGGATATCCAAAACCAAACACTTTCTGTTTGTATTAAAAACACATTGGATGAATTTCAACCAACTTGATTTTAAACTCTTTTGTGGTTTTACCCTTGTGACTTGTCAGATATGAAACCAAACCCAAATTGACCCATTATGTAAATATATGAGACCATGTTGCTACCTCTTCCAACATAAACAAACGGGATATGATTGGGCTTGCTGTCATATGGTTAAGAGCATGTTCTTTTAGGACTAAAAATGTCGATAACAAATCGACTGGAAATATCTAAAAGAAATAAGCATTCCTTTCCATGTTAAAAAAAAAAAAAAAGGAGTAACAGTAGCTATATCGGTTTCTTTCCTTCCCATGTCGAATCTGATTTGGTTGCCAAGTTAAACAATGTTATCAACTTCAAACGAGTCCGAGGTTTGAGTGGGTTTGTTCCTGGTTAGAATACGCATATTACGTCTTCTATTATTGGAGAAGGAATCTGAGATCGAAACATTGTTATCCGAGGGAGACATGGATGAGTGACTTTCTCGACCAATTTAGACACCAAAAAATACTTTACATTACCAACAACTTCATTGCATGTAGTTCAAGAAACACAAAACAAGTTGCCTTATCGCTAATTCTTAACTCGACCACTACCAAACTAAAAAGAAGGAAAATAATATAGTATACCCGTATGAAATCACTCAAATTGCATCGTCCCTTAATAAGTACCATATTTAAACTTTAGCCCAAGAACGTCAAATGATTGCTCGAATATAGATATACATCGACCACTTGAGTCAGAAACAAGATTAACATCAATGTAAATATGACATAAATATTACTCCCTCCGTCCCTAAATAAGTGTCCGATTTGAATTTTCAAAGTCAAACTAGTTCAACTTTTGATCGTAAATATTTTTTTGTGTTATAATACTTGATGAAAACTATATCAATGAAAACACACTTAAAACCCAATCAATTCATATATTTTGCATCAAGATTATATAACACTTAAAAAAATAGATATGGTTGAAGTTGATCCAGGTTTGACTTTGAAAAGTCAACCTGACACTTATTTGGGACGGAGGAGTCCTATATTTTATGTACTTTCATGACCAAGCTTTGAAGAAACCACTTGCTATAGATGAGCATTTGCCCTCCAGTAACACACATGAGAAATAAAAATCAATAAAGCCCAAAAAGACCAAATTTCACCCGTGACAAAGAGATTCGTTAATACTGTAGTATATAGACCAACCTTTGATACTTCATATTCTTCTAGTCTTTCAAAAAAGATGATTTGAGTACACGGTGCACTGGGGTATTTATCCGCCATTAGGGCATCGTCGCCATTCGCACCATTTTGGGCCGGTTTCATTCGCCATTCGTCCTTTTGTTGCCTCACCGGCTGACGTTATTCACATTTCTTTCTCCCTTTTTTTTTTTTTTAGTAGATGGGTATTTTGGTGGAGTTTTGCGGACACACATGTACCAATAATAATTATTGGTGTTGTGTTTCACCTAGCTCTGTTACTATGTGTTTCTTAATAAGTATAAATGACTACTAAACATATCTACTAATATATAACTTCACAAATATTTAAGTAATATAATAAATGTGAGCTAAATAAAAAAGTAAGATTACGGTTATTTTGAAAGGTATATCCAAGAGTATTTAAAAACAGCTGCGACAGGTTTGAAAGTCGGGTTTACCCGCGAGGAGTATACATTACCCGCCACCTACAACCAGGACCAAATATGACAGGTGTACAAAGTTTTTTGGAATCGTAATATAGAAACACATTTCGACAGACCGGCTGCATTTAAGATGCATTTAGAAAAACTGATGTTTTTTTTCAAAAATTAACACTACATCAAAAAAAATCTATAAGAGTCTCGCACCCAGAACCCCTGTTCCATCTCTCACACCCACTTGGTGGGTTTATTTATTCACCGACGACCCATCCGCAGTAAAATTGACGAGTTACCCACCCATTACGAAGGGTGCTCGCGTTATGGTTTTTTCCTCGCTTGATGCCATTCCTACTATCAATTTAAGGTATTAAAGTTATTTTTTTGCAGAAGATAAGGTTTTTGAATTTTCGAAAATGATTACCGAGCATAATTTTAACGAAATGATTTTAAACGCTTCAATTATAATGATATATCACATTAATTTATCAATTTATTAGATAAAATGGCGATGTCAACTTTCGAAAAGTCAAAAACCTTAAATCGCACAAAAAATAACTCAATACCTTAAATCGGTAAAAAAAAAGTTGAGATTTTAAATTGAATTGGCTTTAAGTGTGATATTTTTTATGTGATTCGCCATTAATTGAAACACTTGGATCGTCATTGGAATACATTATTACATATATGAAAGTGACTATTACAAAAGTGAAATCTAAAAGTAGTAGGAGCATCAAACAATCTTTGATTTAGAACTGTTAATTATAATTTTACAGTTGTCTTGATAATTTGTTTTCTTATACAAAATCCTCGTTCTTTCTTCAAACACGATTATTTTATCACATCACATAAAAGTCGATCTTTTCACGTCATGATTAATCTATTTTGATGCACGTCCAAACATTATTCATATCAATTGGGTCAAAAACTTGTGTAGGTCTAAATATTTTTACCTTGTTACGCTTAGCAAGTTAAATTGTTTCCTGGGGTTAAATTAAGAAGTAACAAACGTGTATCTTCATTTATTATGACTTAAGCTTTATTTATTATAACTGATAAGAAGTAACAAACGTGCATCTTCATAAGAAATAAAGGGTATTATGGCAACTCAATTGATAACTCAACAATTCCACTCATAACATGCAAGACTTAAAATTACAATACCCAAATAAAGTATAAGTTATGATACAAATACAAATACAAAAGAACAATGCTTCTTTATTACAACATAAAAACCATCATTTGCTTATGGTTTCGAATATCAAATCAATATGAAAACATACAATCATCAAACAATAATATATAATTCACAACCATGCCATGCATGCACGTACATTGCAATTGTACATATGAATACCATGCATGCACGTACTCAAGGAAATCCACCACCAAAGCCGCCACCTGAACCACCACCAAATCCTGCACCAGCTCCACCAAGTCCACCGCCGCCGCCTCCACCTCCACCAAACCCTCCACCACCACCTCCTCCAAGTCCGGATCCACCACCAAAACCACCGCCAGATCCAGCTCCAAATCCAGAACCACCTCCTAATCCACCACCACCTCCTCCACCAAACCCTCCACCTCCACCGCCGCCCAATCCTCCACCACCTCCTAATCCACCACCACTGCCAAATCCACTACCACCTCCCGCTCCAAGACCACCACCATAGAAAGTCTTTTCATCCTTGAAAGACTGCTCTGAAGCTGTAGAACTCGCCTTCCGAATGGAGGTACAAACTAGAACACCGACGACAACGAGAAGAAATAGTTTGGAAGAAGAAGCCATATTGATTAGTTAAGGTGATGATGAGAATATGAATGTTTGATGCTACATTATATAGGATCAAATTGTTCTATAGTAATAAATGCAAAGGTATAAAATGTAGGGGAAATAAATGGGTTCCTTGCTATTGCATTCACCCAACCGTCTCTTTGACAAAATCCACGAGTTTTACAAGAGTCCACCCACTTCACAACTGGCCGCGTAGGCCATACAGGCATATATTAATATACGTACATGTACATGTGGATTTAAGACTAGCCAAGGTAATATTATATACATAGAAGCAATGCTACAACCACATAAAGAATACACACAAAATTTTACACTGACGTGTCACGGTGATCGGTTGAATCAAAGAGAGAGAGAGAACCGACACAAAATACACCATTACTACGATACATCACCATGGATTTCTTTATGTGGTTTTAGCATTGCTCATATAGTCATATACATATACCTCATGCGGATTTAAGACTAGCCAAGGTAAGATTATACTCATCAAGATTTAGGCTTTCTAAACCTAAATTTGTTTATGTTGATTATTCATTTATACTCATAAAGGTTTCAATAAGTTTGGCCCGTATAATTATTAGGGCATCTCCAATGCATTGGCCTTAACATGATATAATACACTCCACATCACCATCTCATGAGTTTATTAGAAACACCCTTACATTGCATTGAACTCATGCATAGTTAAATGAAAGTAGAAAAGGTGAGAACTGAAACAAAAAGTACAACAAAGGGCCTACTTATATGTATATACACGGTATGTTAAGAGAAGAACACCTATTAGACTTTGAAGTCCCACAATGATGTTAAACTATGAGTTGTCACTTAATCCTTTCTATTGTACAATGTCACATAACTGCATTGTGGATGGCCTAATGTAGGTATCAGTCTCTATTTAAAAACATTCGTATGTAATAAACAAATATAATACGGAGTATTATATGCTATTCATTCTTTAGACAGTTTTTCACACTTTGATTAAACATTTTATAAGGTGAGTTAAAACAGAATACAAGAGTGAAACTCTTTTTTATTGGATTTAATGATTTAGAGCACTCCCAATCCTAACACTATAACACCAATAACACCGTCCACGTCAGCGCCACATCAGCTTTAACATTTAACATTAACATCCTCAAAAAACACCCACAACCATAACATCCCAATAACATCAATAACATTTCATATTTTCAATTTCAACCCCTAAACTAAATCAAACAATTCATTTATTAAACTAAAACAAACACTTCATTAAAATTGAAAACAAATTACAATACGAGATTAAAAAAAATTACAACGAAATAAAAAACACACTGCAAATAAAACGTTACAACAAATTAAAGGAAATGACGAGAATACGATCTCGACGAGGTTTCAAGTTGTATTTTTGATGATTCGATCTTTTCGTCATTGATCCACTCCACGACCATCGGATCTTGCCCTTCAATGGCGCCATCAAAAATTTATCTCTTCCAACCTTGTTATTGTGAGATCATTTTCCGCGCGCCCGACACGCCGCCGGAGACTCTCGCTTCAAACGATATTCGTTTGCCATAGTTTCGGTGAAATAAGTCGACGAGCCGTTCCTCCAAAGGCTTGTTCCCCAAGACTTGTTGTAGTCTCGGATCTTGCTTTCTTGGTAGCACGCTTTCTTTCCCATGGGGCGAGGTTGTTCATCATGACCAAACAAAGCCTCGCTTATTTGGCTTGGGACTTCGGGTTAAATCAACCGCCCTTCCTGCCTCCCATTTCTTATAATGACGCAAAACCTCCCAAGCGTCATCGAGACCAAACGGTGCTCTTTGGATTCCTCACGATACCATTGCTTTGCCCGTTTCATCACATCCACTCACTTTCCCGCCGTTGCTCCCGTTGCACGTATGTAACAAGCGTTGAACTTTGCGCATATGCCGCTCAACATTTTCCATTTGCTGACATCATGTCCTTGGTGCGCCGTTGAAAGTTGTTTTATTGAACTCATTTCGACCCGATACCAAAACGTATCTTTGGGTTGGCACTTTCCAACTTTCGGATCCTCCGAAACGCCTATGTAACACCTTGCAAGTAATGCTTCCTCTGAAGTCCAACGCGATAGAACGACAACCTCCTCTTCATCGAATCAATTGGTTCGGCTCGAGTCTTTGGATTTATTTGATTTTCACTTAATACGACATTTTCCTTTTTTTGGAGGAGACGTGGGTGTCTCAGCAACATCTTGTGTTTCAGTTTGTGATTGTTGTGATTGTTGTGTGAATTGTAGGTTTTGAAAGTTGGAGTTTAAGGTGTTTTGTTGGTTTTGTTGTTGCCAATACAGAAATGTTTGATGTTGTTGCCACATTTCTTGGCTCGAAGCGCCTAGTGGGTTGGGGTTTGAAGATGAACCCGCGTTCGGGTTAGATGATGAACCCGGGTTTGAGGGATTCCACCCACCACCGAGAAGATTGAAGAAACTATCGTCGTTGCCTCCCGACATTGTTTTTGCGCTTAATCGAAGTTGAAAGATTGAGAGTATTGAGAGGATTTAGTAATGGAAGTGTGAAAAAATGGTGTTTTAATTGTGTATTTATACCTGTAAAAAGGCTTTTGATTTTTTTTTTTTTTTTTTTTTTTTAACTAGCCGTTAGGGGTGGTTTTGATTTTTTTAAACTTAACGGCTAGTAGCGTTCTGAGGACCGAAATGAAAATTTCTTGATTTTTTTTTTTTTTTTTTTTTTCGCCCTAACGCGTTACATGGGCAACGATGGAGGACCAACGGCGTTAAACAACAACACTTCCAAGGGTGTTACCTCATAAGATTGGGAGTGCTCTTATACACACTCAGATCCTTTATTAAAGAAAATAACCTAAATTATTTCCTTCTTTAAAAATATTGAATAAAATTTGAAACATACTCAAAAGCTGAAAGAAAGGAGAATTGAAGTCTTATCCCCATATGACACAACTAATTAAAGTGACATGCATGAAATGTCAAAGTGGGGTTTGCCTTAAAGTTTAGAAAACGGTTTTTAGATAAGAAGTACTTATCAAAACTGCATTTCTTATATATGTTAGTTGACTTTAGTTTTTGTGAGAAATTGAGAAATATGAGAAATCATTAAAATCGCAATTTGTAATCTTGATTCATAGTTTTTAACGAACTTTTTAAGTACAATTGTTTTTTTATTTGATTAGAAGCATATCGATGATTCAAAGTTTTGAAAATTTAACTTTTGATTCATATTATTTGCAAAATATCATATAAAATGTCAAAGTTTAAAATCAACTTAAGATTTCGGTGAATCTACATAAAAGTAACTATTGTAAGTCACCCGTTTACATTGAATCAACAAAAAAGATATTTCTACGTATAAAACTATGAATCAACGCGACTAAATGCATTTGTCACGTTTAATTTAGCTCAAAATTTCTCACGTTAAGAATTTCTTATTTGATCTGATTCTATTTTACTAACGTACGTTTAAGTTACAAATGTTTTTTGAACGAATTAACACAAACTCACTAAAGGTCAAAAGCACAAAGCTAGCGAAAACTTAGAAACTAAAACTTACAGTCTTACACACTCAAATATGGTAATGCAAATACCAGAAAAGCTTCAGCCGAAACCACCAAGTAAGGAATCGAATTAGAAGGAACATAAGCACCAAACTATTAGGTGATGTAGCTGAAAACAGATGATAATGTATACATAGCCCATGTAAGTATTTAAAATGGCATAATACTTTGGTTTTGTAATGAGATGGAATCGGTTTCTTCCGAAGATGGTTAATATTTTCATTTGGAGAGTCCTTCGTGACCGTCTTCCAACAAGGTACTCATATTTTTGTTTTGTAGCTATGTGTGGTACTCATATTTTTGTTTTTCAAACCCTAAACGTAAAGAGATAAAAGCCAAGTGTTTGTTATTAAGAATAAACCAGGTTCATCTTTGCATAACTCGAAAGTATATCCAAGAACCTAAACGTGTAAAAAGATCTCTTTGTTAAATTAAAATCATCACTTGATATTTTTTTTTCTTTCAAAATAATTGTTTTTTTCCATGTAATTCATTGACTTTCGAAAACTACAATAAATATTAACTAAACATTTATAGAACTATGCATGTTAAAATGACACACCAATTCATATACTTAAGTGTATTAAAAAAATTAGTTATTTTCCAAAATCTTAAATTGCATCATGTTCACTCTCATTGTGACAGTTATTTCGCATGTAAGAAATTTTCCAAAACTATGATTATTTAATATTCACAATGTCACAAAAAATTGCTTAAGCTACTATACCATTTGAAACCAACTAGATTTTAAAAGCATTATAGAAGAGTTTGCATCAAAGAAAATATTTAAACAATAAGTTTTATATAAGAACAAAACTTTAAAAAAAATACTTGTTAAACGAATATGCCTAGTTTTCGACCTTCACTTTAAATCTGAAGGAGCTTGAGTTGCCCAGTTTATTTAAAGAGGCAATTACATATTTACCCATTAAAATATACATATTTAAATATTTTAAAAACATGTTTAAACACCATTTATATTATGCACTAAAAAGTTATATTTTAACGTGATATACAAATATTCAAGTTTTACTACATATATACATGCAATCTCCACTTGTTCATATTATGAAACTATGAACCACAAACTATCAATTTTAGTTATATAAATCCAATACTACAAGTCAACCTTTTTGAACAACAATACTACAAGGCTTGAAGTATAAAATTTTGTGCTATTTACTCGATTTTTAATTACTTATAACTTAAAAAAAAATTACTTTATCCTTAAAAAAACCCCGTTTTAGTTTCTAACAAGGATTTGCCCCCGCCGCAACTTGGTTCCTTTGTGATAGGCGTTATTTTAGTTTTTAAAATTTCCATTGTGGCGTGAAGGAATTTCTACGACCCCTTTTTTATATCATTGCTGGTGCAATTGCTATCAAAATGTGTGCATTAGCTTGTTTCTGGCACGTTTGCCTTATGAGCCTTACATAGTTTGTTCTTATAACACTACATTGGCCATGGCTACAGGAGCTTTTACATAAGTGTGTTTCAAAAGTGTGACGATCATGTAGAAGCGACGAATATACATCTTAAAGCGTAAAGGAAAAATTCTCGTGTGTTCCCTGCACCATAATAACGCGTTGGAATTCTCATACGCCCAAATATAGTCGTCCAAGCCGATGTAAGCAAACGACATACCTGTATCTGATTATTCACCTAAAAAAGAGTAAAAGTTAATAGGAAGTCCAATTTTGAAATTACACACTGACACGGACACAGTGAGATAACTGTAAAAAACGTGTGTACCTTAAGCTTGAGCGCCACAAAAAATTCTGAACATACATTTATAATAGCCTAGCATCGGAACCTGAGTTTGTTGCTTTTTGGTTTTTAAACTGCTTAATCGGCACCTGAAGCATATGGTTGCAACAAATGCAATGGCACGTGCAATCCTAATTATCTAAAAGTGACTGGATGAATATCGTATGCTGCATACCAAAGAACATAAAGCAAGAGTGTCGGAACAGAAAACACTTGATGTCGGACGTAGTCTATCATAAGGCTCATTGGTGCAATTGTTCGCTTGGACGGGTTCCGCATGAACACCGTGTGAAGCAGTACATATCTGCGACCATGGTCGTAGTTATTAACTCATCAAGCCAAGATCCGGCAAATTTTAACTTTGTAAATTTGTGGGGAATAACCGTCATGAATTAACTTGTTCATATTCATCACAGCATGAATAAAATGCATCTATGAGGCTCGGTGAAAGAATCTTTCGTTGTCCGCGAAGCTTGTACCTGGACAGGTTGTCTTCTGTGAAAGTTCATTCTGTTCCATACCTAAATATTGTTGTGTCATCGAGCTGAATCTTTCCACTCGGAAGTATAGTTCAATCGTCAGTCGATGATGTTGACATATGATGTTCACGATAGCAAAACCCGTCTAGTCGCCCCCTCAAATCCCTTTTGTTGTTTCAAGAATCTTTGTGCAAAGGTTTGCACCATACGTATTGCTAGACCATTGTGGCAACGAAAGGAATTCGAGGGGAAGATGAGAACAGGGCAATATCTTAACCATCCCGTATCAATATTAGCAAATGAGGATTGCAACATTCTACCAAGTGGAAAGATTCCAACCGATGACACGGCTATTCATGTTGGGAACTATATTTAAAGTTGATAAGACAAAATACATGAAAGATGAAGGACTTTTGAAGACAAAGAAAGACAAGGGACCTACTTGCTAAAGAAGTATTTATTATATAGTCCCTTGTAGTCATTTGTAACCCCAGTATCTTTATTATATAAAGAGATACAGGGAATTAGGTTTAATAAGTGTCAAACAATGTAAACATCAGAAAAAGTGTGTGTGTGTGGGAAAACCCAGGCGTGGGTGTTATACCCCTTTATCACGTATACCTTATCACTTTACCAAGCGAACCCAACACAAATACCACGTTATTCAAACACAAACGTAGATAAGAAAGATTAAGATGAAGAACTTGGTGACTTGAATATGAATTCGTGTATGTAAGAGAGGTAGAGAGAAGAAAGATGAAACAATAAGATGTTGTATTGCTTCAAAGGAAAAACACACACACACACACTTCAAGCACCCTCAAATGACATACTTGAGGGGTATTTATAGTAAGAGAGGATGATGCCCTAAGGCTTGGCCATGGGCCTTGAGATGGACTTGGATTGGGCTTGGGTTACACTAACTAGACAAGGCTAGCTTAACTTAACTAATGCCCAATTAGCTTAGCCCAATCCACGAGCCCGTTGCCTATTCTATCACGATATCTAACACACATTACAAAGTTCCTAATCGTGAATGACCATCACTTCTAATAAAAATAATCAAGGCTAACAATCTCCCTGCGGTGGTCATTCAAATGATGCTCCACTTGATTAGGTCTTTAATCTTTTGAGCTTGAACTTTGTGAGTAGATATAGAATAGTCTTAATTCTTTGTTCCTTCATGCTTTGTGATCGCTAATGTGGTTGTCTGCCGTTGTCAACTTCGTTGGTTAGGTGTCTCCACGCCTTTCTCCACCATGCTCACACTTCTATTTGACTTTGATTTACCAATGACGTAGTTCTGGAGTCTTTAAACTTTGTAGATTCTTTGACATTGACGAAGAATCATCTCCTTTGATTATGATGAGAACTTTCATGTGTTGTTGGTATGAGCATGTGGCAAGTCTCGCACGATCAATCCGCTCCGAGCTTCCATAAGAAGAAAACATAAAACAAAGTTAGTAATAAGCGGATTCCGCACTTACAAGTTTGAATTTCGAGGGTGTTAACAAAGATAGTGTGAAAACACGCCTCTAATTCTCACAAGGGCCGTTCTCGAACCGAGTCCCACAAGTGAGATAACGCGATATACCGGTACATCTACATTCGGATGAGTCGTCAAGTACATCAAGCATCACCCCACGATCAGAGACCATTTGAGACACACTAAGTGTAATCCACGGAGAATTACCGGCGTGACTCGCTGTCGTGGTCGCTTGATGTTGACCCCGGCGGGAGTTTCCATTCAATCATTGAAGATCACGATGTGAAACTTCTCATAAATGTTCGCAAATTGCTAAGATCTGCGTAGGACTCTATAATATATCACTTGTGTCCTTATTGATGAACAACAAGCGATGTCATGTCAAGTGTTCCTATGAGATCTTTTGATGAATCTCGAGGCTCTAGACTCAATAAGTGCATTTTGGTTTTCCGGCGGAGACTAGGGAGAGGGTCTCCTCTTCAATACCAACGATCTCTAAGAGAAAGCCAATAGGTTACGTAGGGTTCCCCGTGAGAATGAAACAAACCTTTTAAGAGGAATTGAGTGGCTAGAAGGTTTAGTGCAATGCGTCACCGGGTCCATGACGCCTTTGTCTTCAATACCAAGTGTCATCTAGTGACAACCAAGAGTGATGAATTGAACCCGGTTTACGCCTCTAAGGTTGAATTATGGAGGGCTATTTCTTTTCACCCTTTCTCATTACATTTCTTTTTAATTCTTCAACCCTTCTTTCTCCTTTCTTACATTACTCCTTTTTCAATCATTCCTAAGGACTTCTAGTACTAACTATTTGTGATGTCCTTGGGTAGATCCCTCCTCTGGCGGATCATAGACGGATTTCCTATCCTTAGTCACCTTATAACCCATGATCGTCCTATTGTTGCCATAAAACCGTTTTCACGAAAATCTCTCGAGTGTTTATGATAGAAAACATGTTTGAGACAATCCGAGAGTTTTATATTTTCGTAAACACTCCCCTTCACATGTGCTTATAAGTTTTGACAAAATCGCACATAGAGGGTAGAGTTCGCACTTTTGAATTGATCGACTTTAAATGAACAAGACCGATTCGAGACACGCTTACATCACTAGAGAACTAGCTTGAAATTATTACCCGTCCTGGTCAAGTCCATAGAAAGTTTCTCGAGATGGTACATGATTGCTTGTCAATTCATTGGTTCCGACTGAGTCGAGCTCATTTGAGATTCAAACACCGATCATTAAACATTTTGATCACATTTTAATCACGTTTCTCCCCCTCAAAAATAGCATATCCATGATGTTTTTGAAACAAAATGATTAAAAGATATGTTCTTCGAAAAGCATTTGGAGAGAAACTGATTTAGCATGAATTTTGGAACAATTTTGGTTTTATACTCCCCCTTTAATAAAGCATAATCAATTAAAGGGTTTTAGAGGGATTTAAATTGAGCACAAAATATTTTGAAAGATTTTGAAAATCTTTTTGAACAATCTTGAAAAGGTGCTCAAGATGATGATGATTTTCACCATTTTTAAATGTAGTGCATCAAGCGTACACCTCATTTTTCGATCAAAGCACGAGTTTTGATTTGAAAATAATCAAAAGTCATCATTTCGGTCCGGTTTCGCATCGATGTATACGAAAGCCATTAATTTGAAGAAATTTTGAGAAACGACATGTTTTGAAAACATTTAAAGAACTCTCGCTCAAGCATCCGTACATGCCCGTATCATTGTTGAATGACATTTCTAGAAACGCATGTAATATCGATTATACGAGAGACATGTCGTGAGAAGAATATTTTTGGATTTTTGATTTTATATTGTTTTTGTATTTTTTGAAAATTTTCTATTTTTATATTTTGCTTTTGTTGGTTTTTCAAATTTTGTATTTGGTTTTTTGAAAAAAATATTTACAAAGAAGATTTGAAGAAAGAAAATTAAGTTGGGACAAGTAAAAGTGGAGTTAAGAGTGGAAGTAGAAAAGGATTTCCACATGCGAAGTAGGCATAAAGTTCTTCTTTACCACACGGGTATATGAACCTTCAACACTTTTACAAGCACCGCATCCACGAAGAAGAATTTTCACAAATAACAAAGTGTTAGAAGTACATGTTTCCTCACGGTGAGGGTGATCACTATCAACGGTTGTAGTGGATCTGACTTCCTTATCCGAATGATTGTCACTATTATCTGTGTTGGAGCAAGCATCAAAAATCTTTCCTGTGGGAATCCATCTAAGACCTATTGAGTTGAAAACTTTGCCCGTGGGTATCCACCTAAGGTAAGATCGAGGAGTTGTTTTCTTATTAGATGCAGCGGAAGACTCATTTTTTGAAGAACTACGTCCTGAAGAGATCCACCTATTAGGTTTCTTTTTGTTTGACATTTTATCAACGGGCTTGTTTCTATTTGGTGTCTTAGTGGATTGTGCCTTGCACGAGAATTATCTTTCTTGAGATATTGTAAGGCACATGCATCATGATTAGTGAAAAGACACATTTTTACATGTAGTACGTACAAATTCAATATTCTTGTTTAAAACATCGCTTTAACTTTGTCACTACACTCTTTTGAAATTGATTCTTGTTCGAAAAGACCTAGAATTCCTAGTGTTGTTTTCTAAGGGCATAGCATTTTCTTTTGCAACTACTCTTAGATGCAAGCCAATCCCTAGTCTTTTGTAGAGTGTTCCTAGGTAATGGTTTACTACTACTAGCGTGCCTTGAAATCTTGTAGAATTCATCACCCTAGATGTTGTACCTAGAATTCCGCCTTTTCAGTCTGACTTTTTCCTAGCTTCTTCTAGATAGTGATTGTTGACCATGTTGTTAGAACCAATGATTCTTTAACTGGATTTTGGTCACATTCCGTGTACTATTCCTAGAAATGCCGTGTAATCACTTTTGGTGTTTCAAAGAATTGCTTTTCCTTTTTCAAAACTTTTGATAATTCTCTTTTAATAGGCGTGGACCTGTGGAGTGACTGCTTTTGACAAATCATTTTTCTCATTGACTTTTGGAGGAGGCATAGAAATGTACATTTTGGTTTGGAAACCGGTTTGGGAACATTTGCTTTCTCCGCAATCAATGGTTTTGTAATCACAGCTTCCACTACCTTTCTTTTTTGAATTTCCAATGAGCCCTCAAGAGATCATTTTAGCTTTCATGTCATTGTAGGCACGCCATACGACGCTTTTCATACTTGCATTCCTCGCTTTTTCGATCAAGTTGTTTAAAATATGAGATATTTTCTTTTCAAGTTTCATAAGAGCTTTTTCATATTTTGAAACAATTTCGAGGTCTCATCCTCGAGTCTTTCATGATCTTCAATGTAATATGTTTGCAAAATGATGGACATGGTATCGGTAGTCATAACATCTTCAAGAGAGAATCATTCAAATTTTCTAAAACTTTGATGTGTTCAACACTTTCATTAGCTTGCTTTACCAGGATTTATGGTCCTTGACAAAGCACTGCTTTTTCAAAAGCGCTTGTTCAACATGAATTACCCTCGCACCGATGGCGCTTAACGGAGGGCAATTTGGGTTTTAAAACTCTTTGTTTCGTCATCATGACGAGTAAACCGATGTTAGTTGTAATATTGGTTTTAGACTTGATGTCTCTTGAAGATACCCAATTTAGTTTTAACGTCATCTAAAATGCTTCTAGTATCACTTGTGTTAAAAGGATTGTTTGAAGACATTTGTTAGATTTTCGAAAGAGATTTTGAGACTACAACCGGTTTTGAAACCGATTTTGAAACAGTGTTGACACTTTGTTTGAAACACTTGGTGTTATGGAAAACTTTGACGTTTCTTTTTGATTAACAAAAGTAATCCCATTAATTTTGTTCCATTTGTTATAATCAATCGGTTTAAGATCTCGATTCTTTTGTTTCATTTTGATCTACTCTCCTCGCCTAGTTCCAACGCTTCAAGAGAATCACGAACAATTATGGGTTCATGCAAAGGTTGTCCATTGTTCAACACATTCCGCTCTTTTCCGAGCTTTCTTGAGGAACGAAGGAGGTGAGTTACCAAGAGCCATTTTATGTGAAGTGTGAAAATCGGATTTGCTTGATTAGAAAGCATCTTGTTTGTTTTAGCGGAATGACCCGTTGTAAGAAGCAAATTATCCAATTTTTGATAGTTTCATTTTATCCGTAATTTCATCAAGAAGAGAATCTTCTCGCTTTGAAAAATCAAGAATCAACTGCTTTCTCTTTTTCAAGATCGAAAAAGTGCTTTTTGTTTAGACAGTTGGTCATTTAGTTCGTAAATTTCCTTGTGTAAAGATTTTATTTTCAAGTTCGATTCACATCAAGTGTATCATACTTGAGTTGCAATTGTTTTCTCTTAAAATGTAATCTCGATAACCAATTTCTAATTCTCAAATTTTGTTTGTATGAAATTCATAGGCTTTGGCGTGCTCCTTGTAACTCTCAAGCTCGGTCAATTTTTATTCGCGGCCTTAACCTCGCGATTGACCGTTCTTACTTTCTCAACTTCAATGCCACATTGATTGATTAATGATTCAAAATAAGCACGAAGTTTCCTCATCATTAGCACCATTTTGTATCACTTGACCTCCATTAGGATCCATATATGGAGTTTCGAGTTAACATTGCTATTAACTTGCTCTCCCACATATGTGTCATAATAAGGTTCGGAGACACGAATGTGGCTTCTCATGAGTAAACGAATGTGGTACCTCATTGAGTGAATCTGTCGTGAGACAGGAGTTGTGTCATAAGTACCGCTTGATGTTGTGGCTTGTTGATTGATTGTGTGACCGAGGTTGCGATATCGTTTGCTTTATCTTCCCATTTTGGCTACCGAATTTTATTTCCTCGGCAGTCAACTCAATTCCCAACTCTTCTTTTTCTCGCTAACATCAACATGTATTGGATCTTTTCAAGCTTTGTCATTGGAATGACACTAGATCCCTAATCTTGTCTTTGAGGTTTGGAGGTAGCATTCTCAATGTAAGTCATAAAACAGCTTATTCCCATTTTGATATCCCATATTCTCGATTCACAATCGACCCCTTGATGTCCATATCCATAATTCCCAACGATCGGAGCGCAACATTGCCATTCGATTACCCATCGCTTATTCCCAACATTCGTCCCATCGATTTCCAACATTCTCACCCAACCGACACCACGATACGGAACCGCTGACACCCATGCGATCGCTAAATGCTTTATCCAATAAAGAAAATACCGCTGCAAGGTCGCTTACTTCACCTTCGTGGATCGGTGATTCCTTGTTCCCGGTATTGTGGATACGGTTGTTGAATGACTTGTTGTTCTTGTGGATAGAATTGTTGTTGAGGTTGTGGAATGTATTGCCGCAAGTTGTTGTTGGTGGAAGATGATGAAGCTTGTTGTTGTGTATTAACCAAGTTTGAGTCTTAGCAATAAGTGCCAATGGATCATGATTCTTTGCCAATCTTTCTTTCCCGACTTCATTCGCTTGACCTGATTTTGTTTCGAAAATCGCTTAGTTGATCAAAGTTCACCGATGTAAGTCTTTTGTTTGGTTGACAATAGTGACATATCGTCCCCATTCTTCCGGAAGATTATTCAGAACTTGATGTTTTGAACGATTGTTCGGGTGCCAACTTGTTTCGATAAGCTCATTCATCAAAGTGCAAAACCTTCCATAGTAGGATTCAATGGATTCTCCGGTGTAGATGTAAACTTTTCCCATTCGCTTAGCGCCTTGTTCTCCATGTCTTGTTTACCAATTTACGCTCCAAAACATAGCCGCTCTAACACGCTCCCACATATCGAAGCGCTTTCACAACCGCTCACCGCAAAGAAAGATGTCTATTGGTAAACCCGCTTGGATAATATGAATTGCCATGTCATCTCGTGATCGACTTGTTTCGATCCTCTTCAAGTATTCGATTCGGTTTGAAGATGAGAGGATGGTGGGATGGAGGTGTTGCATCTGCATTTCCGTGGACATGGACTTGTCGAGGCTTGAAGGGTCTATCCCGAATGGATTTAATCATGAGTTTCCCATTAGGTTTGGTCTTGATGTAGCGGAGCATTCGACTTGTCCATTGAAGATAACCACCTTTTGCCAACATAGGAGGTCGGTTTTCAAAGACCGGCCGCATGAATGTCTTGTTGAGTTGCCATTGATGAAGGTATGTTATGATAAAGTTGATGTAGGATCGATTCAACGATAAAGGAGTTGTGGTTGATGAAGATTAAGCTCGGTTGAGGTGTTTCAAAAGTCGTACTCAGAACCTTGGTTCTTAAAAATTTTCGCCAAAATTTGAAATTCACTATAAAATCAATTCTAAGGTCGTATGAAAATTTTGAGTTATGACAATTTTGACGCCAAATTTGACCGAAAAATTTGAATTTAGGCCCAAAATTTGAATTTTGACCAAAATTTTCACAGTTAAACTAAAATTTAAATCTCGTAAAAATTGAACGTTTAGTCTTCTCAAAATTTAATTTTTTTTTTTTTTTTTTTTTTTTTAAACCTTAGGCGAGAAAGAGCTTAGGCGTAGACCAAAGAAGTTACGAGTAGGATATGGTTACGAGTAGGATATGGTTACGAGTAGGATGTAGTTACTGAGTAGGATCTTATGCGTGGAAGCTTAGGCGTAGGATTCCTTAGGCGAGGATCTTATGCGTGAAAGTATCTTACGCGTAACCTTAAGCTTATGCGTAGACAAAAAGTTACTCGTAAACCTTACGCGTAATTGTGAAGTTATGCGTAGAGTTACTCGTAAGCTTTTAGCTTATGCGTAAACTATGGTTAAGAACCAAAATCCTTTACACCGCCACACGTAAGTAAGGGATATCCACAAGTCGAAGTGTTCCACACACTTATCCAAGTGAGGGAAGCACCGAGTAATGCTTATAGCTCAAGATTCTTCACCAAAAGTTACGAGTAGAAACTTATGAGTAGTTGACTTTCTTACGAGTAGAACTAGGTTTTGACCTACTGTAAAAATTTCCAATGATTCAACCAATTTCTCTTGCACGATAGCCTTAAAACACTCAAATAACACAAAGATGTTAACCTTTTCACCCAAAGTGCTTAGAAAAGTTACGAGTAGAAAACTAGGGTTTTGACTTTTGACTTCTACTGTAAGAAATTTCCAACGATTCAAATGATTTCGCTTGCACAGATATCCTTAAAAACACTCGAATAACCCAAAATGGTGACCTTTTTCACCCAAAGTGGTTAGAAAAGTTACGAGTAGAAATGACCAATGAACCAAAACGAGTTCAAAAGTGAAGAAAACACGTAAAGCTTCTAACTTTTGCAAAAACTAAAACTTTAGCACCAAATAAACCTTAAACCACAAGAATCTTGAATTTTTAGTGCAAAATTAAAGCTTTAAGTTTGATAACTATGAAAACGCGAGCCTTTACGCGTAATACCAAGCTTCAAAACAAACACAAACACTCCTAAACCATTGTTAGGCGATTGATACCAATTGTTATGACCCTTTATCACATATACCTTATCAACCAAACGTGTATACCCACGTTAATACACAAACAGTATGCGTAGAATAGAAAGAAGAAAAGATAAAGAATAGAACTTGGTGACTTGATGTATAATTCGTATGTATGTTTAGAGAGGTAGAGAGAAGAAAGATGAAACAATAAGATGTTATATTGCTTCAAAGGAAAAACACACACACACACACACTCAAGCACACCCCTCAAATGACATACTTGAGGGGTATTTATAGTAAGAGAGGATGATGCCCTAAGGCTTGGCCATGGGCCTTGAGATGGACTTGATTGGGCTTGGGTTACACTAACTAGACAAGGCTAGCTTAACTTAACTAATGCCCAATTAGCTTAGCCCAATCCACGAGCCCGCTGACTATTCTATCACGATATCTAACACACATTACAAAGTTCCTAATCGTGAATGACCATCACTTCTAATAAAAATAATCAAGGCTAACAGTGGGATGCCTAGGGTTTTGGTGAATGTCGACATATAGTGTTTAGCCTCAAGGATCATTGATCCCTGTTAGATTGTAACCGTCTTAGAGTTGATCGTCTAGGATTAGGGCTGTAGATGTGTTTTGTAGAACACATGATGATGACGAAGAAACCTTAATAATAACAATGATAGTTTGATTATTCCGCTGTGCATATATATATATTGTTCATTGTTATTTGTGCTTTATTGATAATCCTAGATAAGGTCTAAACAACCTAGAGCATCGATTCTAACAATTCATTGGATAAGATTCAATTCTACCCGACTGCATACATATGGACAATTCCAAACAAACGTTAGTTACAAAAATGTGGTTACCCATTATTCTGAAAGGTGAGATAAGCGCATATACAATATGAGGATAGTGGCATTCCTAATAGCATTATTACAGTATTAGAATTAGAACAAACTGAGACAGGAACACATACATGGTAGTTGGCAGGTAACATTATTTGATGTGAAACCTTTTATATGCATTATTCGTGGGTCCTGATTTAGCATACAACAACAGTAATACGTACGTGTTAAATACGTGCACCAAACACTACGTAGACATACGTGTATTCCTTACTTAATCCACGATTTCACTAACACGTCAAAACTAACAGAAAAACATGAATAATGATAACGAATGCGGCTCATATATATGTATACAATAGCGATACCAGGCAACCAACATGGTGCGGCAATACACATTCGATGCGACCGCCGTTACTACGCTATGGCCAAGGAAATGTATACGCGTTGGTCGGCATATTATCATCATCGCCTATAGATTGGTAGACGGCTAAAATTCAGGCATACAATAGCACTGCCAGGCAACAAACGGTGCCCGCAAGACTTGTTGCTGCGTTATAATAAAAGGCCCGGCAAGATAACACCATTTTAAAGGTAACCGCTGCTATTCAAAAGCGTTTAGGGTATTCAACAATAGGATGTTTGCGCCACTTGTAACAGCCTATTACCTCGGAAAGTGGTGTTCAGGATTCGACCAACAAAAGCAATCCCAATACGTCGGTGGTAGGATTATTTTGTCTTGGCCAACATCGACCGATCAAGAATCGCCCAATGATAGGTCGAAACCCCAAAAAATAAAATTGTATGTTAAAGCTCCTTAAAAGGGAAATACATAGCCGCCACGACCGAAATGAAAAAAAGAGAGACTAAACTTGAAGAAAACCCATTAAGACCACTTGCGCCTCCAAATAATGACCCATTTTAGCAACTAAATGGCTACTGATCCGCTGCGATGTAATAATCGAATATTGTTGTGTTATCGAGTGGAGTCTTCCCACCTGGAAGCACATTTCAACCTTCAGTCGCTAATCTTAACATGTGATGTTCATGGTAGCGAAACCCCGTCTGATCGCCCCCTCAAATCCCTTTTGCTATTTCAACAATCTTTGTGCAAACGTCTGCACCAAACGTATTGCTAGACCATTGTTATAACGAAAGGAATTCGAGTGGAAGATCAAAACATGCCGGTACCTTAAACATCTCGCGTCAATATTGGCAAATGAAGATTGCGATATTCTTCCGAGTGGAAAGATTCCAATCGATGACACGACTATTAAGTTCGATAAGAAATACTATGAGCCGTTTCTCTAGTGCCTAAAATTTTTAGAAAGATCATATCTGACATAGTTTCTAATGTTTTTAAACGATGCCAAACGGCACGAATATGGTGTTTGATACTTTAAAGTAAACCATGATGCCTATCGTAGTCCATAAATGTCAATCTCTGTTTCACCCCAATACGCTCGCTCATAACCGATGTCACCCAAAACCCAACCCGGTAGCTAATCTGGAAAGTTAATACGTTTTTGCATACAGTTCTAAATACGCGGACCGAATACTACGTAGACATACGTGTATTTCTCACTTAATCCACGATTTCACTAACACGTCAAAACTAACCGAAAAACATGAAAAATGATAACGAATGAGGCTCAGATATATGTATACAATAGCGATACTAGGAAACAAAGAAAACTTCCAAACCTGAATATCGTAAGAAGGCTAAAAATACTAGCAGTGAATGAAGATAATAGAAGGATTTGTGCGACCTATTGGCCGACGGTTGGGTTGAAAGATGATGGAATTTTTACACCAAGCCACCTTAGCAGAATTATGTGCTCTATTGGTTCCTGCTACCGCCTTGTTATTTTGTCATTAGCTTGAGCTACATCATTTGCTATTTATTGTCTGTATATCTTGAGGCGGTAGTAAAGGCCCTTCATGGCTGCAATAAATGAAAGACATGTGAGTTTCTAAAAAAGTTAGACCCTAACATCATCAAGTATACACAACCATGAGACAGGTTCCAGAATAAGTAAAAAATACATAACCGAATTACCTAATGACACTGAACACCGTCAGTTGAAATTTTTATGTAGACCCTCAAAATGTACTTCTGTCACTCCATTTGTACCTTAAATAACAGTAAAGATGATTGTGTCAGTATGAGGTAACTCGCAAGTGATATCTTGCTCTAAATGGAAAAAAAATACGGATATTTATAATGCAAGACTTTTATTACAATCCACTGTATAGATTCGCATACCTGTATTAGACGATGATGCGTGTTATCTATTACAAACCCTTTCTTACGTGCATGTTCAAGGAGGTTATCACCATCGACTTGGTAAAAGAATCTTTCGTTGTTCGTGAAGCTTGTACCTGCATAAGTTGTACTCTGTGAAGGATCCTTTTGTTCCATACTTGAATATCGTTGTGTCATCGAGTTGAATCTTTCCACTCGGAAGTATACTTCAATCGTCAGTCGATGATGTTGACACGCGATGTTCAGGATAGTGAGACCCGTTTAATCGCCCCCTCAAATTCCTTTTGCTGTGTGAAGAGTCTTTGTGCAAAGGTCTGCACCAGACGTATTGCTAGACCATTGTCACAACGAAAGGAATTCGAGGGGAAGATGAGAACCGGGCAATATCTTAAACATCCCGTATCAATATTAGCAAATAAAGATTGCACTATTCTACCGATTGAAAAGATTCCAATCGATGACACGACTATTTAGTTCCGTAAGATGCAACGCATTCTGACTGCATACATATGGGCAATTCCAGACAACCCTTAGTTACAAATATGCAGCTGTCCATAATTCTGAAAGGTGATGTAAGAACATATACAATATGAGGATAGTGACATTGCAAATACTATTATTACAATATTAGAATTATAACGCATCGATAGAGGAACACCGATAAGGTTTTAAAAGGTACCTTTTGAGGGTCGCTTAAGCCCTTATTTGATCACTTTTGTATCCGTTATTGCTTAATATCGCCTTTTCACTTTTAGGTCTCTTGAAGGCAAAATGCCGGAATGGCACTCATTTGGACGAAAAGGCGCGATTATATGAAGAAAATGGCCAAAGTCGAATCGAGACACTCAAAGTCTGAAAACATAAGCGACGGCCGGTGTCAATTGCGACACCGTCGGAGGATCTTTGTGATGGGACGAAGCCAAAATCCCATTTTCAAGTGACGACGCAAGTTATAAAAGAGAGTAGTCGTCGAACTCGCACGGCCTAGATGTAATCCGAACGACGCCGAAGTCAAGAGACGACGTCACAAGCATAAGGTGACGCCGTCGCAAGTCTAACGCGCAAGAAGAAACCCTAATGACGGCTACACGACGCGCCACAAAACATAAGGTGACGCCGCATATGTAATATTATATATAGAATCCGAATTTTCAAGATTGTGTGTGTAGTCTTTGGAGTAAAACCTAAACCGAACCAAGGCAGTCTTGTACAAGATTTTAGGGTTCAAACCCTATCTTACACCAAGATAAGTGTTTTACTTCATTAATACAATTATGTCTTTGATTATTTGTGTGTATGCTTGCATGTTTTCCATGTCCGCTAATTTACTTGTGTGTTTGCTAGGGAGTATGAAACTTAATTATTGAATATTGATCGTTGACTCTTATCTTAGTTGATTAATGATCTAGTAATGCGAAAGGTCATTCGTTGTGTACTTAATGCTTGATTAAATCTTTGTGAACCTTAGAATATGATTCCTTGAGTAGTTGTAAGCTAAACCATCCAAAGAGTGCCTTAGAGTAAGAGTTTATTATCCCAGTGGTTTTGTAGACGAGACCCTTTGGTAAGTTCAAAGAGTTAGGAGAAACGCATACCCTACAACCTTAGACACACAACGCAACTAGGAATAAGGACGTGACAATTCAACCACCAATAGGAGATAATTAAGGAGTAGTAAAACCTAAGTAAACACATCTTTAAACTATCATACAAGCACACATTAATTAGACATAGACTACATACATCTTAGATTAGATAATTAGATAAGTAGAGTAATTGGTAGAAATACCAACCCCCAAATTCAAACCCCGAGATTCGTACCTTTCCTTTCCTTAAAAATATAAAAGATAAAAATAATCTTCCTCAACCCCAACCTTAGCATAGTAACTTCTCACTAGCATTCCTATTCCCTAGAGAACGATATCAATACCCGTGGCTTACCCTAATACTACACTACAACGATTAGGTTCAACGCCTGGGTGTTGAAAACTTGCTCGATGAAAAGGAAGTTCCTTTGACCCCGAACGACGCGTGGCGTTATCAAGTTTTGGCGCCGTTGCGGGAATAGAATAGCTAGTTAGTAGTCCACCCGCTTAGGTTTCTTTACTTGATTCCTATCAAGTAAACTTTTTTTTCTCATTCTTAGCTTTCTTAGTCTATCCCCTTCTTCGTGACCTTTGTTCGTAATCCCATTACTTTTCATCATGGAAGGTGATAACCACCCACCACCAATTGACCCGCCAAGAGCCCGTACTCTTGGTGAATACTCGAGACCAAGCCACTTAGGCTATAGGAACACCATTGAGCTTCCCGACCAAGCCCAAAATACGGCCTGCGATCCGACACCATCCGCCAGTGCAAAACGGATGTGCATTCCACGGACTTCGTTCAAGATCCAAATCAAGATCCGAGGATTTCTCAAACCGCCGATTCCATCGACCTTGATGCTACTACTCGGAGACCACGCTACCGTGTCTCTTCCAATTCTCTCACGGGACCAAGCTAGTAATTGGCTTGAGCGACTTCCCACCGCTGCATCTCAAGTTGGGATGATCTTACCTCTCGCTTCCTTGCTCAATTTTTCCTACCGGGAGAACCACTAAACTTAGGCGAGACATCCCGACGCTTCAACAACTCCAAGGTGAGTCTCTACAAAGCATGGACTCGATTTAAGGACCTACTCAGAGACTCCCCATCATGGCATTGATCTTTGGCTTCAAATCCAAATCTTTTATGACCATACCGATTTCATCACCGACGATCCATTGATCGAGCCACGGTGGAAGGCTCAATGACTTTAATGCGTAAAAATCTTGGGATATTATAGAGGAGCTTCGATCAAAACTATGAAGATTGGAATAAATCTCCACGAAACTCCGGTTAACGTAGTTAATGCCATATCAACTCCTTTTGAATCTTCCGACACCCTCGAGGAGCATTTGAGTGCCATTGAGAGAGGATTGATTATCTTATGGAAAGGCAAAGAAGAGTCCCCGCATAAATTCCTCGAGAAGTCACAACCGACAATTCAACCAACCACCCCACACCTTTTTCGAATCCCAAGTCGTGAGCAAAACCCAAATTCAAAGGCACTTCCGCTCTACTTTTCCAACACCACTTTAACCGAGCTTCAAGGAACAAAGAGGAGTACATGGCACTCATACGAGAGATTAGCCAAATTTGAAGAGGAGGTTTATAGGCAGAGAGGAAATGCAAGCGAAATGACGGAAATGTTGAATTTGGTAATTGAATTTACCAAAACAAAAGTTCCCGAAGGTACTAGTAAGAAGCAACGATTGTCCTCCCACTTCGCTTTGTTAACGCTGCTTCCATTATGCCCGAGGATACAAGGGTTGAGATGAGGAAAACCGAGGAAAGCAAGAAGGAGGAGTATGTGCCTAATGATGAGCCCGAGACCATTGAGTACTACCTAAGCACGAAATTAACAAAAACCATTGCAAACCAAGTAAACAAATTTAGGTACAATGAAGTTCTTAGGGAGGCTCTTGAAGGAAAATGCCGGAAGAAGAGTATGACGCTTGCCTATGGGACCCTGTATGAGTTGGTCATAAAAACCATTAACAAGAAAATGAGACACCATAGCGAATTTCGTGATACCATGTAGCATAGGTGATATTGATAATATAAATGCCTTAGCCGATCGGGGACCGATGTGAACATAATGCCATTATCAATCTATAATAAGTTAACCAAGGAGAAACCAACCAAGACCGATCTTAGACTTTCCTTAGCTAATCACACCTATGTTCACCCCATAGGAATCGCGGTGGATGTTCTAATTGAGGTGGCTAATATCGCTTATCCGGTGGATTTCGTGATCATTGATGCCGAGGAAGACAAAACGTGCCCCTCATTCTTGGGACACCATTTCGCCACCGCCAAGGCAACCATCAAATGCGGAGGGGCATCATGATACTCAAAAGTGGGAAGGGCGCTAGGATACCCATCATCCCAAGGTACCCTCTTAAGATCATGGACATGATTACGGTGGAAATCAAAAAGCCCCTAGCAATAGTGTTAAGAAGAAGATGAATGACCGGAAAAAGGGCTTAGGGACTTTATGGTTCAAGGATTGTATGCAACTTTGTGGAAACCCGACAAGTTAGGAAATAATCCCACTTCGATACCTAAGACACAAAGGATCCCTACTGAATTTCTAAAAGGAGAAAAAGTACTTATATACAAATCACGGATAAGGGCATTACGAGGTAGAAACAAACCAAGATGGTTTGGACCTTTCCTGATGAAGGAAACCAATTTAAAAGATAAAACCGTCACCATAATAAATAACATTCGCAAGGAATCCAATCGTAAGCATACAACGCTACACCCTTTCGACGAAGGAAAGCGAAGGAAGAAGGTGGCGGTAATGAAGTAACGTAGGAACACGACTACGAGTCTAGCTACAAGACTCTTAAATAAAGAAAAGCACTTCGTGGGAGGCAACCCATGCTTAATTGTTTGCTTGTTAGTGTCATATATCTTTTATTGATTGTTTATTCTCATGTTTAATTTTGTAAAATGCTTTATTTTGTTTTTAACCTCGTCTTAATTGCATATAAAGGTATTTTACATAAGGGATAAGTGTAGGGAGGATTACACGCGTTTTCAAGGAAACGTAAACATGAGAATAACAATTCATTAAAAGATATATTTCGTGTTTGTTCGGTCAAATGCTTGTATCGAGTCATAATGGATGTTTTGCGAAATTTTCCGATTCTAAAGATATAAATTTTCCGAATTTTTCCGAAAATCGCACCGGTTTTGTCGGGATAACTGACGGCGTCAGATCGCTACTGACAGTGACAGAAGGAGTAAAACAACATTACTTTTTCTCGTTTTACGAGCTACTTGAAAAAATTGGAATTTTCGGTCTTAATTTTCCGAAATTTTGTAAACATCCATTCCACAAGCATTATATCCTAGTTTAAATCGAGTCTTATATATATTATTACCGATTTTCGCGAAGGTTTCGTTTGTTTTCTTCAAGTGTGCAGGTTTAATTTATCAAGAGAAGTTACATAAGATTGGAAGGAGCTTTTCACGCATAAATTCTTCGTGGAAAGGATTTAACCACCACTTCACACACGGATCCTACCGAGCTAATCGGGGGTACTAGTTTCTTCGTTTTAATTACCTTCCAATTATCATAACTTTGATACTTTCGGGAACATTGGGGACAATGTTCGGTTTAAGTGTGGGGAGGGAAAATAAACCGAACTTTGTAACTATGCTTATCCTTGATTATTTGCTTTGTCCAATTGTATTTGTGTAATAAACCATGAGAAAATGTCGGTTAGGGTAATTTTGGCACCAAATTTAAAATTTTTCATGACATATAAGAGTGGGCCATTAGTTTTAACAAAAGCGTCTCACGGATAGGAAGTTGCATGACTAGCACAAAAACCCTTTACCACCTAAATTCCACCCAAAATGTGAGGATCGCCCTTAGATTAGTAGGAATTAAAAGCATTCATCTTTAATGCTTAGAGTGTAAACCGGTAGTATATTAGATTCTAGAACTTGTTTTGTGATGCATTCCAAGATCGCAAGTAAGACTACACTTGTGTAGTTAGGAATAACTAAATGATAAGAGGCATTAGGATAACCCTTGTTTGATACCGTAATATAATGACTTCTTCCACATCGGTTGAGTAATTCCCCACACCCTGCGTTGTACTCATTTTTAGTACACGATACCCCTAGTTAACCCTCGAGCCTATCCTTTTCGCGGTTCTCATGATGTTTCGGTTTTCCTAATATCAATGAAAACATTGTTTACACCCCCCCCAAATATACACCCAAATCGCCTTAGCTACCCCATGTGCACTCACTTTTAGTGCATTATTGTTATCACCCTAAACCCTTAGTTCGCTTATCTAGTTGCTTGCATGAGTTGCTAAGTCGAGTCATATCCTTTGTATACGCTTTGGAACGATTGGGATTCATGGGAAAAGTTAAAGTTTATGAAATGACGGAAGGAACGTTAATTCAAATTCCTTTATTTGCGTAATAATGTACCCCAAGTGTTTTGATCTTTTCAATACGGGTCAAATTAGTGTTAGAGTAATAAAAACTCAAGTGTAGGGATGTGCCTATAAATCCTATTATTTTGATGTTACCAGAGGATGGTAGAGTAAAGTGTATGAAAAAATAGAAAAAAAAAAAAATAAATAAATAAAAATAAAAAAAAACGGGCTGCCATCCTACATCTATCCTTTAAATTTATGTTTGTTTATTTCAGCTAGTTAGAGTTTAGGGCTTAGCAACGCCATTCTTCGTATGCTTGTAACATAAGAGATTTTTGACTTGCCACCACTATATTGCCTATCCCACCAAACCTTTTGTTTCCCTACCGTAAGCCTAACATTACAACCCTTTAAAGCCCTCTTTGATAGTCTTTCCTAGGTGCTTACGCCAAAGCGATGGAGGTTTGATCTATTCTTAAGCCTATGGTAATCTATGTACTAGGACCGGTTAATGAGTGTTTATCTTCCATTTCCAATTTGTTATATTTCATATACACCGAGAGATGTGAGTATCCAAACACCCATGTGAGGTACTAGTATGTGATTCCGTGCTTGTTATGACTTTTGCAGGGCTTATATGTGTTGTGGACCGTTTTGAGCGAATGCTTCATGACCCTAAATTATAAATTAATTGGCTAAAAGCACATTTGCTTGAGGACAAGCAAATACCAAGTGTAGGTATATTTGATAAGGTTTTAAAGGTATCTTTTAAGGGGTCGTTTAAGCCCTTATTTGATCACTTTTGTATCCGTTATTGCTTAATATCGTTCCTTTTCACTTTTAGGTCTCTTGAAGGCAAAATGCTTTGAATGGCACTCATTTGAATGAAAAGCGCGATTATACGAAGAAAATGGCCAAAGTCAAAATCGAGACACTCAAAGATCTTTGAAAACATAAGGTGACGGCGTCAGTGTTAATTGCGGCGCCGGAGGATCTTTGTGACGGAGACGAAGCCAAAACTCCCATTTTCAAGTGACGACGTCAAGTTATAAAAGAGTAGGCCGTCGCAACTCGCACGGCCTAGATGTAATCCGCACGCGCCGAAGTCGAAGAGGACGGCGTCACAAGCATAAGGTGACGCCATCGCAAGTCTAACGTGGCCAAGACGAAACCCTAATGACGCGACGACGGCGGCCACAAAACATAAGGTGATGACGTCGCATATGTAATATTATATATAGAATCCGAATTTTTCAATATTGTGTGTGTAGTCTTTTGGGTAAAAACCTAAACCGAACTAAAATTTGTCTTGTACAAGATTTTAGGGTTCAAACCCTATCTTACACCAAGATAAGTGTTTACATCATTAATACAATTATGTCTTTGATTATTTGTGTGTATGCTTGCATGTTTTCCATGTCCGCTAATTTACTTGTGTGTTTGCTTAGGAGTATGAAACTTAATTATTGAATATTGATTGGTTGACTCTTATCTTAGTTGATTAATGATCTAGTAATGCGAAAGGTCATTCGTTGTGTACTTAATGCTGATTAAATCTTTGTGAACCTTAGAATATGATTCCTTGAGTAGTTGTAAGCTAAACCATCCAAGAGTGCCTTAGAGTAAGAGTTTATTATCCTTAGTGGGTTTTGTAGACGAGACCCTTTGGTAAGTTCAAAGAGTTAGGAGAACGCATACCACAACCTTAGACACACAACGCAACTAGGAATAAGGGCGTGACAATTCAACCACCAATAGGAGATAATTAAGGAGTAGTAAAACCTAAGTAAACACATCTTTAAACTATCATACGAGCACACATTAATTAGACATAGACTACATACACTTAGATTAGATAATTAGATAAGTAGAGTAATCGGTGAAATACAACCCCCAATTCAAACCCGAGATTCGTACCTTTCCTTTCCTTAAAAATATAAAAAGATAAAAATAATCTTCCTCAACCCCAACCTTAGCGTAGTAACTTCTCACTATCATTCCTATTCCCTAGAGAACGATATCAATACCCGTGGCTTACCCTAATACTACACTACAGCGATTAGGTTCACTTTGCCTGGGGTGTTGAAAAACTTGTTTCGACAAAAGGAAGTTCCTTTGACCCCGAACGACGCGTGTAGCGTTATCAAACACATCTGAGGTAGTTGGCGGTAGCATTATTTGCTAGCAAACCTTTTATATACATTATTTGTGGGTCCCGATTCAAAGATACAAGAACAAGATATCGATAACGCCACACGCGTCGTTCGGGTCAAAGGAACTTCCTTTTCTTGAGCAAGTTTTATAACACCCTAGGCGTTGAACCTAATCGCTTTAGTGTAGTAATTAGGGTAAGCCACGGTATTGATATCGTTCTCTAGAGGAATAGGAATGCTAGTAGGAGTTACTACGTTAAGGTTAAGGTTGAGGAAGATTATTTTATCTTTTATATTTTATGAAAATGGAAAGGTGCGAATCTCGGTATTGGATTGGGGGTTGGTATTTCTGGGATTACTCTACTATTATCTAATTATCTAAACTAAGGTTGTGGGAGTCTATGTCTAATTAATGTGTGCTCGTATGATAGTTTAAAATGTGTTTACTTAGTTTGTATTACTCCTGGTATATCTCCTATCGATGGTTGAGTGTCACGCCTTATTCCTAGTCACATGTGTGTCTAAAGTTGTGGGTATGCTTTCTCCCTAACTCTTCTAACTTACCAAAGGGTCTTGTCTACAAACCCACTGAGATTATAGACTCCTACTCTAAGGCTCTTCGGATGGTTTAGCCTACAATTACTCGGTAATTATACTCTAAGGTTCACAAAGATGAATCAAGCATTATGCACAACGAATGACCTATCGCACTACTAGATCATTAATCAACTAAGATAAGAAACAACCAATCAATATTTAATAATTAAGTTTCATACTTCCTAAGCAAACACACAAATAAATTAGCTGGACATGGAGAACATGCAAGCATACACACAAATAATCAAAGACATAATTGAATTAATGAAGTAAAGACTTATCTTGGTGTAAGATAGGGTTTAAAACCCTAAAATACTGTACAAGACACCTTAGGTTCGGTTTTAGGTTTTACTCCAAAGACTCTCCACACAAAGCGAAAAATTCGGATTCTATATATAAGATTACAATTGCGACGGCGTCACCTTATGTTTAGTGACGCCGTCGTGTCGCCGCCATTGTGGTTTCGTCTTGGCACGTTAACCTTGCGACGGCGTCACCTTATGTCCGCGCCGTCCTCTTCACCGGCGTCGTCTCGATTGCATCTAGGCCGTCCGAGTAGCGACGGCCTACTCTTTCACAACCAGACGCCGCCACTTGAAAATACGAAGTTTTGAGACCGTGTCGTCACAATAATTTTGGGACGGCGTCACAATGAGCACCGACGCCGCTTCTACTTTCAAAGAATCGTGAGTGTCTCGATTTCGACTTTGGCCATTTTCTTCATATATTCGCGCCTTTTCGTCCAAATAAGTGCCATTCCAAAGAATTTGCCTTCACGAGACCTAAAAGTGAAAAGGAACGATATTAAGCAATAACGGATACAAAGTGATCAAATAAGGACTTAAACGACCCCTCAAAATGGTACCTTTAAAACCTTATCAAATATCCCTATACTTGTTATTTGCTTGTCCTCAAGCAAATGTGCTTTTAGCCAATTAATTTATAAGTTGTGGTCATGAAGCATTAATTCAAAACGGTCCACAACACATATAAGCCCCGCAAAGTCATAACAAGCACGGAAATTACATACTAGCACCTCACATGGGGTGTTTGGATACTCACATCTCTCGGTGTTTAAATGAAATATAACAATATAGGAAATGGAAGATAAACACTCATTAACGGTCCTAGTACATAGATTACCATAGGCTTGAGAATAGATCAAACCTCCATCGCTTTGGCGTGGCACCTAGGAAACACTATCAAAGAGGTCTTTAAAGGGTTGTAATGTTAGGCTTACTGTAGGAAATAAGGGTTTGGTGGGATAGGCTATTTAGTGGTGGTGGTAAGTCAAAAATCTCTATGTTAATCGCATATGAAGAATGGCGTTGCTAAGCCAAGACTCGACACTCTAAAACTCTAGGTAACGAAAATAAACAAACATAAATTTAAAGGATAGATGTAGGATGGTAGCCGCTTTTTTTTTTTTTTTTTTTTTTTTTTTTTTTTTCCATACACTTTACTCTACCATCCTCTATGATAACATCAAAATACTAGGATTTACAGCATATCCTACACTTGAGTTTTTATTATTCTAACACTAATTTGACCCGAATTGAAAAGATCAAAACACTGGGGTACATTATTACGCAAACAAAGGGAATTTGAATTTTAACTTTCCTTCCGCTATTTCATAAACTTTAACTTTTCCCATGAATCCCAATCATCCCAAAATCAGTATACAAAGGATATGACTCGACTTAGCAACTTATGCAAGCAACTAGATAACGAACTAAGGGTTAAGGTGATAACAAACATTTGCACTAAAAGTGAGTGCATAAGGGGTAGGCTAAGGCGATTTGGGTATATATTGGGGGTGGGGTAAACAATGTTTTCATTGATATTCGGAAAACCAAACATCACGAGAACCGCGAAAAAGATAGGCTCGGGGTTAACTAGGTATCGGTACTAAAGATGAGTACAACGCAAAGAGTGGGGAATTACTCAACCGATGTGGAAGAAGTAATTATATTACGGTATCAAACAAAGGTTATCCTAATGCTCTTATCATTTAGTTATTCCTAACTACACAAGTGTAGCCTCACTGCGATCTCGGAATGCATCACAAAACAAGTTCTAGAATCTAATATACTACGGTTCACACTCTAAGCATTAAAGATGAATGCTTTTAATTCCTACTAATCTAAGGCGATCCTCACATTTTGGGTGGAATTTGGGTGGTAAGGGTTTTTGTGCTATCATGCAACTTCCTATCCATGAGACGCTTTTGCTAAGACTAATGGCCCACTCCTATATGTCATAAAAAAATTTAAATTTGGTGCCAAAATTACCCTAACCGACATTTTCTCATGGTTTATTACACAAATGCAATTAGACAAAGCAAATAGTCAAGGATAAGCATAGTTTCAAAGTTCCGCTTTATTTTCCTCCCTACACTTTAAACCGAACATTGTCCCCAATGTTCCCGAAAGTATCAAAGTTATGATAAAGAAGGTAATTAAAAACGAAAGAAACTAATACTCCTCCGATTGGCTCGGTAGATCCGTGTAAAGTGGTGGTTAAATTCTTTCAAGAAGAATTATGCGTGAAAAGCTCCTTCCAATCTTATGTAACTTCTTCTTGACAAATTAAACCCACACACTGAAGAAAACAAACGAAACCTTCGCGTAAAATCGGCGTAATAATATATATAAGACTCGATTTAAACTAGGATATAATGCTTGTGGAATGGATGTTCTACGTAATTTCTAAGAAAATTAAGACCGAAAATTCCAAAATTTATAAGTAGCTCGAAAACGAGAAAAAGTAACTGATGTTTTACTCCTTCGACGCCGTCGATTGCAATCTGACGCGCCGGTTATCCCGACAAAACGGTGTCTCATGATTTTGGAAAATTTACATCTTTAGAATGCGGAAAATTTCGCAAAACATCCATTATGACTCGATACAAGCATTTGACTCGAACAAACAAACATAAATATCTTTTAGTTAATTGTTATTCTCATGTTTACGTTTCTTTTGAAAACGTGTGTAATCCTCCCTACACTTATCCCTTATGTAACATACCTTATATGCAATTAAGACGGTTAAAAACAAAATAAAGCATTTTACAAATTTAAACATGAGGATAAACAATTAATAAAAGATATGTGACACTAACAAGCAAACAATTAAGCATGGGTTGCCTCCCACGAAGCGCTTTTCTTTATTAAAGAGTCTTGTAGCTAGACTCGTAGTCGTGCTCCCACGTTTCCTCACCACCGCCCTCTTGACGGCCTCTAATGGGGATTCCATGTTGTAGAAGTGCCCTAAAATGCGCTTCTAAGAGTTCATCCTCTCCCCATTCGGTCCTCAGATTCCGGTCCTAGGCTCAAGCAATCCTTGTAGAATCCAAAATCTTAGCCATAACATAATCAACACCTTTCTCCCTATCCTCATCATTCCTATAATAGACCGATAGTTTAAGTTCCTTTTCATCATTAGAGTGATGAAAACTTCTCAATCTTAAACGGCATTTGGTAAGCTATGTCATCGGTCTTATCCTTGAATCGCACTACTCTAATGAGGGTCATAGGTCATTCGGTGCTTTCTATGAAAGGTTTCCTAGAATAACATGGGACAAGCTAGGGTCTATGGTCGTGCTAATATCATCCACAATTATGAAGTCCGTAGGAAACGTGAAACTACCTACATAAACGGGCAATCCCTTAACTCTACCAAGAAAATTGCAACTAACATTAGGATCATTGGGGTCTTGCCTAGTTGGAATAGGCTTCTTCAATATCCAATTGTAGTAGGTGCTAGTCATTATGTTGATTGGGGACTTGCGATCAATGTAAGATGTGGCGGAGGTCACGCACTAAGTGAGGGTGGCGAGATAGTTCTTCTTCCGTAGGAAATTTGTTGAAATAGTCAATGTCTACTTCATCTACTTCCTCGGGTATTTCCTCATCCACTAGTGTATAGTCCTCTTCGTCATTTGTTTCATCAGGTTCAACTAAGGCGATGGTATTGACGAATTGGACATATTTTAGCTTGCTTGGATCCTTAATCTCTATGCTCAAGGCTCGGGAGTTGAGATAGCACTAACCTTCTTATCACTAGCTATAGCTTTCAAAGGTTGTCTATTTTCCTATCCATCTCGGCTTGTTGATTATTAAAGCGGTCCGAGAGCTTAGCCATTTGGGTTTCTTGGGATGCAACTAGGTTTTGCAACATTCCTTCGATGTTTTGTTGGTTAGGACCGTTAGGTGGGGCCATGAGAAATCATTAGAAGTGAATTCTTTGGTTTGTCCCCAATAAAAGTCGGGCTTGTTTTCCATGCTTCACGGGTTTCATTGAAATTCCTAGATCCGGTGTTGTAGAATCTTCCTCCGCTCCATTAATACTGCGAGGATGCGTAGTCAATGAGCGTGTTCGGGGATCGGGTGCTAGTGCGCGTGTTATGAGGATCACAAAACGGCTCGCACGAGGAAGAAGCTTTGTTCACATTGTGTGAAGATTTAGGATTTTCGTAGGAACTCATGAGGAATTTAACTTGATCTTCAAGTTCGATCATCCTGGTCGGGAGGAGGCAAGGAGATTGCCTTGACGGTTTTGGGCACTCACGGGGTCATCCCAACTTTCGTTGTCATAGAGGCGAGGTCCTCTATTATTTCCCATGATTCTTCTGCGGTGAAATCACTAAGTTTTCCACCGGCCGCTTGGTCAATGGATCGCTTAGTGGGAAAGTTGACATGATCATAAAAGATTTGGACTTGGAGCCAAAGATCAATGCCGTGATGAGGACTTTATAAAGTAAGTCCTTGAATCGGGTCCATGCTTCGTAGAGATTCACCTTGACGTTGTTGGAACATCAAGATGTCATTCCTAAGCTTAGTGGTTCTCCCGGTGGGAAAAATTGAGCAAGGAAGCGAGAAGTAAGATCATCCCAACTTGAGATGGAGCCGTGGGAAGTCGCTCAAGCCAATTACTAGCTTGGTCCCGTAGAGAATTGGAAGAGACGCAGCGCGTGGTCTCCCGAGTAGTAACATCAAGGTCGATGGAATCGGCGATTTTGAGGAAATCCTCGGATCTTGATTTGGATCTTCAAACGAAGTCCATGGAATGCACATCCGCTTTGCACCAACCGGATGGTGTCGGATCGCAGGCCGTAGTTTGGGCTTGGTCGGGAAGCTCAATGGTGTTCCTATAGCCTAAGTGGCTTGGTCTCGAGTATTCACCAAGAGTACGGGCTCTTGGCGGGTCATTTGGTGGTGGGTTGATGAATGGTAGTGGGTTATCACCTTCCATAATGAAAAGTGATGAGGTTACGAACAAAGGTCACGAAGAAGGGGATAGACTAAGAGAAATCTAAAATGAGAAAAAATTTACTTGATAGGAATCAAGCAAAGAAACCTAAGCGGTGGACTACTAACTAGCTATTCTATTCCCGGCAATGGCGCCAAAACTTGATAACGCCACACGCGTGCTTGGGGTCAAAGGAACTTCCTTTTCTTGAGCAAGTTTTATAACACCTAGGCGAGGAACCTAATCGTTGTAGTGTAGTAATTAGGGTAAGCAACGGGTATTGATATCGTTCTCTAGGGGAATAGGAATGCTAGTAGGGAGTTACTACGTTAAGGTTAAGGTTGAGGAAGATTATTTTTATCTTTTATATTTTATAAAAATGGAAAGGTACGAATCTCGGGTATTGGATTTGGGGGTTGGTATTTCTCCGATTACTCTACTATTATCTAATTATCTAAACTAAGGTTGTGGGAGTCTATGTCTAATTAATGTGTGCTCGTATGATAGTTTAAAGATGTGTTTACTTAGTTTGTATTACTCCTTAATTATCTCCTATTGATGGTTGAGTGTCACGTCTTATTCCTAGTTAGTTGTGTGTCTAAAGTTGTAGGTATGCGTTTCTCCCTAACTCTTGAACTTACCAAAGGGTCTTGTCTACAAACCCACTAGAGATTATAGACTCCTACTCTAAGGCGCTCTTCGATGGTTTAGCCTACAATTACTCGGGTAATTATACTCTAAGGTTCACAAAGATGAATCAAGCATTAAGTGCACAACGAATGACCTATCGCACTACTAGATCATTAATCAACTAAGATAAGAAACAACCAATCAATATTTAATAATTAAGTTTCATACTTCCTAAGCAAACACACAAATAAATTAGCGGACATGGAGAACATGCAAGCATACACACAAATAATCAAAGACATAATTGAATTAATGAAGTAAAGACTTATCTTGGTGTAAGATAGGGTTTAAAACCCTAAAATCTTGTACAAGACACCTTAGGTTCGGTTTAGGTTTTACTCCAAAGACTCTCCACACAAAGACCGAAAATTCGGATTCTATATATAAGATTACAATTGCGGCGGCGCCACCTTATGTTTAGTGGCGCCGTCGTGTCGCCGCTCATTAGGGTTTCGTCTTGGCCACGTTAACCTTGCGACGCGCGTCACCTTATGTCCGTGGCGTCGTCCTCTTGACTTCGGCGTCGTGCGGATTGCATCTGGGCCGTCCGAGTAGCGACGACCTACTCTTTCACAACTAGACGTCGTCACTTGAAAATACGAGTTTTGAGACACGTGTCGTCACAATAATTTTGGGACGGCGTCAATGAGCACCGACGCCGTCGCCTTCTACTTTCAACAGAATGTGAGTGTCTCGATTTGAATTTGGCCATTTTCTTCATATATTCGCCTTTTCGTCCAAATAAGTGCCATTCCGACAATTTGCCTTCACGAGACCTAAAAGTGAAAAGGAACGATATTAAGCAATAACGGATACAAAAGTGATCAAATAAGGACTTAAACGACCCCTCAAAATGGTACCTTTTAAAACCTTATCAAATACGTACGTGTTAAATACGCGCGTTGAATACTACGTAGACATGCGTGTATTTCTAACTTAATCCACGATTTCACTAACACGTCGAAAGTAACAGAAAAATATGAATGATGATTACAAATGAGGCTCGGATATATGCATACAATAGCGATACCAGGCAACCAACATGGATGCAGGCTAAGGAAATGTATACGCATTGGTGACCATATTATCATCATCGCCTATAGATTGGTAGAACGCTAAAATTCAGGTATACAATAGCGTTGCCAGGCAACAAACAGTGCTAGCAAGACTCGTGGTCGCGTTACAATAAACGGCCCGACAACATTACAGCTTTTTAAAGGTTTAAATTGTCAATTAGTGCGCTAAGAAGACAAACCTTCTGTGCATGAATTATAACTTGTGTGCATACAACATTACACCTGAATATTGTTGCGTCACCTAGTGGACTCTTTCCACTCGGAAGTACATTTCAAGCGTCAGTTTCTAATGTTGAGACGCGATGTTCAGGATAGCGAGACCGTCTACTACGCCCCATTGAATTCCTTTGCTATTTCAGCGGTTGTTGTGCAAAGGTCCGCACTGCACGTATTGCTAGACCGTTGTGAGAACGAAAAGGGTTTCGAGGTTGAATTAGAACAGGAAATATCTTAAACATCTCATATCAATATTAGCAAATGAAGCTTGCAATATTCTACCGGGTGGAAAGATCCCAATCAGTGACACGACAATTAAGTTGGATAAGAATCTACTGCTACCGACTGCAAACGTATGGGCAATTCCAATCACCCAGCATGAATAATAATTACGAATACGGCTCAGATATATGTATACAATAGCGATACCAGGCAACCAACATGACTGAAATCACACATTCGATGTGACTGCCCTACCACGATGCGGGCCAAGGAAATGTATACGCGTTGGTCAGCATATTATCATCATCGCCTATAGATTGGTAGAAGGCTAAAATTCAAGCATACAATAGCGTCGTCAGGCAACAAACAGTGCCTACAAGACTTGTGTCTGTGTTACAATAAACGCCCCGGCAAGATAACACCATTTTAAAGGTTTAAATTATCAGCCAGTGCGCAAAGAAGACAAACCTTTTGCGCATCAATTATAACTTCTGTGCACACAATATCGCTAACTTGTTGTATAGATTTTGCATCTGCTTACGAAACCTGTTCAAAACTTTTGCATCAACACGACCTAGAAACAAAATTTCGTAATTAGTTTCGCTACTAAAGAACGCAAAATATTACATAGACAAATAATAATATACCATCCTTTATTTTACCTTAATTTTTTCAAACCATTATAATACCTAAATTCAACGATATCATAAAATTTTCACATCAGCTATTAACAATACCAAGTAACGCTATTCCATTAAAATAGCAAAACATTAATATAATTGTTAGGCAATTACCATTTTAGGTGAGAGCCAGTTGCGAAGTTTGTGAATTTGTTCAAAACCATTGTAATACCTAAATTCAACGATATCATAAAATTTTCACATCAGCTATTAACAATACCAAGTAACGCTATTCCATTAAAATAGCAAAACATTAATATAATTGTTAGGAAATTACCATTTTAGGTGAGAGCCAGTTGCGAAGTTTGTGCTAGCCAAGATATACATATAAGGAAATCGAGACATTTCAAGTAATATTATTCGATTAAATCGTAAAATCTGAATTGGATCTTAATACATGTATCCGTAAATATTGAAATCTTGTATGAAAGACCAAACCTTGTGGTGGATGCATCATGGAAATCATAAGCACTGATCAGTATTCGACCAAGAAAAAGCAATCCCAGTACATCAGTAGTAGGATTAGACCAATAAGGCTCAAACTTGCAAATATTCAAGCAGTACCAAGCACCCGTCACGGCTGCAACCACAATCCATGTGTGGCTACCTCGCCAACACATAGGTAAAAAAATAAGGCTCAAAGCTGCAAATATAAAAACAGAACAACGAACCCCCAATGGCTGAAACCACAATCCGTGTGTGGTTACCTCGCCAAATTACAGGCCGCGTTCCATTATTTTTCCGAAAGATACTAAATACAAAATAAGATCATCACATATTTCGGGCCACAAAGGCAATAGCTAACCCACAACACCTACCATTCAATAATCTAACCCTTTACATTGTCAGGTCAGTAATTATTGGGGTGGTGCTCAAAACCCCATGGCTGCAACCGTGAGGTCGCCACGCCAAGATACGGGTTTTGATAGACAACACCACAATAGACATGTAACAACAAAAGTCAACCATAAAGGCCTAATATGCAACTATGGAACGGTGGAAAGAATGATCGCACCTACTCCGAGAATGAAAGAAAAACCAACACACACACACAAACCTTGCTTTGAAGAAATGAAGCGCCAATATGAAGAGGTAAGAGGCTCGTAGAAACATTCGTTTGGGCAACATATTTTGGCCCACAAAGGCAATAGCTAACCCACAACACCAACTCCCCATCTTATAATACAATATAAATATTACTAAAAAAAATTTAGCAACTAACCGACATTCGGATTCATTGCCTACAGTGCAGTCAATTATTGAAGTGGTGCTTAAAACCCCATGGCTGCAACCGTGAGGTCGCCACGCCAAGATATGGGTTTTGACAAACAACGATTCTGAAACACCAAACGCGATGATCTCATAACTTTGCATCATGTACCATGTTTAATAGACATGCATTATGGAAATCATAGCGATGATCGATGTTCGACCAAGAAAAAGCAATCCCAAACATCGGTGGTAGGATTAGTTTTCCTTGGCGAATACCGATCGCAACATCCATTTGCCGAATACCGATCGGGAAAAGTGGAGAGCAAAGAAATGCAAGGCGAGATCGGATCGCGATCATACAACTAAAAAGTATCGGTCGTGATTATTGAAGTGGTACTCAAACCCCATGGTCGCAACCGTGAGGTCGCCACGCCAAGATATGGGTTTTGGTAAACAACACTTACAGAAACACCAAACGCTGACAGATATCATCATTGCCTACAGTGTAGTCAAACTTCGGTCCTTTAACAACATACTCTGCATTATGTAGCATGTTTAAATATAATAAGAATAACTTCAAACGAATACATCCTAAATCACATCACAACCAATAAGACCTTCAATCAAAATCATATTTAAAATATTGAGAAAAAAAACTAAAATAAATTATGAATATCTAAAACAATGACCTCAAAATTTTTCGTTGCTTTGGTTTTACCAAATCCACCGCCTCTTCACAGGGAAAATGATTATGCGGTGGTGGATCTGGATATGGATATACGTGTTCTCTAATGTGTTTCTCTCAACACACGTGTATTCAATGTAATGACATACCCCCGGCCCAAAAGATGATAATACGTGTTCTATGATGTGTTTCTCTCAACACACGTGTATTCAACGTAATGACATACCCCCGGCCCAAAAGATGATAATGGGTAACTGGCCCAAACCAAAATATTACTAAAAAAAGTTTAGCATACATCACCGAAATTTGGGATTAGTAATATATATGAATGGATTTAAGGCTACCCCTGCACATTATTTTTTATGGGCCAGTAAACCGGATCATATCGGGCTTGATGAAGATACTTTGATTTGGACCAAGTGAAATAATATTGCCCACCGCAACCAATAATCTTCGTAGTATTAATCAACATAGTTATAAGTAGGGGCGGAAGCGCGTCGCGTTTTGTCGAGTAACGAGATCGAACTCGACTCGAGCTCGTTCGAGCCGAGTTTTAGACCATCCGTAATAACACATGTAAGACGCCTATGTGGCAAAAAGCCTATGTGGCAATTGAAAGCGCATGTTACCTTATTAAGGTCACCCATTTAGAACCACTCGTCGGGTCGAAGACCAAAAATGGAAGACTCGATCATGTAGACGACCGAGTTGTGGGATGTTTGTTGTGCGTGTGTGTGTTTATTAAATATTTTTGTGAGGTATATCTGGGTTTAAGTGGTGTATGTTTTGGTTGTGCATTTGGTTGTCTTATTACACTAAGTTGATGGTAAATTTGGTAGTAGAGAGAGAAAGCTGCGGTAACGCTGAAGTGGCAGTGGTGAATGCGGTCTTGAGGCCTCCTTATTACACTTAGTCTTATCAAACCTCGAGCTCAAGCCCAGATAATAAGTTCGAATTATTGTCGAGTTTTTCAAACCTCGGTCTTGAGGCCTCCTTATAATGATCAACTCGAGTTATTGTCGAGTTTTTCGAAATGTGAGTAATATATAAGTTTTTTTAATCAATATTACGCATAATTTAAAGGGCTTACATGTAAATACAATAAGTGTAGGTACTTATTGTCGAGCTTTTCTAGCAGAATTCGAATATTATATTATATTTTCATTTTTGTTGGCTTAAAAAGATATCATACAAATAAATCAAGTTTTTCGAGCCGAGCTCGAGTTGTATTCAAACTTTCTCGAACCAAGCTCGAGCTTCTCTCATGTAGGCTCGTCGAGTTATCGAGCCGAGCTTGAGCCAAATATAATGTTGTCGAGTCTAGCCCTGCAAAATTCAGTTCGATTTGGACCGTTTACACCCCTACTTATAAGTTGCATTCTAAAAACAAAATGCGTGTTATTTTTAGTTTTATGTTTGATACTTCGAAATTCGAATAATTCAACCTATCATACGCAAAACATGTTAATTCGAGTATTATGTACATGATCAAACATAAAAGTTAAGAACCAAAAGGTTTCTAGCCAAATTGTACCTTGTGTATGGGAAAATGATCTAAACAAATGGTTGTGAGTTTATGTCAGATCTGAATTGTGTGAAATGTATTTGTAATGAAGCGTGAGATAGTTAATATGTTAGATTAGTGGTAATAAGTCGCCTAAGACGAGTCCTATGCCCCTCGAAGACACGTCATACCTATTAGCTTGACCCATAAAAGATGCGTGCTTTGTTGGAAAAAAGGAGAACTTGGTCGTTCAAACGACCGACTTATGGAAGTTATTGTTTTGTGTGTGTGATATTTTGATTTTTGCGGGGTATATTTTTGTTTAAGTGAGGTATGTTTTTGTGATGAAGTTGGTTACATTATTACACTATGTTGATGATTATTTTGGTTAAGGAGACAGAAGTTGACATGAAGATGATTTGACACCTCTTCTTAACCAAACCTGAGTTCATCTTCTAAACACAAACCTTAGCTTCTTAGAGCTATGTTTATTAGAAGATTTATTTCAAGAAAAAGATATTTGTAGACTTTTAGTCAAATTTGAAAATTCAAACATCCTTTACTTGAGAGTAAATTGCAAAAGTCGTTTACATGATTAATTTGCTCAAATTGTAGGTAGTCCTTTGAGGAACTGCTCCCCCACTTTCAATGTTGCATACACTGCTCCTTGCAATTTGGCTAAACCACACTATGGTTTTGCAACACACTCTTGTTTTACTTTCTAATAAACTAGTGTATATGACATGAACATAAAAGTGCTTTATCAAAAGCTTTATTTTCTTATCTAGACCCAATCTGTTTTAATTAGTGTCACTCAATATTATTCATCTTAAAATGTATGAAGTACATGTAAGGGATAATGGAACACGTACGTAACTGTTATGTTCAACAAATATCAACTTGATGCAATTATACGAATACTGATAAATCAAATTCAAAGTGAAGGAAACGAAATTAAAGTAGGTAAACTAAAATAAATGAGTTGAGGTACTTCATTTATGTTGCCTCACAAACACACCATTCATCAAGACACAGAGACTGTTGATTGTGAAAGCAGGAAGAAGTTTGAAATCAAGACTGCAATGCAAAGATTTTGTACCACAGTTTTGTCACCTCATCTCATGATGCATGGCATTAAAACCTTGTTTCTCTTTAACGAAATTAGTATTAAGGTCAAGGTGTGTAGTATATTGATTTCGGGTTATGTTTTACCTGAAAAATGTTGAGTGAATGAGTGGTGTATTTGAGAGACGTAGATAAAAATGAAGCTAATCAAAAGCCATGTGAAGTCAATTTCTAGCGTTTTTTTAAAGAAAAAAGAGCATACTATCATTCAAATAACATAATTATGGACCATGTTTATGTTTAAGGGATAAATATTTAAAATTGCATCTAAATATCCAATTTTTTGTAATTACATCATCATATTCTTTCATCAATCATGGGCAAAACAATTATATACATTATAATTATAATGAATATCGAGTTAAATAATACTAGTTTTGAATTGAAAAATCAATATAATTATAATTTAATTGATTTCGGATATATGAGAATTTAAATTTCGAAAAGATATTGATGTAATTACAAAAGTTTGAGAAGGGCATTAATGTAATTATAAAATGAAAATGAGATTTATGTAAATGAGAAGGATATTTACATAATATTTAACTTTAAAAAGGATATACATGTAATTCTTCATTTTTATATATATACACTAAACTTTAAATTTCCTATTCAATTAACAAACTTGCTAATCATTTCTATTGTAGGCATTATTACTGATAATGCTCGACTTGTCCCAAGTTTTAGAATTCAGATGCCACGTCTTAGCAAGTTTGAAAGGTCACGTCAAACCTTAACCATAACAATGCATACAATAGGAACCATTAGCAAGTTAGGTAAGTAAATAGGAAAATTAAAAGTCCAGCATATATAAAAAATATGACAAGCTGGATGTACTTTTAGACTATTACCTCTATGTTTAATCCAAACAAGATTAGTTACAACACATAACGCTTTAGGCCGTTTAAGTACTTTTTTTTTTTTTTGAAGGGATGGATTTTATTAAATAAGACTAGCAAGAAGCTGGCTAAGCAAAAATTACATAAAAGTAACGTTTAGCGAGTCATTTAACTACGCAACCCAATTAACATTAATCTTCTTACATTTAATACTTGTTAGTTAGTATTAAAAATGTTCACAATTCACAAATGTGTAACAATCCCTCTAATTACCAAACTTTCATGGCACTAACTCTGAGTCTTTGATCTCTCCAAGAAAGTTAAATTTGTGAGATTCATAAGATTTCGAAATCCATAACTGAAGTTGGTATTTCCTAGATACAAGTTAATTAGGGTTTGTATATCCACTACTAGAAAAAGTGCCAATAGCAACGGTCAGATTTCGTTGCTAAATGGCCTAAATTCGTTGCAAAACGACGTTAGCAACGACATTAGCAACAACTTGACGTCGTTGCTATATCGCCCGTTGCTAACTTCAATATCGTTGCTAATTTGTCAAGGTCGTTGCTATTTAACAACGAAATGCTAGGTCGTTGCTAATTTTAGCTCCATGGTAAGTCGTTGCCATTTCTGTAGATAGCAACGAAAATATGTTTGTTGCAATAAATATTAACAACGACAATATTGTTGCTGATATTAGCAACCACATTCAGATTTAGCAATGATAATCCTTTTGTTGCCAATAGATCCAATCGCAACAATCTTCGTCATTGCTAAATTATTACAAAATACGCTATTCATGTAGTGATGTTCTCCAGTTTACATAAATTGGAACTCTAGAATACACAAGCTATTACACCAAATAGGAACCATTCCCATATATGAAAACATGTAGAGTTTATCTACTAATCGTATACACAATAACCCATCAAGAGTTGGGCTAGAGTTATAAATACAAAATACAGCTACCGAAATGTTTAGAATAACTACACAAAATACTAATGGCTTTTACTCATGCCTTGGGGTCCAAAGGAAGATCAAAAGCTGGATCGACACATTAGCAATTTTGGGCAAGATGAAACATTTTATGATCTTGTATCACACCAGTTACCTTCATCTTTATTTTCTTGCATAACTTCTCAAGCAACTGAAGTTTATCTTTTCCTAATTTATTGCCCTACAAAATAACCAAAAGTTACAACCATATTACACACTTGTGTAGCAAAAGATATCATGGGTCAAACTCAGCAAATAAGAACAAGTTCTAAAACATTAAAACTAAAATATTAACAAGAACATACTCGGTATAAAAAAAATTGAACAAATAAGAACAAGTTCTGAAACATTGTAAATTGAACTGTCAACATCCTCTAAAGCGTTATAAACTGAATTAAAAAGTAAATTATCAAAAAAAATTGTTCTACAACACTATAAACTGAGAAAATGTACTTTAACAGAAAATAAAAATAGAAAGCGTACCAATCAGCGTCAATGCACATCAAAGCTGGAAGACAATGTTAGTGGTATTGGTGAGGAAGGCTTCAAATACTTTAATATGCTAACTAGACTCATAGGCTTCCCTTTGTAGCAATTCCTTCCAGCCATCTGTCGTATACAGAATACATTGAGATCATGTCTAACGAAATTTGCAATCGTACAAATCTAATGAAATCCACAAGTGACTAAATTAGAATAAGTTACCAGCATTCTCAATATAAATTAGATTTCTTTCATATGGGTCCTTAGGAACATTTTGTTCAAGTATTCTCCTCTTGTTCCTTCTTTGAATGGATGTGTCATATATATAAAAAAGTAATATGCATCTAATGTTAGCATAATACAAAATAAACTTGACATAAACCATGAAAAGATGATAAATGAATCAAGTTTTATCACACATGGTTAGTAGAAAAAATATTACATTTGGAAGGAATACACCTGTGTAAAATCTGCTTCAAAGTCCTAGAAGTCGGAACAAGTGGATGGGATTTAAATTGAGTTAGTGACAGTGCACCAAGTGCCGGTGATGAGGAATGAGGAGCCAACGGCGGAGAAGGAGGGGTTGCTGGTATTGATGAAAGAGGTGTCAATCTTTGTGATATGTTAACTTGACAATAACTATTTCCTCTACTTGCACCAAGAATTCCACTTCCAGCTATGTGTCATGTGAAACATAAGAACTTGAAATTGCACAAATAAAGTTTGAAATGGTAAAAAGGTACTCAATTCCAACAATTGACAAACTAATACACATTAATAAATGACTAATGAGCATACACAACTAATAAATTGATGGATCAATAAGTAGTTACAAAGACCTAAGAGAGCTTGGACATACTAACAGCAAACACATCTAATATGCTAACTACAAAGATAAAAGCTCATGTTAAGATCATTTTAAAAGGACACACATGCACAAATTAAACATACAAACAACACTCTCCAACTAGCACAATGAAATCAAAGACAAGCCCTTTGGGTCAAAGAAGCTATCTAGTAGATCTTTATGAGAGAGTTAGCGTAAACCACTTAAAGAACTATATTGATACACCTATTCAGGAAGAATAAAACATATTTATATCCTCTTTTAAGAACAAGCAACAGAAAGCATATCACTTTCAGGAAGAAAAAAAAGTAAAGAAAAGAAACATTTTTATTACCAAGAACAAACAATACATAGCAACATAATCAAACAATAAGAGAATGTGAACACAACTGAACAATGAAACACACTGACCTTATGCAAAGTGACTAATGACACAACCCATAACCATACAATATATCAAAAGCAAAAACCCAACACTTTAGATCCAAACTTCTTTATACTGTAACAAGTAGGTTTTAGAGACAAAATCAAGCTTAAAAACACTTATATACATCAAACAACAAGCCACGTACATGTCGAGCTAAAAATTTAAAGATTGGGCATGAAAATAACAAGAAATATAACCAATAGATAGATCTAAGATTATAGATACGATATAACATAAACTCGAGCAACAAAAGAATTCGATTATACCTCAGGTTAGAAGAAAAAGAGAGAGATAGAGCGGCGGGTTGAGATCTAATTTGGGATAAGATTTGGGGATTATGCCCCTTTACCCTCTTTTTCTCCCGCTCTCTGTTTTCGTTGTCCCGCTCTTCAATTTCAATATTTTTTGTTATTGTGAAATTTGGATTCATTTATGTGTTTAAAAATAAAGTTATTTATCTATACTATATACTAGCAAATGGGGGTGAAAAAAAAATCGACCCGACCCAACCCGACCAGGACCCGGACCCAAATAAGCCTATTCGGGTCGGGTTATTCGGGTAAAAAAATTATTCGGGTCAACCCGAGTAACCCGGGTACTAAATAGGGTCGAGTATCAGGTAAATTGTTTTTGGTCAACTTGGGTTCAGGTTGACCCGTTTGACCCTAATAAGCATATTTTGGTTTTTTAAATATATTTTTTAAAATTATGTATTTAAATAAGAAAAAATATCCAATTTTATGACAATTTCACTCGTATTTGGGTTGACCCGAACCCGAATGGACCTGACCTGAGAAGACTCGACCCGAATTGACCGGAACCCTACTAACCTGAGTTCAAGTAGGGTCGGGTTCGTATGTTATTTTACCCTTGACCGACTTTGACCCGACCGAGTTGACCCGAATTCGACCAACCCGACCGATTAGCACCCCTACAAGCAAAAATGATTTTGTCTAAAATTTAAAACCTAAAATTACTAATGTGTTATATCTAAAGTGCCATTTGAAATTTCAAAAGGTAAGCCTTTAGTGAAAATATTTGAATCTTGATAATGTGAAGTAACATGAAGAACTCAAACTTGCCCATGAAAGAACCATATCCCAAACAAAATGAATATATATGCTTTGTAAGTTGATGCTAAACCGGATTAAAAGATAAATATATCGCATTGACATTATTACAGTAAACAAGTGTAGCTTAAGACAAAAGGAGTATGAAGCTCACGTGGTAAATTCCTCAACCAAAAGGTCTCAGCAACGGCATTGGCAACACTACGATACTCTGCCTCTGCACTAGAACGAGAAAGCGTCGGTTGACGCTTAGATGACCACGAGAGTAAGTTGTTGCCAAGAAATACAGAATAGCCAGAAGTCGATCTCTGAGTAGTAGGGCAACCAGCCCAATCCGCATCCGAATAAGCAACCAACGAGGAAGTAGAAGATGAAAACAAGCGTAACCCATAGTCTAAAGTACCCCGAACATACCTCAAAATCGCTTAAGAGCCAAGAAATGAGGCTCCGGGATCATGCATATAAAGACACACTGCTTGCCGAATAAGAAATATTAGGGCGAGTAAAGGCAAGATCTTGAAGTGAACCCTCAAGACTCCTATATAACATCGGATCGAAAAATTGGATCACCATCATCACCCGCTTTAGACTCGATATCAAAAAGGCAAAAGGCCAATGTCGAGAAGTAGCCAAACTAAGAACCGTCTAAATAGTACTTCGTTTAACGGTGGGGCTAAAGTCTCATCAACATCAATACCTCTATCTATGTCTTGACATTGGCTATAAGACGAGCCTTGTAGTGACTAAAAGTACCATATGCTAAATACTTATGACGAAATAACCACATATAACGAACAATATTGGTATTCGCGGGTCGAGGCACCAAAGTCCAAGTGTTATTTTTAATAAAAGCATTATATCCATCACACATAGCATTTTGCTAATTAGGATCATTAAACAAATAATACATATATAGGGCCTGTTTGGCAGGGGATTTTTGGAGGAGCTGTTAGCTTTTTGTTACAAAATAATCTCCTATAAACTAAGTAGCTTCGTTTGGATGCATTAACTACAAGCTTTTATTTCAAACAAATAGCTCCAAAATGAAAAGTCGATTCATGAAGCTTTTAAATATCTTGAGTCATTAAAACTTTAAATTATTGATATACCTCCAAACATTTATTTAAAATTATTGATTTGTCCTTTAATGTCATTTTACATCTTATAATTATATTTAACAGCTAATTTACCAAACACTTTTATTGAAAAAGAATACAGCTTGTAGTTCATGTTAACAGCTTTGCAGTTTACAGCTTACAACTTACAGCTAGTTTTGTCAAACATACCCATAGAGTGTAAACCCTAACAAATAACACTCGGGCCTTAGCCCATACAAAATACACTCGGGCTATAACAAATATACGCCTAACACATAAGCTAATATAATCGCTTTGCTTTGGTATTCATGTGAAATCCGATTTTAATGATTAAAGCGGCCATCGATACAAGAGAGGGAGTTATTCAACTTTGATTTTAGAGCTAAATGCTAAAATTTTACACTTTTCGCGTCGAGAGTCAAGTCACATAAAAATTCATTTTTGATGTGAGTCAAACACTCATGAGGCGGGTAGCAACATTTCCAACCGACCTAATGTTAAATAACGAGGCATATAAATACACATTTTGATACCCGAAACCTTGGACTTCGATTCCTATCTTCTAAAAATCAAATTAGTTAATATGTTTTATTAATAAGGTAGAAATGTTCCCCCAATTTCTTTATAAATTAGTAGCTAAAAAAAATCAAAATTTGTTAACGAGTTCATAAAAAAAAGGTGAGAATTTTCTCTCCATTTTTTTAATAGATTTAGCAACAAAATTGTTCAAAACTTTTGACCAATAAATTTTGCAACAAACGATTTGTTGCTATATTTTCAATTTCGTTGCTAATCATTGATGGTTTCATTGATAAAAAACAAAACTTCGTTGCTAATATTTTTGCAACGAAAATTATAGGAAAAATCGTTGCTAAAAAAGAGAGCGAATGTTTTCACCAAATTTTTAGAAGATAGCAACGAATTTAACAACTAAAAATCGTTGCTAATTGAAGATTCCAATTTTCCTGGATTTCGTTGCTATATTCGTTGCTAATGTGTGATTTTAGCAACGATTTCTTGATTGTTGCAAAAATTTCGTTGCTATTGGCACATTTTCTAGTAGTGATCACTCTAAAACCAAAGTAGAAATAAACTCCCTTGTTTGAAACCAAATGAATACTATCAATTTTAATGAATTTCGAGCACGAAATATGCTATTAAATTTTTTGTCAAGACTTTTTTAATATACAGTTACTCATATATGTTGAATCTTTGTTGAAAGGAACTAAAGTAACATTAGTAATTCTATATAACCTATTATCTTTTTTCTAAATCTATGTATCATACTTTTAAATTTCAACTTTTTGGTGTATCGTATGATCAGTTTCGTATATTATTTGATTAATTTACTCATTTTCCAGTTAAATTTGAGTGTATAAATTAAAGGTAAAATCGTAAAATAATGCACATAATTGATCACACGATACACCAAAAAGACCGAATATGAAAGTATGCTATATAGTTCTAGAACAAAGATAATTGGCTATCTGAATGTATAAAATGTGACAAGTAAAATACATTTCTTTGAAATTAGCCCTCGAGAAAACTCTCAAATTATGGGTTTTTTTTTTTTTTTTTTTAATGGAAACTTGTATTCTTGTTTTAGGTTGGCATTCCAAGTCTATGATTATGATTTAAGGAAATGAATATCAACATGGGCTTTGATTTAATCTCGAAACTTTCTTTACAATGTTACCACAGCTTGGTGACCAGTGTTAAATAAATTACGTGACAATGACATCACATCTAGACTACATTTAATGTTCATGCATGCAAATATGAAAATGCAATACCAAAATCATCTATAAAACCCTATGATCACCTTCTTCCCAATATTGTCTCATTTTAAAAGAAAATGTCATCTTTCACTCCTATATTTCTTTATTTTCTTATTACTGCAGCGGTGCTTTCCGTTGTCTCTGCTAGGAAACTCGAGCAGATTCCAGCAATGACAGTGGAAGCAAATGCTATAGGTGGAAGCTTTGGTATTGGAGCTGGTGCCAACATGGGTAGTGGTGGGCTTCTTGGCGGCGCGATACCCGGCATGAATACGGGTATAGCTGGTGGAATTGGGGGGAATATTGGTACCGGTGGGCTTGGTGGTGGTGGACTTGGTGGCGGTGGGCCTGGTGGAATGGGTGGTAGTGGGCCTGGTATTGGTGGTGGTGGATTAGGTGGGCTAGGTGGCGGTGGGACTGGTGGAATTGGTGGGCCTGGAATTGGCCAAGGATTTGGTGGTGGTGGAGTGTTTGGGGTGGTGGGGCGAGTGGCGGCCAGGGGTTTGGAGGAGGCGATCAAGGGTTAGGTGGCGGTGGGATAGGGCGTAGTATTGGAATGGGTGGTGGGATTGGAAGTGACACTGGATTGGGGCATGCAGGAATCGGTGCAGGGATTGGTAGTCGCCTTGGGTTTGGCAACGGTGGTATTGGTGGCGGAGGTATGGGTGGGCCACCGTGATCATATTTCCGGCGTCTGTTGCATGCTTGCGTTTAGTGTTTTGGTGTTAGGGCTATAAGTTATGTTCGTGATAAATAAAAATGTTTGCATACATGCAGTTTCATGTGTAACCATGTGTCGTATCATTTAACTGACCTTCATATTTTTGACGTAAAAAATCATTACAAACGTTAGCGCATAAAGATATCTTCTTTGCAAGTAAACACGATATGAACTCTAGCTTGAAATGAAGCACCAACTTATGCATCTAGTGACGATTTTTAACTTCTGTTTCTCTCCATCACAATATGGCTTCAGTTAACAGATTCGGATCAAAAGGGGTTGGGTCAGATTTTCCTTACTCGATATATTTTAGTTTTTCAGGTCATAATTTTTAGGTGTCTTCGGCTACAACACAAATTTCCCCAATAAAACTAAAAACTTCTACCTAACTATAGAGTGGGGCATATTGTTCACACTTCGTGAGCTGAAACAGTCATAAACAAAATCAGAATTTGCACTGGTACCTGGTTCGGCTTGTAGCAAACAATAATGCGCGCTATACCATCTAACTCATACCACCAGGCATAAATTTCCCCAATAAAACTAAAAACTTCTACCTAACTATAGAGTGGGGCATATTGTTCACACTTCGTGAGCTGAAACAGTCATAAACAAAATCAGAATTTGCACTGGTACCTGGTTCGGCTTGTAGCAAACAATAATGCGCGCTATACCATCTAACTCATACCACCAGGCATAAGGGTTGCAGTCAACACCTGCATGTATACGGTCTGTCCTTATAGTTCAACAGACATATTCAATAAAGATAAGACCGCGTGGTCACCTTTATTCACAGTTTGTTTATGCTCGAAAAGCATGTTTAAACTTTACATTTATAATCATGCACCAGATTTCATTCAGGCTTTGAGCAGTGTATCAAACATCTAGAATGTGTTTGGTAGATGGGTTTGGAAAAGGGAATGGATTGATTCCAAATAAATGTACAAGAGTTTAGGTATGATGATTAATTGATTATACAAAACAGTTTAAATTATTCTTGAAATTGTAATACTGATAAATGCAATGGAATCAGAGTCAATCGATCTATGCAAGGAAAAATGAGGACTTGATCAATCTATGCGAAGAAACTTTATCAACTATTAACGCACAAGTGATCTAGAAATTTAATCGAAGCCTTTATTGCATGAAAGAGTTCATGACATTCAGAATTTAGTCACATCTACCCCCACATAATTACTTTGGTACCAAAATCCACTCTTTTCAAAATTGTTTTCCCAGTAACTCGATACAAATTACCAATTGCAAGTTTCTTCTCCACTAGGAATATAACTCAAATATTTTTGATACAGGATACAAACACAATTATCGTACTTGTTTTAAAAGGGACTGAATTGACACTTTGCCTTATCTTAATGCTGAATAGGAGGCTACATCCTGACTTCAATACCTTCCTTTAACAGGTGGTCTTTAACAGACTGAATCGGCACCTGCATATAAACAGGGTTTGAGTGGTTGATATATGACATAAAATTCATAAGCCATTGACCTTAAATATGGGGTTTTTTTGGCCATATTTTCTTTTACAATGTAAAATGAGTAAATATAAAAAATGAATCAGAAAATCCACAAAATAACTTTGTTCATAGGTGGACCCATTTGACCGCTAACCTCCCATAACTGTAACAAATTTTGTGTCTGACATAGATTGAAATATAAACCCAACTATTATGGACTGGCACTTATAAAAGTACTATTTAGCTTCTGTTTGCTGAGTATATTAACAAAGATACCTCTTTTCTATGGAAAATGCCAGCAGCAAGAGCTGCAGAAGCATTTGTTTGCTGAAAACCTCAGAGAAGTGTTCGACTGTTCCTGCTCCACTACTTGCAATCACAGGAATGCTAACAGCATCAGAAATTAGCTTTATCAGGTCAATATCAAATCCTTTCCTTGACCTGAAAAAGTCAGCCATAGCAATAGTTACCACTTTGTCCCTCAAAAACAAAATGACAAACATGTGTTCTTTTGTACATCACAAAGGCATAAATTGTACTAGTAAACATAAATCTGCCTGCTAAATCGAATAGTTGAAGATGTATTATTTGTTACTTTATTCACCATTTTAATGTGTATTTTTTAGATAAGTCGAGAATTACCATCACAGTCGATACAGTTGAGCAATATTTCACCAGCTCCAAGTTCTTCAACAGCTTTGGCAAGCTCGTAAGCTCCAATCGGACGACCCTCTCGCCCACCATTCACCTATTTCATATGTCCAAATCAATTAGATACTTCTTTTATGACAAATGCACAGAGTAAAACATTTGATATAGGTTTTATGTAATATCTAATATGAATGAAAGAAAACTTACTGTGCACTGATACCAGGCATATTCTTCGCCATTTGGTCCTGACAAAAGCAATAACTAATAAGTGAAATGTTACATAAAAAAACTTGTCTATTATGCATAAGAAATCCACTTACCTGGGTTTGTTACTTTAACAGACTTGAATCCAACCTCATAAGGACTTGTTAAATATTGTCTACGAGGATCAATGCTTACAACTACCGCCTACAGAGTTAAATATTAGATCAATATATATACGGATGCAAATTTTAAATGTACTGATGTACTTATACATGCATTATAGAAATACAGAATACTGTGATATATAGGAAAAATCACCTGATTACCATAGACTCGAGAAATTTGTTCTAAGCTGCTCTTTCCAGTTTTTAGCTGTAAAAACGAATGTAATAAAAATCAGATATATAACAATAAGTGAAGCACATCAAAGAAAAAACTAAAAATGTTGCATACTCCTGTTTTTATATACTCTTCTGCAGCATAAACAGCATCACTTCCGATAGAAATTTTATCCGCACCAGATCTGAAATATTCTGAAGCAACTTCCAAACTAGTATAGTGCCTATGATAATATAAACAGTTACTATATAACGTTCCTCACAAAAATATAAATAACCTTTTATCACGTAGTAAAGCAAGTACCTGCCATTTGCATCAGTGAAATCTCGGATACCACCACCAACTGTTAGAGGTACAAACACATTCTCTGATGTGTACTTTAGTATCTATTAAACAATAAACAATACTTAAGTATTAACAAAAAATAAAAAATAAAAGGAATCTATAAGACTATAATCAATGCAAAAGCTAGTTTTTATTAAGAGACATACTTGCAGCATTGGTAAATCGCCGAGAGGGAAATCACGGAAACCGGTTATATTCAAAAAGCTAACCTGTAACGTATCGCTGTACATTAAAATCTATGTATAATTAAAAATTAATTAGTAAGAAAGATTTTAATACCTCGTCAGCCCCATCTAAGTAATACTGTCCAGCAAGTTCAACTGGCTTACCAAGGTTCCTCACCTATAAAAGATAACAGTATAAATTATCATTTTACGAATATTTTGCCTATAAAATAAAAAACTTAGATTAATTAGCATATTTTCAAGCCAAATGCTACCCATTTTATGGATACTTTAAAATTTCCACCACAATAATGCAAACTTAAAAACTTGTCGCGTCAAAAATATAGCTAGGTTTTGATTTTGGCGTGCTGATGCATTGGTCATTTGGACACATTTAGTGCATTTTTTTTAGAGTTTAATGCTTTCTTAATTTTATTCATTTCATTGGTTTGACCGAGTTCTTAATGAACAAAAGAGGATCAAAATACCTCGTTCTCTTTTGTCTGCTCTCTCACATCATACTGATCTCCTTTTGTAACAACAAGATCACCATTATCATTAGTCCTCACATCAAGGCAAGCGATAACCTGCAAGTACCATATTACTTGAGCATTATCTCAACTGTCTAGAGAATCATTTCAAAAGTATTACAAATATAATGTTCAAAGAAAACATAACTAGTTTTCAGAACATCAGTTATAGTAACTTTGGCTAATGAACACAGAACTCACCCTCTTTGCAAGCTTTGTAGCCTTTCCTTCAAATGGCTTCTGTCTTCACATTACGGTGTTAGGTTGTTAAATAAACAGTAAACGATACCAATATTATATTCAAAAGCTTATAGGCTACCTTAGTCTTTAAAGAATTTGGTAACAAGAACTTCCTCAATATTGAAAGACCGACATCTGAGAAATTTAAAGCAGTCGATTACGTGTCAGAAATAGTAGTACTTACCCTAAGAAAGGCAAAGATTCTGGGCTTCTAATGTTAAAATGGCTTTCTAATAAGATCATTGACTTAAAACTTAAAACCCAATACTTTCTCTAACATGTAAAAAAAAACTTGCCTCCACTCTTTTCGGGGTGAAATTGAACAGCATGCACATTTCCCCTTCTAATAGATGAAATGAAGTCAATCCCGTAGTTGCAGGTGGATGAAACCCACTCTTCATTTTCTTTCGACTATATGCAAACCAAGGTCCGATCTTTAGTTATAAGTCAGTAAAAATAAGACAGATGTGAAGAAGAAATAAGACAAGCAAACATACCGGAACAGCGCGGTAAGAATGAACGAAATATACATGGCGGTTTGCAACATCATCTAATATAACTGAATCTTTCTTGGTTTGCAATGCATTCCATCCAATATGAGGCACTCGGCAACCATTTGATGAATCAAAACGTCCAACCACCCCAGGAATCAAACCAAGACCTTTCACCGATCAACATTGTGTATTTGCGTTCAGTTTACATTGATGCTAGAAGTTATATGTTATAAGTACCAAATAAAACTCATGAAAAAAGGTTTAAGTGAAACATAATGACAACCCACCAGGTCCATTTTCTTCGCTTGACTCAAAGAGTAGCTGCAAACCAAGACAAATGCCTAAAAATGGGCGATCCTTCTCGATGTAAGTGCGAAGAGCATCAGCCATCCTAAAACATCATAACAAAAAACAATAGTTTGAGTTTTATATTTTATTTTCCAGGAAATCGTTCATTTAACAAACAGGCGCTTGTTACACATAAAGTGGCAAATAGAAGAGACAGGGCATTGCTCCCTAGTAGTCTAAGTCGATTGCAGAGTTCTTAACGGTCTCACTAATACTTTATTCCACGTGTTCTTGTTCTGCATTTTATTTATACGTGGTCAGTCTTAGAATTCCTAATCTTAGAAAACTACTTTTGCAAAGGTAGAGTTGACAAGAATTGAGTATGTGGAATTATCAAAAAATACCCATTCTGGTTTATCACGTCCATCATTGCAGCAAATGCTCCAACCCCGGGAAATATAAGACGCTTTGCATTCAAAATGTCCTCTGGTGTTTGAACCTGGAACATGGGAAAGTTAAACTAATATACCGGTGTAAAACAATATATGCACTACCAAATAAAATCACGAAGTAATATATGCATAAAGGTGTAAAAAAATATACGATACTCAGGTTCAACGAATAACCAACCGAATATACAGTATCTAGTATAGTAGCATCGACAAATATATATTCTTTCAATGTTGAAACTTGCTTGTTCCCACAAGTTGAATTCACACAGATAACCGAGGAGTAAAAATCTTTGTACCAAACTTCCATTTTCTTATTGCACTCGCCTGCTCTCCAATCAAGGAAAAAATAGCAACCTCCATGATGCGGAAAAAATAGAAGGTAATGGAATAGATTTTCAGCATACAACCTTACACTACCATATGCCACTTGGACCTAAAACCAATTGCACTTTTTTTGCCCTTAGATTAGTCACACCAGAATCGTGTTGTGTGTGTGTGTGTGTGACAATAAGCACTTTGAAGTTTGCATGTGCTCCCAAAGTAACTATTTCCCTATAAAGTGGCGATAATGATTACTACTTAGGATCAGATTTGGAGAAGCTTAAAAAACTGATTATTCAGATAAAAAAATGTAAAATCAGAAGGCGTTTAGGATCATGTACAACGAAAATAATCCGAAAACAATGTTTGACAGACCTTTAGGAAAAAGTGATGATCTATGTTTTTCTGACGGACAAAAGTTAGTTTTGGAAAAGAAAGTTAAGATCTACTTCTTCAAAACTGTCCGCTAAGACTTGAGTCAATGATAATCAAACAAGCGTCACATTAAGGATGTGTTTGGTAGCAAGCGTTTAAAAGTGTTTTGAATCAACTAGCAGCTAGCTTTTATGTACAAACTGCTTGTTTGGAAACAAGCAACTAGCATTCCTACTTTTTCAAAAGCTACTTTTATGCTATTTCTATTTTACGAGCAACTAGCGTTTCCACTTACTTATTATGACTATACAGCTATGTTATCAAAACAAAAGCTACTGCTTACTACTGCTATTGTTTACTGCTCGCTACTGCTTAGTGGTACCGCTACATTCGCCAAACATACCCTAACCCGCAATAATCACTTTAACAGCACACGCAATATCATTTAAGTTATAATACTAATAACAACAACATTACAAAAAAACAAAAAAAAGGAGGTGAGAAGTTACGTCTTTAATATCGAGACCGAGATAACGAATAGCATTTCGAATACTTTGAACATTACCAGCTCCATAATCAAACAAAGTCACTGCTACACAATACAAAACAAATTAATTAACTAACTAACAATAATTTATAAAATTTAATACGAGCAAAAAAAATAAAGGTACCGGAATCATCGCCGCTAACGGCGGATGTCCGGACGGAGTATTTCGCCGGAGACTTGAAAGTGAGGTTGTTTCGGTGTAGTTTGAGTGGCGGTGTTCGGAACCGAAGTGGAGTGGACGCCGTCGTGAACTGCGGTGAAGTGAGAGCTGATGACTCCATTGTTTAGCCGTTATCGCCGCCGGGGAATGAAGGCTAAAAAACCTAGAAGTGACTGAATGGCGGCTCTTTCGAATTTGATGGGCCACTTAACCCACTATTGTCACAAAGGAGAAGCTATTTTACTCTTTCTAGTAATATTTTTTCATTTTTTTAGGCATTTTTTTTTATTTTTTCTGGACCTACTTTTCTTTGAAAAAAGGTAGGTCCTCCACAATAGGTTGAGGCATTATTATATGGCTACATTTTCTTTGAAAAAATTTAGGGCATGGCTCGTGAGGACTGGATTGTATATTTTTAAATTTTTTAATTGAAATGTGGTAACTACATCTATACTACTATATATAAAGCGTTTAAGTTGTGGCTTCACAAAATATTAAGATAAAGAGCTCCGATCATGAGTGACGTGTGTCACTTCTCTAACTAAAAATACCAAAAAAGGAGCTCTAACAAACTAAAATAAAGCTCCCGATAATGGGGTGACATATATCACTTCTTAACTAATTAATCACATTTATTTTAAATTTAAATATCTTTTAATTCGTTTAATTTTTATGATCTAATTTCACCATATTTTTAAAAATTTTGTTCTTTTTAATTCAACATCCATTTTGATATATTTTATAAGTTTTAGATTTTACATTTTAGTATTTTTTTTATTTGATTCAAAATTTTATAACTTTAACCTTTATTTCAATCAATACAAACTTTATTTATCAAAATCATTTACTTTTGGGAAAGTGTTTGACGGGTAAGAGATTATGAATGTCTTTTTATATGCGGGAATAATTATGTCACGGGAAAGATACGGAAAACCGAAACAAACACATACAACAACACATATACATTTGGAGTGTTGTGAAATGAATTCACTAAGCGGGTAAGGAATTGCGATGAGAGTTGGGTTAGCAATTCATTTACTATATTTATATATAACTATATTTATCGTTGCCGCTGTGCGCGGGTGTCCAACTAGTACATTATAATGTAGGTAATATTTTCTTTTTTTTTAACATGTCTTTGTATCTTTCACTTTTTAAAAAATATCATCTCAAAGCATTTTGACCGTAGCGAGTTTATAGCTGTAGATAATTACAGTGATAAAAAAAAATTATAGATCATAAAAAAATAATAATAATTTTAAGAATTTGAGAATTAAACACGATTTAAAGTGAATGAAAAATAATAGGAGTTATGGGTTATAGGGAAGGGATCCGGTAAGAAGAAAAATTAAAATGAGAAGAATAAGAAAGATTTGTAGCCACACATTTTAAATAGGAGGAAGAATTTTAAGAGTAGATGCATCCATTTTGTAGATCATCTAAAATGAAATGGTTGTAGTTCTTCTTATCATTTTATTTTAATTTTTCTTAAAATTTGATCCTAACTCAAGAACTCATATGTTATAAACGAAAATAATAATAAAAGTTTATGGTTTGAGTAAATTACATGGATGGTCCCTATGGTTTGCTCAAATTTTTATATGTTGTCCTTAAAAGTTTAAAGTTGTATGGAAAGTCTCAATCTTTGCAAAGAATAACACTAATGGTCCTTTTTAAAACGGTGTTAAGTAGATTTCGTTAGCCTTTTTGGTTAACGATTGTTGCATCGTCTATGCTTTATAATAACTGCCGTTTATAATTCAAAGTTTTTCGACTTTAGGTACGTTTATATACATTTTCATCCATTTTTATACGTTTTCGTATGTTTTGACACATGTTTTATTATCCAAATATTTGAAAAACCAAACAATGGAAGGTACAATTAGTTGCGATGCGAATTACGTACCATTTTCACCAATAGCCTTCTTTGATAAGATCAAATGTTGTGTACAAAGATCGGTTATCGGTTATTTATGGTGATCATGTTAACTTCATGTGGAAATAGACATGTGATCGCTGTGTTCGCCTTGCTTCGCCGCTTGTTTCGAGTTTTCAGATTCATCATAACGATGTCGTAAGTTTCTTTTCAATCACTTACTTACTTACTTGACTATTACATCGCTTTTTTGAAGTGTCTTAAAACTCGGGTTGAACTAGGGTGATGGGAAGCCGGTTTTGAGCGAAAAATCAGATTATACCGCCGATTAAACTGGTCGAATTATGACCCAGTAACTTGAACGGGTAAATTAAAATACCGGTTTCTAAAAAAAAGTTATATATATATATGTATTGGATTTGACTTTTTGAAGTCGAAAACTTTTATAACTTTTTTTAAACATAAACATTTTTATGATTACCAAATGATAAGTTAACTGTAACATGTCATTACTAAACATGTTTTTTTTAGCTGACTAATTTACAAATTAGTCCACCGTCGCACGGACCTAAGTGGCTTAAAAAGTTTTCAAATCATTTTATTACTGTTACATTGCTCCGTCACATGTTTACGAAAAATGACTTTTTGAAGTCTAACATTTGCATTATTGTAAAGAGTTTAGTTCATTGTAGATCAAATTTTTATCAAAGATCAAATGCATGATCCTCACCCTTCATTCCTTTTAATCTAATGGTTGGGATTGAAAAATGCATGATAGAGCAACAAAAAAAAGGACAAAATAGTAAATGCTTCTAACTACCCACCGCTCTCATTTACTCTTCACACTTATTCCAGTTAACACACACACACTCACACACTCTCAATCTCTGATTCACCTAACACACACTCACAATCTTTCATTGCGTTTCCCCCAAAATCAAAACGTGGATTCTTCATAACGTAATCATGCCTAATTGAAAGAAACTGCCAACCGATTCTAACACTTATGGTAAAATTCTAACTCAATATTTATGTTTTTTTTTTAATTATTTCAGCTTGCTAGAAGGATTATGGGATAGAAGGCTCATAGTGTTTGATTATTGTTGTTGTTAGGGTTTATGATTTGTGAAGTCGTGGGTTTTCATTTTGATTTTGTACTGTGAAAAATGATGTTTAATCAACAAATTTAATTGAAATTGGTATTTTGGTTGGTTAATTGGCTTATTATGTGCTTATTTTTGTGGTTTTTTCTGGTTATTATTAAGTGATAGTGCTTATTTTGGTAACTCCTTATTTTTTAGCTTATGTTTCATATGTCAATCATAATAAGCTCATAATCCATAAAATAAACGAGAAGTATGAGCTTATGAAATATAAGTCGAAATTATATAATCTCGACAAACACCCCCGACATTTTTTACGGTATGCCCGAAGGTGTTTGATGTTTTGTCAACTAGTACTACATTAGCTTTCGACTAACGGATGTTTGGATCAATTTTCTTGTTCATTTAAAAAGCGAGACTATCAACGTTTTAAGTTTCGATGAAGTCAATAAGCCCCTAGCTAAATTAGCAAATACTCCTTATATTATAAGCACCAAACAAATCAATAGGGCCCAACTTTGTGGCGTTAAGCATTAAGAGATAAATAAAATGAACAATGGTTTACGATTTTTTTACTAAAAAGTACTTAAATAGATGAACATAACGAGTGACTCTTAAAAGTATAAACCGACAGGTCTTTTACACATTGCCAAATTCACATCATAGCCAAAGAGTTATTTATTTGTATCAATGTTTATGTCTTACTGGTGGGCAAGAAAGATACACACAAGTATTAACCAATTTAAGTACTTAAGTAGTGTTATTATATTGTATTTAGTATAGGTTGGTTCGACTCAATCTGCACGATGATGTTGTTAGAAACATGTCCATATTATTTTGTCATGTAAATCGGTGATGATATGTCCACGCAGTTAGTGTTTTAGCTCATAAGATATTATGACAACAACATGTCCATATTCGTTTGAATTTCGTCCAGTTATCTTTATTAATGTGTTATATGCTTAGTTTTTTGGTTCTTGCGTTTTAACCTTTGATGTTGATGACTTTGTAGACGATGATGCTAGAATTGATACGCTTTTGAAAACATCGACTTTTTTGAAGGACAAAGCTTCACACAAAACTACTGATGTTCCCAAAGGTATTTATATTCAAATATCATCTTTACTTTCTTATCTATCAAGGCGAATGCAATTTTTTGTTTTGACCTTATTTTTCGAACAAACATACTCATTGTAGCCAAACTCATAAGTGGGGAGTCGCGTGATGCGCTTACACGCAGCGTTCGGTCAAAGGAACTTCCTTTTCGTCGAGCAAGTTTTTCAACACCCAGGCAAAGAACCTAATCATTGTAGTGTAGTATTAGGGTAAGCCACGGAATTGATATCGTTCTCTGGGGAATAGGAATGCTAGTGAGAAGTTACTACGCTAAGGTTGGGGTTGAGGAAGATTATTTTTTTTCTTTTATGTTTTTAGGAAATGAAAAGGTACGAATCTCGGGGTTTGAATTTGGGGTTGGTATTTCTACCGATTACTTCTACTATCTAATTATCGAATTAACTAAGGTGAGGGTAGTCTATGTCTATTGTTGTGTGCTCGTATGATGATTAAAAATGTATGCTTATCCCTAACTCATTGAAGCTACCAAAGGTTAATGACTACAAAATCTCTAGGATTTATAAACTTTAACTCTAAGGTATTCTTTGGATGTATAGCCTACAATTACTCTAGGTGATTATAAACTAAGGTTCAACAAAGATTAATCAAGCATTAACAACACAACGAATGACCTATCGCAATACTAGGTCAATCACAATTAAGATAAGAGACAACCAATCAATATTCAATAACTAAGTTTCATATTACCTAAGCAAACACACAAGTAAATTAGCGGACATGGGGAACATGTAATCATACACACAATCAATTGAAGACATAATTAAATTAATGAAGTAAAACACGTATCTTGATGTAAGATAGGGTATGGAACCCTAAAATACCGTACAAGACAACCTTGGTTCGGTTTAGGTTTTACTCCACAAAACTACACCCGAAAACTAAAAATTCGGTTTCTATATATAAGGTTACAACTGCGATGGCGCACCTTTAGTTTGTGAAGCCGTCGATCGCCGTCATTGGGTTTCGCTTGGCCACGTTAGCATTGCAACGCGTTACCTTATGACCTGCGCCGTCTCCTTGATCTTTGACGTCGTTCGGATCAAATCTAGGCCGTATGAGCCGCGACGCCTACTCTCTTTTAACACCGATGCCGCCACTGAAAATAAGCAATTTGTTCTCGAGTCGTCACAAACTTGTTCGACGACGTCACAAGTATAACCTGCCGCCCCTTCGGTTTCAAAGACTTGAATGTCTCGATTCTTTACTTTGGCCATTTTCTTCAGATATTCGCGCCTTTTCGTCCGAATAAGTGTCATTCCGAAAGAATTTGCCTTTAAGAGACCTAAAAAGTGAAAATGAACGATATTAAGTAATAACGGACACAAAAGTGATCAAATAAGGGCTTAAATGACCCTCAAAAGGTACATTTTAAAACCTTATCAAATATCCCTACACTTGGTATTTGCTTGTCCTCAAGCAAATGTGCTTTTAGCCAATTAATTTATAAGTTAGAGGTCATGAAGCATTAGTTTAGAAACGATTCACAACACATATAAACCTCGCAAAAGTTATAACAAGCACGAAATTACATACTATCACCTCACATGGGGTGTTTGGATACTCACATCTCTGGTGTATATGAAATATAACAAGTTGAAATGGAAGATAAACACTCATTAACCGGTCCTAGCACATAGATTACCATAGGCTTGAGACTAGATCAAACCTCCATCGCTTACGCGTAAGCACCTAGGAAAGACTATCCAAGAGGTCTTTTAAAGGGTTGTAATGATAGGTCGACGGTAGGAAACAAAGGGTTTGGTGGGATAGGCTATTTAGTGGTGGCAAGTCAAAATCTTTATGTTACAAGCATGCGAAGAATGGCGCTGCTAAGCCAAGACTCGACACTCTAAACTCTAGATAACTGAAATAAACAAACATAAATTGAAAGATAAATGTAGGATGGTAGCCCTTCTTTTTTTTCCATACACTTTTACTCTACCATCCTCTACGATAACATCAAAATGATATGGATTTATAGGCACATCCCTACACTTGAGTTTTTATTACTCTAACACTGATTTGACCCGAATTGAAAAGATCAAAACACTTGGAGTACATTATTACGCAAATAAAGGGAATTTGAATTTAACGTTCCCTTCCCGTCATTTCATAAAGTTTAACTTTTCCCATGAGTCCCAATCGTCCCAAAGCGTGTACAAAAGATATGACTCGACTTAGCAACTTATGCAAACAACTAGATAATTGAACTAAGGGTTTAGTGTGATAACAATAATGCACTAAAAGTGAGTGCATACAAGGTAGGCTAAGGCGATTTGGGTGTACATTTGGGGTGGATTGTAAACAATGCTCTTCATTGATATTCCAGAAACCGAAACATCACGAGAACCGCGAAAAGGATAGGCTCGAGGGTTAACTAGGGGTATCGTGTACTAAAGATGAGTACAAGCAAAGGTGTGGGGAATTACTCAACCGATGTGGAAGAAGTAATTATATTACAGTGTATCAAACAAGGGTTATCCTAATGCCTCTTATCATTTAGTTATTCCTAACTACACAAGTGTAGTCTTACTAGCGATCTTGGGATGCATCACAAAACAAGTTCTAGAATCTATTATACTACCGGTTCACACTCTAAGCATCAAAGATGAATGCTTTAATTCCTACAAATCTAAGGCGATCCTCACATTTTGGGTGAAATTTAAGTGGTAAAGGGTTTTGTGCTAGTCATATAATTTCCTATCCATGAGATGCTTTATTAAGACTAATGGCCCACCTATATGTCATGAAAATTTTAAATTTGGTGCCAAAATTACCTAACCGATATTTCTCATGATTTATTACACAAATGCAATTGGACAAAGCAAATAATTCAAGGATAAGCATAGTTTCAAAGTTCCGCTTTATTTTCCTCCTACACTTAAACCGAACATTGTCCCAATGTTCCCCGAAAGTATCAAAGTTATGATAATGGAAGGTAATTAAAACGAAAGAAACTAGTACTCCCACGATTAGCTCGGTAGGATCCGTGTGAAGTGGTGGTTACATCTTTCTTCAAAAGAATGTTTGCGTTAAAGCTCCTTCTCATCTTATGTATTTTCTTCTTGGTAAATTAAACACGCACACTTGAAGAAAACCAACGAAACCTTCACGTAAAATCGGCGGTAACAATATATATAAGACTCTACTAAACTAGGATATAATGCTTGTGGAATGGATGTTTACTGATTTTCCGGAAAATTAAGACTGGAAAATTCCAAAAATTTATAAGTAGCTCGAAAACGAGAAAAAGTAATAAGTCAAGTTGCTCCTCCCGACGCCGTCGGTTGCGATCTCGACGCGTCAGTTATCCTGACAAAAGCGGTGCGATTTTAGAAAAAAATTCGAAAATTTACATCTTTAGAATCTGGAAAAATTTCCTGCAAAACATCCATTATGACTCGATACAAGCATTTGACTCGAACAAACACACATGTATATCTTTTAATTAATTGTAATTCTCATGTTCACGTTTCTTTTGAAAACGTGTGTAATCCTCCCTACACTTATCCCTTATGTAAAATCTATACATATATATGGGACTAAACATGACACGTCACTAATGCTTACATGGCATTATAATAGTGACATGGAACATCTATGATGACATGGAAATGCTTACATGGCATAACTCCCGACAACATATTTAAAAAAAATTGTAACATGTAAGATTCGAACCCGGGTCTAGACATCCACATACATGTGCCTCACCAATGGAGCAAACCACAAGTCGGAACATAATGTGCATTCCAAAATTGATATACTAACAAAACACTACCATCTTCCATCTTATCAAAAAACAATAACAGAATCCTCACTCATTCCGCTCCTAAATTAATATATGCTTCAATGCTACCAAAACAAGAAATCTCTATCCCCAATTCACTCCTCTTCCTAAACAAACTCACCCAAAATTCAAAATGCATACCCTAAGTCAAATCTGATTTATTCAAAGATGAATTAACCATTTTTGATTCTTTGTTGGAAAAATTTGTGTTTCTTTTCCCATCATCTTCATTTATTCAAGAACGTTTTTTTTTTTTTTTTTTTATATATATATATATATATATATATATATATATATATATATATATATATATATATATATATATTTGTAGGTAGAACACGATTGAGAAAGATTAACCAAGCCGGAAATTAATGATGATACGACAAAGGTACGATTTTGGGATCATAGGTTATAAAAGGTACAATTTTTATTGATGATTAATGGTTTAATTTGAAAAAATGAAGTCAGATTGTGGTTTAAGTCAGATTGTGGAAGCTATGTCTTTGAACATTAGGTGTTTGATTAAATGCCTAAAATGTTATTAGAACATCTGAAGTGATATGTAATAATGTGTTCGCTTCTTGGTTCATTGCGTCCCAGCTGGTTATTTAGAATTATAAATAGGTGACGAATGCACTTCTAAGTTATGAACACTAAAGGTAAAAGTCTTCGATGATAGCACTGAACCGGTGGAGATGGTCAAATAGAGTAATCCAAGTCTAACTGATTCATTTACTTATATGCGAATGCTATTATCATATTCTGAGAACTTATGTAATGATTATTTTATCTACAGCAGAATACAAGAAGTGAAGATGCGAAGTATTTGGCTAATGGAGTCGTAATTGGAGTCGTGTCAACTGCCGCTTTCTCATGGAAATACTTGAAAAGTCCACACGGCAAGTCTTTTAAATTCTCTATGCTATTTACTTTCATTTTTGATGGCTTTTTTTTAAATCTAACTTTATTGCATGATTCGATGTCTATGCAGTGAGTGCCAAAGCATTGAGAGATTACACAAACAAATGCCCCATCTGTCGTCAACCTATCGAGGAGCTAATGGAGATCAAAGTTAATACAAATGATCGGTGATATATCCTTTTCTTCTTACTTAATCTAAAAATCATGATCTTGAGTATATTCTTTCTTTCTTATCCGGTCTTGTGATGTAGTTTATATTATCTCGTTTGTATGTTAAAAGGAGTCGATAATCATGTCAATGAACCCGACCCATGTAAAGCGAGAAGCCATGTTGCACATGGCTCGGCCTTTGCTTTAGTAAAAGAGTGGTATGTTGTGTTTAATATCGATCTTGAATTGCCACTATAACAAACACCATCCTTTTCATTTGCAAGCTTGGAGTGTAATATTTGCTTTATCTCGCTTCTTTACCCTTTTACTTTTCTTTTATTCTCTTTTATACCCTTTTAGTCATGACCATCCTTGTCTTAAACTTGTGATATATGGGAGAATAATCATTAGCGATTTAATGTGTCACATTATTTATCGTCTACATGAATGAATGAATGCATTTTAGGATACGTTTGAAAGATAGTTCATAATTTGACAGGTTTATACAAACTCGGGTCAACAACCCACCGTCTACTAACAATCATGACAATCAGTACTATAAGGCTAAACAAGTTGCACATACTTTTGAAAGCATGCCACCTCTCGATGTTCTCGCAAGAGTTCTTCAAAATTGTCGAGGTAATCATGAGTCCTTCACATTATTACCACAATAATGTGATTAATTAAATATACCTATATTTATTTAAAACGCTTTATGAAGTAAAAGATATTGGCCTATAATGCAATTGATCGTGCGAAGTATTGATCCTACGCTTGTATTGCCTTGGGTAAGCATGTCACCGATATGTCCATTAGGCAAGTTAATACATCACATTAGTTAAATGGCCTATTATCATGTTTTAAATTCATCCAACGCTCTTGGTTAAGTCTTTTTACCCATTATCTCAAATATTTCCGGTGTCTTTGCTCACGATTTGCTTGCATTCGTGACTTCTTTGTAACATGCTTAAATTTGTATTTAATTTGTATTTTGACCACAATGATGGATTACGATTACAATGTGAGCAGTAAGCGGGTGCAAGTTTGAGGTTACCCTTTCTTCAACCACAAACCGATTACTAATGAAATTGTCGTGCATTAGTAGTATGATGTCATATATTATAAGTGCTACAGATCATAAAGATACTAAACTCGTGATGATGATGACGACGGCGTTGATGATGGAAATGATAGACACGGATGTTGATAAGAATGATACCAACAAGTGTAAGTATATATATTTCACATGTCCTTTCTTCAACCACATTTAAGTTTTTTAGTATCATATGGTGGTATTTTATGTTGGGATGCCACGGTGAAATTAATATCATTAGTTGGGACTAGGAATCGGTTAGTAAACTTTTAGTGCTATACAATGTAAATGATTGGGGTGCAGTGCTACGTATGTGTAGTATGCACCTCATGAATTAATGCATTGGAATGCAAGTACTCTCAACTTTTTTAGTTCAAGAAAATCAAGAAGGATAAGTAGGAAGCATTATATACAAGAATCAATTAGTAAGATAATATCTCGTAAGAAAAATAGGACATCTAGAATGGTTTGAAAAAGGATTTGAAAGTTGGGCGAAAGAGATAAAAGAGTGAAGGAAAATGGTGTAGGCATGATAAAAGTGATGAACTTCAAACCCGAACCCAATGTTAATGTAATTAGCCTCTATATGCATGTCTTCATCGTTCATCATTTAGATTATCCAATATGGATGAATACTTGAAAATGGAGTTAATAAAAGAAAACAAAATTAGAGTAAAACATGTCATCTAAGTTGATTTGGATGTCTATCTTTATTATTTTTAGTTGTGCGCTGTGATGTTTTCGTTATGTTTTCTTATATGTCTAAAGCTTAAGAAGGAGTTTAACAATGAAGTGGACTCGCAATTGTTGCATTTCAAGGCATTACAGTTGATTCTTCCTGGTCACGCTTGATCTCACACGCCTCTAAAGTGGCAAATCATGAAGCTAAAAATATCGGCATGAACCGTATACACAGTGGGAGTATCTACAGATATCTATCGATGATTTGACATATGATGCGTATTTTCTATGTCCATATAACATTGTAGTTACCAACATATATTTTTCGCATGATGAAAAACCTATCTATATAGTGAGGTGACGTAAAGAAAAATATATGAAAAATAAGCACTTGGACACTTCTTAGGACTTCGGTTATTAAAGTCATTTTGTTTATTGATGTCTATTTGTGTTGCAACCGGCAAGTGGATCAAGATTGTCATTTTCTCCGTAGTTATTTCTTGCCAATTTATCAAAAATTTATTAAGACATGATAAACATTTTTGTTTATCAATGGTGTGCTTGAAAACTATTAAAGAGATATATGAGCTATTTTCCTAGAACCATTCACACACTATTAGTGATATCTTGCAACAATTTACAAACCAAGTAATGCTTATCATGGTCGATGCATAAGATCTTGTATTGTAAAATACATATATATTGTTTAGTTTTATTCATCCTTGCATGTAATTTTGACCATGATATGGCACAGTGATTTCAAAATATGCACATAACTATTACCCAATTAATTCACATTATATGTTTTTAATCAAGATTACATGCAAATATATTTTACAAACAATATAATGAAAAGTAAAGGATTGTTTCAACAATGGCTGGTCTTTTCCTTGAGACATTTTGTTTCGCGTTTCACCGTCAAAAGCTTAAAAGGATTAAAGATTTTATGTTGCGACAAACTTAGCTACTTTCATTTTGTAGTTTTATTATGTTCTTCCTATCATTTTACGACTACTTTACATACATTTACGCTAATTTTTTTTACTTATAGTTTGTATGTTTGAAGGTTCTTTCTTTAGACAAAGAAAGCGAATACATAGAGTATACAACAATCGTTTACAAAAGTTTTATTTAGTCTATGAATAAGTACCATGTAATTTACATTTCTCATACTTTTCATTCTTCTTTTACATATAAAATATGAACTCTCTCTTCTTTTATTATAATTTGTGTCTAAGATATTTGCCGTCATTAAATATTTATTTACGTCCATCTAATCTTTGTCAAGTAATCTTACCATCCGGCGAACTATGGTACCTTTATATGTAATTAAGACGAGGTTAAAGACAAAATAAAACATTTTACAAATTTGAACATGAGAATAAACAATAAATAAAAGATACACGACACAAACAAGCAAACAATTAAGCATGGGTTGCCTCTCACGATTTTCTTTATTTATGAGTCTTGTAGCTAGACTCGATATTCATTCGTCGTGCCCTATTCTCAATGAGAATTCTATCATGTTGACAAAATATCGACTATATACCTAGGCCCACATTAATGGGTCAAGCAATCCTTATAATAAAGCCTCCTTCTTTCCCAATGAATTTAAAACCTTTTCAACATCGTCCTTGCTTTTGTCCTCAAAAGCTCTAATGTTATCAAATATCTTTTGCAAATCTCGTTAAAAAGGACGGATGGCCATATTCATTCGCGTTCCAAGGCATCCTATAAGTGATCTCATCGTTTCCTTCCTTAAACCTAACCATCATTTGTTATGGCCATGGCTCATTTTAGATGTTTCAACAAACGGTTTTCCTAGCACTACTTAAGCTATAGACACGTCCATGTCTTCTAGGACTTCAACTGAAATTTCCTATAAAGTAATCCTTGAATTACTTTATCTTCCTAATCTTAAGTCGCTCATGTTAAAACAGATGAGGGAGATTCCGTATCTATGGACACCTATATCCGATCATAAATTTTGAGGTTCCAAGGATTTCTCTCCTAATCTTTGGGCATATCCTAATGATGGGTGATCGGGATTATCGATTATGTATTGATGGTAAGCAACCTCTTCCTTAGTGGGGTAAAGATTGAAATAAGCACTATCCTCCTCATTCACGGCCATTTTCGGATTGTTGTCGAGGTTTTTCTCACTCATCCCTAATTGTACTATCTATCTTTTGCAAATCTTGAAGGTCGGTGTTTCTAACAACGGTAAAGGTTGGTTTTTGATTGAAAGTGATTTATTCGGTGGTGGTTTGTTGAGTGGTGGTTGGTTATCACCTTCCATGATGAAAAGTGATGGGATTACTAACAAAGGTCACGAATAAGGGGATAGACTACGAAGAGGCTAAAATGGAAAAACTTACTTGATAGGAATCAAGCAAGGAAACCTAAGCGAGGTGGACTCTAACTAGCTATTCTATTCCCAACAATGGCGCCAAAACTTGATACGCTTACACAAGCGTTCGGGGTCAAGGAACTTCCTTTTCGTCGAGCAAGTTTTTCAACACCTATGCGAACCTAATCGTTGTAGTGTAGTATTAGGGTAAGCCACGGAATTGATATCATTCTCTAGGGAATAGGAATGCTAGTGAGAAGTTACTATGCTAAGGTTGGGGTTGAGGAAGATTATTTTTATCTTTTATGTTTTTAGGAAATGGAAAGTACTCTCTTTGAATTTGGGGTTGGTATTTCTCTTACTTCTACTATCTAATTAACTAAGGTGAGGGTAGTCTATGTCTATTGTTGTGTGCTCGTATGATGATTAAAATGTATTTGCTTAGGCTTTATTACTCCCTAGTTATCTCCTATTGATGGTTGAATTGTCACGTCCTTATTCTTAATCGCGTTGTGTCTCTAAGGTCGTAGGGTATCGTTTATCCCTAACTCTTTGAAGCTACCAAGGTTAATGACTACAAAATCTCTAGGATTTATAAACTTTAACTCTAAGGTATTCTTTGGATGTATAGCCTACAATTACTCTAGGTGATTATAAACTAAGGTTCAACAAAGATTAATCAAGCATTAACAACACAACGAATGACATATCGCAATACTAGGTCAATCACAATTAAGATAAGAGACAACCAATCAATATTCAATAACTAAGTTTCATATTACCTAAGCAAACACACAAGTAAATTAGCGTGGGGAACATGCAAGCATACACACAATCAATTAAAGACATAATTAAATTAATGAAGTAAAACACTTATCTTGATGTAAGATAGGTATGGAACCCTAAAATCTTGTACAAGATGCCTTGGTTCGGTTTAGGTTTTACTCCATAAAACTACACCGAAAACTAAAAATTTAGTTTGTGACCGTCGGGTCGCCGTAATTAGGGTTTCGTCTTGGCGCGTTAGCATTGCGACGGCGTCCACCTTATGATCTTCTCCTTCGCCTCTAACGTCGCCTCGATCAAATCTAGGCCGTTCCACGCCTACTCTTTTAACACCGATGCTCACTTGAAAATAAGAAATTTGGCTCAGTCGTCACAAAACTTGTTCTTATAACTCGACGTCGTATTGTCTCGATTCTTGACTTTGGCCATTTTCTTCGTATATTCGCGCTTTTCGTCCGAATAAGTGTCATTCCAACAATTTGCCTTCAAGAGACCTAAAAAGTGAAAAGGAACGATATTAAGTAATAACGGACACAAAAGTGATCAAATAAGGGCTTAAATGACCCCTCAAAAAGGTACATTTTAAAACCTTATCAAATATCCCTACAGTCAAAGCCTAAGCCAAAGTCAAAGCATGAGCCAAAGTCAAAATCTGAGCCAAAGTCAAAATCTGAGCCAAAGTCAAAGCCTGAACCAAAGTCAAATCCTGAACCAAAGGAAAATCCTGAGCCAAAGGCGAATCCTGAACCAAAGGCGACTCCTGGTCCAAAGTCGAAGCTTGATGCAAAGGAGAAGCTTTCTCAGGCGAAGCCTTCTCAGGTGCCTAGGTGTGATGTTGAAAAACAAGAAAAATAACTCGAAAGTAATGTGCATCCGCCACGTATTCATTATAAACATAAGCATGCGGCGAAGCAGAAAGTAGAGGCACATCCTTCTGGTAAGTCTCAGTCCAATTCTAAGTCAAAGCAGCAACTAGAGGCGAAACCTTCTATGAAGGACAAGTCTAGGAAAAGAAAGACTTCAGATTCTTTTGAAGCGAAAGAGGCAAAAATAGAGAGGGTTAAGAAAATGAAAGTCGTTGCTAACAAGAAGGATAAGGGTAAGAATGTTTTAGAGGGGGAAACTCTAAAACATGTGAAGAAGGAAGATGAGCCTGGTTCCGAATCTAGTTTTCAGAAAGGTAAAGGAAGGCGGAAACAAAAGGGTTTAAGTGAGGCAAAATTAATAAGGAGTTTATTAATAGTGAATATCCTAATATCGTTCATGGTTGCTCTTGTTTCGCTTTTTAAAGCAATTTGTGGCACCAAAGTGAATATGAAGATGTTTTGGATAGTATCGGTTTTGTATCGTTACATGGAATTAATATGGAAGAAATTCCGGGAGATTGGGTTGTTTGGTCATTAAATTGTTTGATAGTAAGGAACTTTGTACGTTTAAATCAAGTATCTATTCATGTGAATCTTGACAAAGTTCATGATATGTTTGGACTTCCTAATGGTGGAAGATCAGTTCTGTTACTAGATGAGAAACTTAATTGACCTAAAGATCCAATGACACAAGAGTGGCTTAAGCAGTTTGACATGAAGATGGGAAAAATTCGGGCGTCTCATATTGCTGATAAGATTACAACTGCAACCTGTGTTGATTTAATATTCAAGCTGAATTTTCTTACGCTTGTCACCAACACACTTGGTAAGAATGAGACAACGAATGGGGATCTTTCATTTGATTTCTTGAAACGTATTTGAGATGACACTCCGATTAACTGCCTTGATTGGTGTGGCTACATTTGCAACCTGTCTTTATAAGATTAAACTCACATAGGGGGGGTCCTGATCTCTGCTACAATGCCCCGGTTTTTTTTCTTGTTGAAAGTTTTCTTTTCATCTTTTTATATTTCAGGCTTATGTCTACACTGTAAGCCACTGTAAATCACTTGTGATTTACAATGGCAAATCACAACTGATTTAAATCACTTGTGATTTGCCACGGTAAATCACAAGTGATTTAAATCACTTGTGATTTGCCATTTTAGCCTAATACATATTCTTAAACTTTTCTTTAAAGCTAACGTGTTAATATATCTTTTGTATGTTTTATAACTAGCTTTTGTACTTGGATTTAACCAAGTTTGAACCCATGCCATACATTCGCTCACGTCCAAAGAATTAAAGACTGAATTCTACTCTCGAAAATAGAATGGATCTTGAGATTGAACAAGGTGTTTTGGCGACTTGGAACTACACGGAGAGTGGACCGCAGAGGAGGTCGGGTAATAGAGGTTTTTTAAGTCGATGAAGTACATGATTTTACAGTTGTCTTATCCACCAAAGACCGACCACCCAAGAGGTAATATAGGATCACATGTGATTATATACTTTTGATTGTAGTAATTTATGAGACCACACCGAATTTTAAAAATCACTTGCATTATACTAATAAAATTTAGTTCTCTCAAAATAATGTTTGTTATATTTGACTCACATAAATGGATAATACAAGTAAAAGATTACTTATAAAGATAAAGAAAAACTAAATATTCAAGAAATCATGTGGGTTACTTTAAAGAGTATAATTATTATTATACAAATATATATAATATATATAATTAGCACTTAGTACTTTGCACCTTTGCATCCATTGCTTTGAAAAAATCGTCCAAATTTTTATAAAACAAAGTTTTTAGATTTTACGGTAAGTTTTATCAAAAAAATTCTAAAAGATGTATATGTTGATTTTCGAGGCACTCTTGCGATTTAATAATATTTTTTGAACATTGTAATGTAGTGTGCATTTTTAAACTATAATGATATATTTTTCAAACGATTTTTATGGGTTGGCTGAACCGGTAGTGACTCGGTTCCCGGTTGAAGCCGTTGGTCCGGTCCGTTTTTAAAACCATATGTACCATCAACTTGTTTAATTATAAATTGTATGAAGATTTGTGTGTTTTATTAGTTTGTAGAATATGTATAATAACAATTATTTTTCATATTATGGGTGTTTTAAAAATAACATTTATTAGGTATTTATTATTAGAGTAAATTGCAAAAATCGTCCCTAAAGTTTGGCCAAATTGCCCCAAACGTTTGGAAAGTGCAAGGATCGTCATGTGGAAACTTTTGGGGCAAAATCGTCCCAGCTAGATCAAATGACTAAAATACCATTGTCTCTATATTACTTTTCGACTTCTTGCGCAAATGGTCCGGTGTTTCGCGATTCGCAAATTTAGTCCTTTTTTTTTTTTTAATTAACTATTAATATTAGTATTATTTTTTACGTTTTGTCCGCTTTTACGTTTTGTCCGTTTTCTCATGTTTTTCCGTTTTCATACGCTTTTGTCCGCTTTTCTTACGTTTTTGTTCGTTTTTACGTTTTTGTCTGCTTTCCTCACGTTTTTGTCTGCTTTTTCCGTTTTACGCGTTTTGTCCCTTTTCTCACGTTCTTCCGCTTTCATAAGTTTCTTCCGATTTTTACGCTTTTCTTACGTTTTGTCCGTTTTCTCACATTTTGTCCGTTTTCATACTTTTGTCCGCTTTTCTTACGCTTTTGTCCGTTTTGTCCAATTTTTACGCTTTTGTCCGGTTTCTCACGTTTTGTCTGCTTTTTCACGTTTTCCGTTTTAAATGCGCTTTTGTCCGCTTTTCTTACGTTTTCCGTTTTCATCGCTTTCTTCGTTTTTATGTTTTCATACGTTTTGTCCGTTTTATACGTTTCGTCCGCTTTTATACGCTTTAGTCCGTCTTTTCTTCGTTTTTTCATTTCATACGTTTTATCGTTTTCATCCGTTTCGTTCGTTTTCTTTAGTTTTGTTTGTTTTATCCATTTTGTCCGTTTTCTCGTTTTTTCCGCTTTCATATGTTTTGTCCGTTTTCTTACGTTTTGTTCATTTTCTTACGCTTTCATCCGTTTAATCGTTTTCGCCTCGTTTTTTACATTTTGTCTGCTTTCTCTTACGTTTTTCTGTTTTCATCGTTTCACCGTTTTTAAGCGGTTTTCATACGTGTCACCCATTATAAAATGAAACGGAAAACGTGAGAAAATGAACAAAAGCGTAAGAAAATGAACAAGCGATCGAAAATATATGAAAATGGATGAAAATGTAAGAAATGGGCGAAACGTATAAAACATATGAAAATAAAAACATAAGAAAGACGGACGAAAACGATAAAACGTAAGAAAACGGCGAAACGTAAAAATGAACGAAATCGTATAAAAAGACAAAACGTGTGAAAACAAAAATGTAAGAAAAGGGTCAAAACGAATGAAATGGATAAACGAAAAAAACGGACAAAATGTAATAAAACGGAAAACGAAAAAATAGACAAAAACGTGAGAAAAATAGACAAAAACTGTTAGGAATTGGAAATTCCATAGTGAAGTGTCGGTCACCCCAAATATAATTTAGCATAAGTTAGCTCGTAGACATATCATTATTTACTGTTTTATTAGTTAGTTATTAGCCTAGTGTAGCGTAGTGTAACACCGTGGAGGAAGGACGGGTCTTTACCCACTGTATGCCTGATCCACAGTCCGATAGGAGGACGTTAGCTTTGTAACTATAAATACCCCTTCCATCCATGGAAGGGGTGGTGATTTTCAATCTAACATTCCATACTTTTGTATACCAAGTCTCTAACAAGAAAACACCCAACTCTCTACTTCTCTCTCTAATGGCAAACATGTATTTTGATCATCCAAGACCACCCGAATCATCAACACAATAAATATATCGATCTTACAATTGGTACCAGAGCCAAGGTTGTTGTGTTTTGATGATTTCTTGTGGTTTTGATTCGTGTTTGAAACTGTTTTTTGTGTATTTGTGTGGTAGGAACATTGTTATGGGTAAACTGTTTTTACAAACATGCTTTGTGTTTTGTTTGATCAAAAAGGTGTTATGGTCATATCTGTTTCAAACAGTTTTAGTACGCTTTAATGGTCTGAATTTACTTTTTATTAGTGTGGATAAAGCAGCTTTTCAACTATGTATTTGCATCATTTTTACCGAACTGTCTCGTGCTATCATAATAGTCTTGTGCTATCTATGGTCAAAACAGTTTTATGTCATGTTTATGTTTGTTCATCTTTACTGGTCAATATGGGTTAAATAGTTTTGTGGTCATGTCTATGGTCAAAATGATTTAAATGAGTTTTCTGGTCAGTTTCATGAGGTCAAAGAAGATGCAGTCTTCAGTTTTTGTTTGGTCATTCTTCGTAGCGAGTTGGTCAGATCTTCATGGCGACTTGTCTTGACAAGTCGTCCAGGTTCAATGTATCCATTGTCTTAGAGAGTTGAAGTGATAGCGACTTGTCTCATGCAAAAAGGTAGCGACTTGTCACTATCTAGCGACTTGTTTTGAAAAATGTTTAGCGAGTTGTGTGAACAAATAGACCCTAGCGACTTGTCACTTAGGGTAGCGACTTGCTTTGAAAAAAATGGTGTAGCGACTTATGACTAAAAGGGCTAGCGACTTGTCTGAACTGATGAAGAAAAGAAGATGAAGAATCAATAATTGACCATGACTCATACCATTATCACAATACTGAATGAAAACCACAACATAAACCAAACATCACAAACTCCTCTTCTGACTACAAACATTTCATACATCACAACGACATCAATAAACATCATACAATATGTTTCTACATCTGTCATCACCATCTAATGCACTTGTCTACAACACAAATACCAAATATAATAACGACTCAAACATCTCAACCTCAAGTATTCAAGACCATCATCAGTCCACAACTAGTTTAACAATCAAGAATACTACAAGATCTCAGTTTTTCCTTGTTTGTTCACTTGATATGAATCATTTCACATCCTTTGTACAAACTAGAACCTCTTCACAGATCTCATGCATCAAGACTCGAATGATAAACCAATCAACAATGATCTCAGATTAATACTTTCGTGATGTTCATAGTAATATCTAGACACTCGAAGGTCCTACAAACGAAAGTTCTTATCCTCATCGATCTGTTAATATTCGAACCAAAAAATCAAAGAATATAACATCTATGTTATTTCTTGTGATTTAATTCGTTAATTAAATGAAATACATGACTCGACTCAAATAAATCAAGATCTCAGTCTTACTTTCGTGGAATTAAACGGTTACACCAACTAATGGCCATCACAAGAAAACTATACCATCATCAATCATTTATGTTGAAGTCATGCTCCAACTTATATTCGAATCTCTAAGAAAGATTATAACAAGAATGTTATGTCTTGTCTTTGATTCGGTTAAGACTCACAAACATGAAGGGTCAATGTTAAACCTACCTAGAACTGTTGATGAGAACACATCATCCATGCTCAAAGCCATCTCTGTGGCTAATCATGTCTCGAATCTACAAACCTTACGCCATCTCTGTGGCAAGGCCCATTCAAAGGAAGCATCATCTGGTACATGAGAGGCGGATTAATTTCTTGTGAAATGTTAGGGTTTTGATATTTAATGGTATAGTATATGTGAGAGGCGGATTATCTTGTGTGATCAATTAGGGTTTGATGGTCTTCTCGATTATTTGGTGATTGAGAGGCGTATTTTTGAGATTAAGGTTAAAGCGCTTATGTATTGGAATATGATGGGGGCGGAATATTGAGAATTTTAGGGTTAAAATGTGTGGTGAGTTGTGTTTATATCCAAAATTTTAGGGTTAAGAGGAGATATGTGGATCGGTACCTTATTTCGCTCATGGGCGAGTAGTAATTTGAACATGGTAAGTTAATTGGGCGGATCTTATTTCATTCAGTGGGTCGCCGAGACTTGGATGGGCGTGATATGGGTGTGATGGATGGAATACACTAACATTGTTTGGACTATTAATGATATATACATCCGTATATCCGAAAAGGACCAACAAATGGGATATTAACGATAACGAAAATTTCCATACGAGTTTTGTGTTTACAAATTCTTGGATACAATTTTTAAATATTGGAAAATTGTGTGGTACTTTAGTATGGTAATATTTCACGAGGAGACTACGTTCACGGATAAAAGTTTTCAATGTATTTTAATGTGACCACGGAGATGACTCTTTATTATTTGTTTGGGTTTAAAATAACGTTTATGGGCTTGAATTGATTTCCGATGTGTGGTTGAATTTATTTTAAACCAAGGTAAGATTAATTGGGTATTCTTTTGAACCGGGTCAAAATAATTGTGTACTTTGGAGCCAGTTGAAGATTTTCCTACTTGTTGAGATGTTTTGATGAGATGTGGAGTGATGATGAGATTTGTTGATATAATTTATCGATGAGAGTGATTGAAGAGTTTTGATAATGATGAGACTCATATTGAGAATTGTTGAGATGATAAGATATGGTTATGTGAATTAGTACTTTGGTGTATGCATCTTCATGGATAATATTATGTCTCGGCTTGATTTGATACTTGAACAAGGTTGACTATGGGGTTGTTTATACGGTACTTTTATTTGGAGTTGATGTGAGGTTTTCCAAGTGCGGTTACTTAATTTTGTCTTCTTTCTTTCTACCATTCTGCGAAGATGACTTGTTTGGGCTTTTATAGAGGTGATAAAGACTTGGCTATTTAGTTGCGTTTGTGATTCTTTCTCACTTAACCCACAACGTAGCTATCACTTGTGTCTCACTCGATTGAGAATGTCAAGAGGTTTTGTACATTGGGTACACCGTATCTTGTTCACGAGGATTAGTACAAGTTTAAGTAACAATTAAGAATTTTTGTCATGTTCAAGTTTGATATATCGGGTTTATTTCTTCATGTGGTCACTGCAATTGCCGACAGATTGAGTGAATGATGTGTTTACCAAAGTATTTATTGGATGGTTGATGATGTTGGATAATGAACCGCTGATGAACCACTGCATGTTCCCCTAAAACAGAAATTCACTGAAACCAAAGTTGTCATAACACATTCAAGCTGACATTGTTTACGGTTTTGTCTTGATTTTGTAAAATCCTGCGAAAGAATCTATTTCTCGGTTTAAATCATAGACTTGTAAAATCCCGTGACAATGGAAACATCCGGGCAATAATAAAGTGCATTTCCGGATCTATCTTACGGTTTATTCTTGGTTTTGTAAAATCCCGCGAAAGAAACTATTTTTCGGTTTAAACCATAGAATTGTAAAATCCCGTATTGATGGAACCATCCTGGAGAATGGAAAGTGTATTTCGGGATCTTATCTGATGCTGGTGCTACGGTTTCTGCTTCAAATAAGGGATAAAAGGGTGTACTTCATGAATTGGGTGTGTGTTTGGGTTGTCTTCATGGCAGTTTGGTTATTACAAGATTTTACGGGGTTATGTGCTTTCAACCATGGTCGGGATGAAACCATTATCAAAGTTCACTTTTAAGATCAAAGGAGGCTAGATTTGAGCTTTTAACAAGATGTGGCAACGGGGTTAATTCAGTATTATCTATTTGAGGATGAAGTGAAATATCATGGGCGAGTGTACTTAGTATCTGAAGGTATCGGGGATGGTTGGATGAAGATTCTTCAAGATCCTTGTTCAAGCTTATTATAAAAAACAAAGACTTGGAAATCTAGTTATTGTTGGGTGTCTTTTACTTTTATTTTACCACTTGGGAATTGGGCTCATACCACTACAAAATAACTATCACTTTAAGGAGTTACGTTGTAGTGCTCAGTGTCACATTCAATTGTGGATTTTCAAGAGGTAATGTACGTCTTATACTCGATGGTTGGTTGGTTGAAGAGTATAGAGTACATAGAGAGTACTTAGAGATGCTAATGGAAATCGGCACCGTTCTTTGTTACATATGTGCAAGTTTAAGTCACGAGTTCGGGGTAGTTTACTTCAGGGTCAAATTCATTATATCGGGTTTTCTCCATCAACTGTCACTACAAAGAGCCTATTGAATGATAATGGGGATGATTACATGTTTTGCTAAGAGAGTTGAAAAGAGAGAGATTATGACGTATGAACACTACAGTTCATGCCTCGTTCCTCAAAGAAAAGAAAAGTGTACGTGTCAGTGCGCTTTATCTTCTGAAGAAGAGAAATCTTCTCTATTATGACCATTCTCATCAACATGCTTCATGCTTTTCCATGAGCTTCGATTATCAAGTGAACCGGCTACCGTTGATTGTTTTCTTATTCCACTTGCTCAACTATAATGACGATGGCGACATCATGTGCTAATTTTATGGGGAGAAGAGTGAGTAGACTACATTTGTTGAAGATGTTCACTTATTTTAATCAAGAATGGCATCTCCGTATGCAATTCTTGAGGGGGAGAAGAAGTATGATAACTCTGCATGGTTGATTAATTTCTGAGAATATATGGTCATACGGCTCCTAACTCATGTAAGAACCGAGCTTCTTCTTATCGGGTCATTTTCACATAGAGTTTTCTTCTAAGAGCCGTTGGTTGACATATTCTCACAGACTGATGAGTTTATCGACAAAGTGCTTCCGGTTAATGCTTCACGATACATCAACATGATGATTCGAACAATCTCCGTTCTTGTTTGATGTGATTGGTAGTTTGGTGTTACCATCTTGTGTGTTCGCTATGGCCCGATTGTCGATTTCCTTGATGAACATATTTATGTTCTTGTTTGATAGGGAGGGATTTTAGTTAAGGGGATTTGCAAGATGTAAGTTAATCGGGATGCTTTTTGGTGGGATGCTTTTTGGTGTGAGTTGAAGATGTTAACTATCTATTCCCCAAATGGACAATCTTGAAGAAGGTCGAGTCTAGAGTCGGTTCTACATTTTCTGCTACATGTTAGAAGACTAAAGACGAGTTGCATTTAACGATCTAAAGACTTCTTCTTAATTCAAGCATTCATCATAAAGATTGTCGGTTAGGGGAGAGCACTAATTGGGGGAGGGTGAAATGTTTGATTTAATCCCCAATTAGACTTGCTCACATTCTACTTGAAAGATGTTGATTCCCACAATATTACAAATGTTCTTCTCAACAAATTTCTAGTATACGGACTTACAATGAGTTCTTGATTCTAAAGTGTCAAAACCAAGAAGGGGAAGGAGACACATCTAAACACAAAGCGAGTAAACTTGATGAACTTAATTCTTCTAAGTGATTGAAGATATCCCGGAAGACAAATGTTATTACATGAGAGAAACTCAAGGTTTGACTCATGGCGAGTAAACTTGATGAACTTAATACTTCTATGTGATTGAAGATATCCGGGAAAACAAATGTCATGACCGCAGAGAAACTCAAGGTTTTACTCATCAAGGCGTTTAGTGTTATTATTCCAACGACGTGGGGGAAGTGATGTAAGAGAAAGTTTCTGAAGATAATAAGAGGTACACAAGTGTGTGATGATTTTGATGTTATCACAATCATCAAGGGAGAGAGATTGTGTACATTGGGGATGCTCAGCTGTTTTACTTGAGGGCTTAATCAGTGATTCAGAGATATAATCACTTATTCCGGTGTTGGCATCCGCAGAGATAATCAGTGATTCGGCCTGCTTCTTCAAAGTTATCGGTTATTCTCTCTTTGGGCATTCGGGTACTTCGGGTTCTTGAGCTTCATACACAATCATCAGGAAAGATAAATGTGCATTGGGTGGTTGTATCATTTATTATTTGGAACTCTATTTGTGTATTCGGGCTCTTGAGCTCTATTCTAAGAGACGGGCTGCATCTATTCAACTACTCGGGGGAAGTGTTCTCTTGACGACCTTTTGGAATGGATTGCTTCAGACTTCAGTGGGTATGGAATTTAAGAATATTATTTAAATGTGGGATGATACGTTGCTTGATAAGGTTTTAAAAGGTACCATTTTGAGGGGTCGTTTAAGTCCTTATTTGATCATTTTTGTATCCGTTATTGCTTAATATCGTTCCTTTTCACTTTTTAGGTCTCGTGAAGGCAAAATGCTGGAATGGCACTTATTTGGACAGAAAGGCGCGAATATATGAAGAAAATGGCCAAAGTCGAAATCGAGACACTCACGATTCTTTGAATGTAGAAGCGACGGCGTCGGGTGCTATTCGACGCCGTCCCAAAATTATTGTGACGGGCGAACTCAAAACTCGTGTTTTCAAGAGACGGCGTCTAGTTGTGAAAGAGTAGGTCGTCGCTACTCGCATTTGCCCTAGATGCGATCCAGACGGCGTCGGTCAAGAGGGCGGCGTCACGGACATAAGGTGACGCCGCAGCAAGGTTAACGTGGCCAAGACGAAACCACAATGGCGGCGACACGACGTCGGCGTCACTAAACATAAGGTGGCGCCGTCGCAGCTGTAATCTTATATATAGAATACGAATTTTTAGGTCTTTGGTGGAGAGTCTTTGGGTAAAACCTAAAACCGAACATAAGGTGTCTTATACAGTATTTTAGGGTTTTAACCTATCTTACACCAAGATAAGTCTTTACTTCATTAATTCAATTATGTCTTTGATTATTTGTGTGTATGCTTGCATGTTCTCCATGTCCCGCTAATTTATTTGTGTGTTTGCTTAGGAAGTATGAAACTTAATTATTGAATATTGATTGGTTGTTTCTTATCTTAGTTGATTAATGATCTAGTAATGCGATAGGTCATTAGTTGTGTACTTAATGCTTGATTCATCTTTGTGAACCTTAGAGTATGATTACCGAGTGATTGTAGGCTAAACCATCCGAAGAGCGCCTTTAGGTAGGAGTCTATAATCTCTAAGTGGATTTGTAGACAAGACCCTTTGGTAAGTTCAAAGAGTTAGGGAGAAACGCATACCCACAACTTTAGACACACAACGCAACTAGGAATAAGACGTGACACTCAACCATCAATAGGAGATAATTCATGAGTAATACAAACTAAGTAAACACATCTTTAAACTATCATACGAGCACACATTAATTAGACATAGACTCCCAACCTTAGTTTAGATAATTAGATAATAGTAGAGTAATCGGTGAAATACCAACCCCAAATCCAATACCCGAGATTCGTACCTTTCCATTTTCATAAAATATAAAAAGATAAAAATAATCTTCCTCAACCTTAACCTTAGCGTAGTAACTCCTACTAGCATTCCTATTCCCCTAGAGAACAATATCAATACCCGTGGCTTACCCTAATTACTACACTACAACGATTAGGTTCATTGCTAGGGTGTTATAAAACTTGCTCAAGAAAGGAAGTTTCCTTGACCCGAACGACGTGTAGCGTTATCAAGTTTTGGGCGCATTGCCGGGAATAGTTATTGTTAGGCTTGATTTCTATCTCGTTTAGGTCTACTCACAAGATTCCTATCAAGTGAGATTTTTTTCTTTTATTAGCTTCCTTGTAGTCTATCTCCTTCTTTGTGCCTTTGTTCATAAAACTTGTCCATTGACTCTTCCGTTCACCATTATGGAGAACTTGAATCCACTATATTCGCGATTAGGTTTTTTCATAAGAAATTATGATATTACTAAAGCGGATTATTCAAGATGGTGGGAAGAAAGTAACCAACTCCATAAACCTTTTGAGGTTTCACTATTCCATCAACCCCACAAAGTACCTCATCTAGTGCAACCGATGCTTCGTTTGAGCCTTCACCTAGGATAGAATTTCGTGAACACCCTCCATGTTTAGAAACTATTGTTAGTAAGGCCCTTAGAGAACCGACCAAATTTGTGAAAATATTATGGAAAGCAACCAAGCTTTAAACCATAAGTTGGATCAATTACTAAGTTTGGTTTCATCACGACCTAAGGAAATATCACATGATGAGCATATAGATGATGTAGATGTGATTGAGGATAAGGTGAAAAGTCTAGACCCACAAGGTATCCCACAAGTTCCACCATCATTTAAGGCATACACACCGCACGTGACTTACCCGGAAGTAGTAGAAGAGACTTTAGGAATCCCAATGGAGGTAGAACATTTGAAGTCATGCTCCAACTTATATTCGAATCTCTAAGAAAGATTATAACAAGAATGTTATGTCTTGTCTTTGATTCGGTTAAGACTCACAAACATGAAGGGTCAATGTTAAACCTACCTGGAACCGTTGATGAGAACACATCGTCCATGCTCAAAGCCATCTCTGTGGCTAATCATGTCTCGAATCTACAAACCTTAAGCCATCTTTGTGGCAAGGCCCATTCAAAGGAAGCATCATCTGGTACATGAGAGGCGGATTAATTTCTTGTGAAATGTTAGGGTTTTTGATATTTAATGGTACAAGATATGTGAGAGGCGGATTATCTTGTGTGATCAATTAGGGTTTGATGGTCTTCGATTATTTGGTGATTGAGAGGCGTATTTTTGAGATTAAGGTTAAAGCAGTTATGTGACTGGAATATGATGGGGGCGGAATATTGAGAATTTTTAGGGTTAAAATGTGTGGTGAGTTGTGTTTTATATCCAAAATTTTAGGGTTAAGAGGAGATATGTGGATCGGGTACCTTATTTCTGTCATGGGTCGAGTAGTAATTTGAACATGGTAAGTTAATTGGGCCAGATCTTATTTCATTTGGTGGGCTGCCAGTAGACTTGGATGAACGTGATATAGGCTGTGATGGATGGAATACACTAACATTGTTTGGACTATTAATGATATATACATCCGTATATCTGAAAAGGACCAACAAATGGGATATTAACGTATAACGAAAATTTGCATACGAGTTTTTGTGTTTACAAATTCTTGGATACAATTTTTAAATATTGGAAAATTAGAAGCGGTACTTTAGTATGGTAATATTTCACGAGGAGACTACGTTCACATTAAAAGTTTTCGATGTATTTTAATGTGACCACGGAGATGACTCTTTATTATTTGTTTGGGTTTAAAATAACGTTTTATGGGCTTGAATTGATTTCCGATGTGTGGTTGAATTTATTTTAAACCAAGGTAAGATTAATTGGGTATTCTTTTGAACCGGGTCAAAATAATTGTGTACTTTGGAGCCAGTTGAAGATTTTCCTACTTGTTGAGATGTTTTGATGAGATGTGGAGTGATGATGAGATTTGTTGATATAATTTATCGATGAGAGTGATTGAAGAGTTTTGATAATGATGAGACTCATATTGAGAATTGTTGAGATGATAAGATATGGTTATGTGAATTAGTACTTTGGTGTATGCATCTTCACGGATAATATTATGTCTCGGCTTGATTTGATACTTGAACAAGGTTGACTATGGGGTTGTTTGTACGGTACTTCTTATTTGGAGTTGATGTGAGGTTTTCCGGGCGCGGTTACTTAATTTTTGTCTTCTTTCTTTCTACCATTCTGCGAAGATGACTTGTTTGGGCGTTTATAGAGGGTGATAAAGACTTGGCTATTTAGTTGCGTTTGTGATTCTTTCTCACTTAACCCACAACGTAGCTATCACTTCGGTGTCTCACTCAGTTGAGAATGTCAAGAGGTTTTGTACATTGGGTACACCGTATCTTGTTCACGAGGATTAGTACAAGTTTATGTAACAATTCTGGGGAATTTTTTGTCATATTCAAGTTTGATATATCGGGTTTATTTCTTCATGTGGTCACTGCAATTGCCGACAGATTGAGTGAATGATGTGTTTACCAAAGTATTTATTGGATGGTTGATGATGTTGATGATGTTGGATAATGAACCGCTGATGAACCACTGCATGTTTCCCTAAAACAGAAATTCACTGAAACCAAAGTTGTCATAACACATTCAAGCTGACATTATTTACGGTTTTGTCTTGATTTTGTAAAATCCCACGAAAGAATCTATTTCTCGGTTTAAATCATAGACTTGTAAAATCCCGTGACAATGGAAACATCCGGGCAATAACAAAGTGCATTTCCGGATCTATCTTACGGTTTATTCTTGGTTTTGTAAAATTCCGCGAAAGAAACTATTTTTCGGTTTAAACCATAGAATTGTAAAATCCCGTATTGATGGAACCATCCTGGAGAATGAAAAGTGTATTTCGGGATCTTATCTGATGCTGGTGCTACGGTTTATGCTTCAAAGAAGGGATAAAAGGGTGTACTTCATGAATTGGGTGTGTGTTTGGGTTGTCTTCATGGCAGTTTGGTTATTACAAGATTTTATGGGGTTATGTGCTTTCAACCATGGTCGGGATGAAACCATTATCAAAGTTCACTTTTAAGATCAAAGGAGGCTAGATTTGAGCTTTTAACAAGATGTGACAACGGGGTTAATTCAGTATTATCTATTTGAGGATGAAGTGAAATATCACGGGCGAGTGTACTTAGTATCTGAAGGTATCGGGGATGGTTGGATGAAGATTCTTCAAGATCCTTGTTCAAGCTTATTATAAAAAACAAAGACTTGGAAATCTAGTTATTGTTGGGTGTCTTTTACTTTTTATTTTACCACTTGGGGGAATTGGGCTCATACCACCACAAAATAACTATCACTTTAAGGAGTTACGTTGTAGTGCTCGATGTCACATTCAATTGTGGATTTTCAAGAGGTAATGTACGTCTTATACTCAATGGTTGGTTGGTTGAAGAGTATAGAGTACATAGAGTATAGAGATGCTAATGGAAATCGGCACCGCTCTTTGTTACATATGTGCAAGTTTAAGTCACGAGTTCGGTAGTTTACTTGAGGTCAAATTCATTATATCGGTTTTCTCCATCAACTGTCACTACAAAGAGCCTATTGAATGATAATGGGGATGATTACATGTTTTGCTAAGAGAGTTGAAAAGAGAGAGATTATGACGTATGAACACTACAGTTCATGCCTCGTTCCTCAAAGAAAAGAAAAGTGTACGTGTCAGTGCGCTTTATCTTCTGAAGAAGAGAAATCTTCTCTATTATGACCATTCTCATCAACATGCTTCATGCTTTTTCCATGAGCTTTCGATTATCAAGTGAGCCGGGCTACCGTTGATTGTTTTCTTATTCCACTTGCTCAACTATAATGACGATGGCGACATCATGTGCTAATTTTGCGGGGGAGAAGAGTGAGTAGACTATATTTGTTGAAGATGTTCACTTATTTTAATCAAGAATGGCATCTCCGTATGCAATTCTTGAGGGGGAGAAGAAGTATGATAACTCTGCATGGTTGATTTATTTCTGAGAATATATGGTCATACGGCTCCTAACTCATGTAAGAACCGAGCTTCTTCTTATCGGGTCATTTTCACATGGAGTTTTCTTCTAAGAGCCGTTGGTTGACATCTTCTCCTGATCGATGAGTTTATCGACAAAGTGCTTCCGGTTAATGCTTCACGATACATCAACATGATGATTCGAACAATCTCTACATTCTTGTTTGATGTGATTGGTAGTTTGGTGTTACCATCTTGTGTGTTCGCTATGCCCTGATTGTTGATTTCCTTTGATGAACATCTTTCTGTTCTTGTTTGATAGGAGGATTTTAGTTAAGGGATTTGCAAGATGTGTTAATCGATGCTTTTGGTGTGAGTTGAAGATGTTAACTATCTATTCCCAAATGGACAATCTTGAAGAAGGTCGAGTCTAGAGTCGGTTCTACATTTTACGCTACATGTTAGAAGACTAAAGACGAGTTGCATTTAACGATCTAAAGACTTCTTCTTAATTCAAGCATTCATCATAAAGATTGTCGGTTAGGAGAGCACTAATTGGGGAGGGTGAAATGTTTGATTTAATCCCAATTAGACTTGCTCACATTCTACTTGAAAGATGTTGATTCCCACAATATTACAAATGTTCTTCTCAACAAATTTCTAGTATACGGACTTACAATGAGTTCTTGATTCTAAAGTGTCAAAACCAGCAAGGGGAAGGAGACACATCTAAACACAAAGCGAGTAAACTTGATGAACTTAATTCTTCTAAGTGATTGAAGATATCCCGGAAGACAAATGTTATTACTCAAGAGAAACTCAAGGTTTGACTCATGGCGAGTAAACTTGATGAACTTAATACTTCTATGTGATTGAAGATATCCGGGAAAACAAATGTCATGACCGCAGAGAAACTCAAGGTTTTACTCATCAAGGCGTTTAGTGTTATTATTCCAACGACGTGGGGAAGTGATGTAAGAGAAAGTTTACAAGATAATAAGAGGTACACAAGTGTGTGATGATTTTGATGTTATCACAATCATCAAGGGAGAGAGATTGTGTACATTGGGGATGCTCATTGTTTTACTTGAGGGCTTAATCGGTGATTCGAGATATAATCACTTATTCGGTGTTGGCATCCGCAGAGATAATCAGTGATTCGGCCTGCTTCTTCAAAGTTATCTGTTATTCTCTCTTTGGGCATTCGGGTACCGGGTTCTTGAGCTTCATACACAATCATCAGGAAAGATAAATGTGCATTGGGTGGTTGTATCATTTATTATTTGGAACTCTATTTGTGTATTCGGGCTCTTGAGCTCTATTCTAAGAGACAGGCCGCATCTATTCAACTACTCGGGAAGTGTTCTCTTGTGACCTTTTGGAATGGATTGCTTGAGACTTGATGGGTATGGAATTTAAGAATATTATTTAAATGTGGGATGATACGTTGCTTGATAAGGTTTTAAAAGGTACCATTTTGAGGGTCGTTTAAGTCCTTATTTGATCATTTTGTATCCGTTATTGCTTAATATCGTTCCTTTTCACTTTTTAGGTCTCGTGAAGGCAAAATCTTTGGAATGGCACTTATTTGGACGAGAAAGCGCGAATATATGAAGAAAATGGCCAAAGTCGAAATCGAGACACTCACAGCTTCTTGAATGTAGAAGCGGCGTGCCAAAAGCTATTATGCGCCGTCCCAAAATTATTGTGACTGACGAACTCAAACTCGTGTTTTCAAGAGGCGTCTGGTTGTGAAAGAGTGAGGCCGTCGCTACTCGACGGCCTAGATGCGATCGAGCACGGCGTCGAGAGGCGAAGAGGGCGTCGCGGACATAAGGTGGCCGTCGCAAGGTTAACGTGGCCAGAGCGAAACCACAATGGCGGCGACACGGCGTCACTAAACATAAGGTGGCGCCGTCATGGCTATAATCTTATATATAGAATCTGAATTTTTAGGTCTTTGGTGGAGAGTCTTTGGGTAAAACCTAAAACCGAACATAAGGTGTCTTATACGGTATTTTAGGGTTTTAACCTATCTTACACCAAGATAAGTCTTTACTTCATTAATTCAATTATGTCTTTGATTATTTGTGTGTATGCTTGCATGTTCTCCATGTCCGCTAATTTATTTGTGTGTTTGCTTAGGAGTATGAAACTTAATTATTGAATATTGATTGGTTGTTTCTTATCTTAGTTGATTAATGATCTAGTAATGAGATAGGTCATTTGTTGTGTATAATGCTTGATTCATCTTTGTGAACCTTAGAGTATGATTACACGAGTGATTGTAGGCTAAACCATCAGAAGAGCGCCTTAGAGTAGGAGTCTATAATCTCTAAGTGGATTTGTAGACAAGACCCTTTGGTAAGTTCAAAGAGTTAGGGAGAAACGCATACCTACAACTTTAGACACACAACGCATGACTAGGAATAAGACGTGACACTCAACCATCAATAGGAGATAATTAAGGAGTAATACAAACTAAGTAAACACATCTTTAAACTATCATACGAGCACACATTAATTAGACATAGACTCCCACACCTTAGTTTAGATAATTAGATAATAGTAGAGTAATCGGTAGAAATACCAACCCCAAATCCAATACCCGAGATTAGGTACCTTTCCATTTTCATAAAATATAAAAAGATAAAAATAATCTTCCTCAACCTTAACCTTAGCGTAGTAACTCCCTACTAGCATTCCTATTCCCTAGAGAACAATATCAATACCCGTGGCTTACCCTAATTACTACACTACAGCGATTAGGTTCACTTTGCCTGGGGTGTTATAAAACTTGCTCGAAGAAAAGGAAGTTTCCTTGACCCCGACGCGTGTGGCGTTATCAAGTTTTTAGGCGCCCGTTGGAATAGTTATTGTTAGGCTTGATTTCTATCTCGTTTAGGTCTACTCACAAGATTCCTATCAAGTGAGATTTTTTTTCTTTTTATTAGCTTCCTTGTAGTCTATCTCCTTCTTTGTGCCTTTGTTCATAAAACTTGTCCATTGACTCTTCCGTTCACCATTATGGAGAACGCGAATCCACTATATTCGCGATTAGGTTTTTTCATAAGAAATTATGATATTACTAAAGCGGATTATTCAAGATGGTGGGAAGAAAGTAACCAACTCCATAAACCTTTTGAGGGTTTCACTATTCCATCAACCCCACAAAGTACCTCATCTAGTGCAACCGATGCTTCGTTTGAGCCTTCACCTAGGATAGAATTTCGTGAACACCCTCCATGTTTAGAAACTATTGTTAGTAAGGCCCTTAGGAGAACTGACCAAATTTGTGAAAATATTATGGAAAGCAACCAAGCTTTAAACCATAAGTTGGATCAATTACTAAGTTTGGTTTCATCACGACCTAAGGAAATATCACATGATGAGCATATAGATGATGTAGATGTGATTGAGGATAAGGTGAAAAGTCTAGACCCACAAGGTATCCACAAGTTCCACCATCATTTAAGGCATACACACCATACGTGACTTACCCGGAAGTAGTAAGAGACTTTAGGAATCCCATGGAGGTAGAACATTTGAACAAGCATATTTGGAGAATATAGGTTTGAATACTTGTAGTCTCGGTCTTACTCTTAGTTCTAGGGAATTTCATAGTGTTGATGAACCGGAACCTCAATCTTTACTTCCATCCTTAAATAAGCGAGGAACCGACCCACCCATCAACCAATTTAGTCCGGGTAGTTTTAGGATGAATGAAATGATCATGTAGCACTATCATGGGTTATGGAGATCTACCTTTTGGAAATTATTTGATCACTCGAGTTTACTATGTCCAAGGGTTGGGACACAATTTGTTTTCGATCGGTGATAACGCTACACGCGTCGTTCGGGTCAAGGAAACTTCCTTTTCTTCGAGCAAGTTTTATAACACCCAAGCGATGAACCTAATCGTTGTAGTGTAGTAATTAGGGTAAGCCACGGGTATTGATATCATTCTCTAGGGAATAGGAATGCTAGTAGGGAGTTACTACGCCAAGGTTAAGGTTGAGGAAGATTATTTTTATCTTTTATATTTTATGAAAAATGGAAAGGTACGAATCTCGGTATTGGATTTGGGGGTTGGTATTTCTACCGATTACTCTACTATTATCTAATTATCTAAACTAAGGTTGTGGGAGTCTATGTCTAATTAATGTGTGCTCGTATGATAGTTTAAAGATGTGTTTACTTAGTTTGTATTACTCCTTAATTATCTCCTATTGATGGTTGAGTGTCACGTCTTATTCCTAGTTGCGTTGTGTGTCTAAAGTTGTAGGGTATCGTTTCTCCCAAACTCTTTGAACTTACCAAAGGGTCTTGTCTACAAATCCACTTAGAGATTATAGACTCCTACTCTAAGGCGCTCTTGGATGGTTTAGCCTACAATCACTCAGGTAATCATACTCTAAGGTTCACAAAGATGAATCAAGCATTAAGTACACAACGAATGACCTATCGCATTACTAGATCATTAATCAACTAAGATAAGAAACAACCAATCAATATTCAATAGTTAAGTTTCATACTTCCTAAGCAAACACACAAATAAATTAGCCGGACATGGAGAACATGCAAGCATACACACAAATAATCAAAGACATAATTGAATTAATGAAGTAAAGACTTATCTTGGTGTAAGATAGGGTTAAAAACCCTAAAATACTGTACAAGACACCTTATGTTCGGTTTTAGGTTTTTACTCCAAAGACTCTCCACCCAAAGACCAAAAATTCGGATTCTATATATAAGATTACGGATTCTTGTGACGTCCACCTTATGTTTAGTGACGCCGTCGTGTCGCCGCCATTGTGGTTTCGTCTTGGCCACGTTAACCTTGACGGCGTCACCTTATGTCCGTGACGCCGTCTCTTCACTTCGACGTCGTCTGGATTGCATCTAGGCCGTCCCGAGTAGCGACGACCTACTCTTTCACAACTAGGCGCCGTCTCTTGAAAACACGAGTTTTGAGTTCGTCCGTCACAATAATTTTGGGACGGCGTCAAAATAGCACCCGACGCCGCCGCTTTCACATTCAAAGAATCGTGAGTGTCTCGATTTCGACTTTGGCCATTTTCTTCATATATTCGCCTTTACGTCCAAATAAGTGCCATTCCAAAGATTTTGCCTTCACGAGACCTAAAAGTGAAAAGGAACGATATTAAGCAATAACGGATACAAAGTGATCGAATAAGGACTTAAACGACCCTCAAAATGGTACCTTTAAAACCTTATCAAATATCCCTACACTTGTTATTTGCTTGTCCTCAAGCAAATGTGCTTTTAGCCAATTAATTTATAAGTTAGGGGTCATGAAGCATTAATTCAAAACGGTCCACAACACATATAAGCCCATAAAAGTCATAACAAGCACGGAAATTACATACTAGCACCTCACATGGGGTGTTTGGATACTCACATCTCTCTCGGTGTATATGGAATATAACAAATTGGAAATGGAAGATAAACACTCATTAACCGGTCCTAGTACATAGATTACCATAGGCTTGAGAATAGATCAAACCTCCATCGCTTTGGCGTAAGCACCTAGGAAAGACTATCAAAGAGGTCTTTTAAAGGGTTGTAATGTTAGCTTACGGTAGGAAACAAAGGGTTTGGTGGGATAGGCTATTTAGTGGTGGTAAGTCAAAAATCTCTATGTTAAATGCATATGAAGAATGGCGTTGCTAAGCCAAGACTCGACACTCTAAACTTTAGATAATGAAATAAATAAACATAAATTTAAAGATAGATGTAGGATGGTAGCCAGTATGTTTTTTTTTTTTTTTTTTTTTTTTTTCATCACTCTTTTTTTTTTTCTTTTCTTTTTTTTTTTATTTTATTTTATTTTTTTTTTTCGATTTTTTTTTTTATTATTTTTTATTTTTATTTTTTTCATACATTTTACTCTACCATCCTCTATGACAACATCAAAATACTAGGGATTTAAGCATATCCCTACACTTGAGTTTTTATTATTCTAACACTAATTTGACCCAATTGAAAAGATCAAAACACTTGGGGTACATTATTACGCAAACAAAGGAAATTTGAATTTTAACGTTCCTTCCGTCATTTCATAAACTTTAACTTTTCCATGAATCCCAATCATCCCAAAATCAGATACAAAGGATATGACTCGACTTAGCAACTTATGCAAGCAACTAGATAATTGAACTAAGGGTTTAGGGTGATAACAAACATTTGCACTAAAAGTGAGTGCATAAGGGGTAGGCTAAGGCGATTTGGGTGTATATTTGGGGTGGGGTGTAAACAATGCTTTCATTGATATTCGGAAAAACCGAAACATCACGAGAACCGCGAAAAGGATAGGCTCGAGGGGTTAACTAGGGTATCGTGTACTAAAGATGAGTACAACGCAAAGGGTGTGGGGGAATTACTCAACCGATGTGGAAGAAGTAATTATATTATAGGTATCAAACAATGGTTTATCCTAATGCCTCTTATCATTTAGTTATTCCTAACTACACAAGTGTAGCCTCACTTGCGATCTCGGAATGCATCACAAAACAAGTTCTAGAATCTAATATACTACCGGTTCACACTCTAAGCATTAAAGATGAATGCTTTAATTCCTACTAATCTAAGGGCGATCCTCACATTTTGGGTGGAATTTGGGTGGTAAAGGGTTTTGTGCTAGTCATATAACTTCCTATCCGTGAGACGCTTTTGTTAAGACTAATGGCCCACCCTATATGTCATGAAAAATTTTAAATTTGGTGCCAAAATTACCCTAACCGATATTTTCTCATGGTTTATTACACAAATACAATTGACAAAACAAATAATCAAGGATAAGCATAGTTTCAAAGTTCCGCTTTATTTTCCTCCCACACTTAAACCGAACATTGTCCCCAATGTTCCCAAAGTATCAAAGTTATGATAATGGAAGGTAATTAAAACGAAAGAAACTAATACTCCCGATTAGCTCGGTAGGATCCGTGTAAAGTGGTGGTTAAATCTTTTCAAGAAGAATTTATGCGTGAAAAGCTCCTTCCAATCTTATGTAACTTCTTCTCGACAAACTAAACCTCGCACACTTGAAGAAAACAAACGAAACCTTCACAGAAAATCGGCGGTAATAATATATATAAGACTCGATTTAAACTAGGATATAATGCTTGTGGAATGGATGTTTGCTGAATTTCTAAGAAAATTAAGACCGGAAAATTCCAAAATTTATAAGTAGCTCGTAAAACGAGAAAAAGTAATCGATGTTTTACTCCTTCCGACGCGTCAGTTGCAATCTGACGCCATCGGGTTATCCTCGACAAAAAGCGGTCTGCGATTTTGGAAAAATTTCGAAAATTTACATCTTTAGAACTGGAAAAATTTCGCAAAACATTCATTATGACTCGAACAAACAAACATAAATATCTTTTAATTAATTGTTATTCTCATGTTTACGTTTCTTTTGAAAACGTGTGTAATCCTCCCTACACTTATCCCTTATGTAAAATACCTTTATATGTAATTAAGATGAAGTTAAAAACAAAATAAAGCATTTTTACAAATTTAAACATGAGGATAAACAATTAATAAAAGATATATGACACTAACAAGCAAACAATTAAGCATGGGTTGCCTCCCATGATGCGCTTTTCTTTATTTAAGAGTCTTGTAGCTAGACTCATAGTCGTGCTCCCACGCTTCCTCACCACCGCCCTCTTGACGGCCTCTAATGGGGATTCCATGTTGTAGAAGTGCCCTAAAATGCGCTTCTAAGAGTTCATCCTTTCCCCATTCGGTCCTCAGTATTCGGTCCTAGGCTCAAGCAATCCTTGTAGAATCCGAAAATCTTAGCCATAACATAATCAACACCTTTCTCCCTATCCTCATCATTCCTATAATAGACTGATAGTTTAAGTTCCTTTTCATCATTAGAGAGTGATGAAAACTTCTCAATCTTAAACGGCATTTGGTAAGCTATGTCATCGGTCTTATTCTTGAATCGCACTACTCCTAATGAAGGGTCATAGGTCATTCGGTGCTTTCTATGAAAGGTTTTCCTAGAATAACATGGGACAAGCTAGGGTCATGGCGGTGCTAATATCATCCACAATTATGAAATCAGAGGAAACGTGAAACTACCTACATAAACGGGCAATCCCTTAACTCTACCAAGAAAATTGCAACTAACATTAGGATCATTGGGTCTTGCCTAGTTGGAATAGGCTTCTTCAATATCCAATTGTAGTAGGTGCTAGTCATTATGTTGATTGGGGACTTGCGATCAATGTAAGCTTTGCCACAAAAAGGTGTCCTATGACACATGGTATGTTAAGATTCCACGGGTTCCCAAACTTAACTCGAGGACTTTTCCTAACATACATGTGGCGGAGGTCACGCACTAAGTGAGGGTGGCGAGATAGTTCTTCTTCCGTAGGAAATTTGTCGAAATAGTCAATGTCTACTTCATCTACTTCCTCGGTATTTCCTCATCCACTAGTGTATAGTCCTCTTCGTCATTTGTTTCATCAGTTCAACTAAGGCGATGGTATTGACGAATTGGACATACTTTAGCTTGCTTGGATCCTTAATCTCTATGCACAAGGCTCGGGAGTTGAGATAGCACTAACCTTCTTATCACTAGCTATGGCTTTCAAAAGGTTGTCTATTTTCCTATCCATCTCGGCTTGTTGATTATTAAAGCGGTCCGAGAGCTTAGCCATTTGGGTTTCTTGGGATGCGCTAGGTTTTGCAACATCCCTTCGATGTTTTGTTGGTTAGGACCGTTAGGTGGGGCCATGAGAAATCATTAGAAGTGAATTCTTTGGTTTGTCCCCAATAAAAGTCGGGCTTGTTTCTCCATGCTTCACGGGTTTCATTGAAATTCCTAGGTCCGGGTGTTGTAGGAATCTTCCTCCCACTCCATTAATCGCGAGGATGCGTAGTCAATGAAGCATGTTCGGGGATCGGGTGCTAGTCTGGCGTGTTATGAGGATCACAAAATGGCTCGCACGAGGAAGAAGCTTTGTTCACATGGTGTGAAGATTTAGGATTTTCGTAGGAACTCATGAGGAATTTAACTTGATCTTCAAGTTCGATCATCCTGGTCGGGAGGAGGCAAGGAGATTGCCTTGACGGTTTTGGGCGTCACGGGGTCATCCAACTTTCGTTGTCATAGAGGCGAGGTCCTCTATTATTTCCCATGATTCTTCTGCGGTGAAATCACTAAGTTTTCCACCGGCCGCTTGGTCAATGGATCGCTTAGTGGGAAAGTTGACATGATCATAAAAGATTTGGACTTGGAGCCAAAGATCAATGCCGTGATGAGGACTTTATGAAGTAAGTCCTTGAATCGGGTCCATGCTTCAGAGAGATTCACCTTGACGTTGTTGAAACATCAAGATGTCATTCCTAAGCTTAGTGGTTCTCCCGTGGGAAAAATTGAGCAAGGAAGCGAAGTAAGATCATCCCAACTTGAGATGGAGCCGGAAGTCGCTCAAGCCAATTACTAGCTTGGTCCCGTAGAGAATTGGAAGAGACGCAGCGTGGTCTCTGAGTAGTAGCATCAAGATCGATGGAATCGACGATTTTGAGGAAATCCCTTTAGATGTTGATTTGGATCTTCTAACGAAGCCCATGGAATGCACATCCGCTTTGCACCAAACGGATGGTGTCGGATCGCAGGCCGTAGTTTGGGCTTGGTCGGGAAGCTCAATGGTGTTCCTATAGCCTAGGGGCTTGGTCTCGAGTATTCACCAAGAGTACGGGCTCTTGGCGGGTCATTTGGTGGTGGGTTGATGAATGGTAGTGGGTTATCACCTTCCATGATGAAAAGTGATGAGGTTACTAACAAAGGTTACGAAGAAGGGGATAGACTAAGAGAAATCTAAAATGAGAAAAAGTTTACTTGATAGGAATCAAGCAAAGAAACCTAAATGAGGTGGACTACTAACTAGCTATTCTATTCACCGACAACGCGCAAAAACTTGATAACGCTACACGCGTCGCTCGGGTCAAGGAAACTTCCTTTTCTTGAGCAAGTTTTATAACACCTCAGGCGTTGAACCTAATCGTTGTAGTGTAGTAATTAGGGTAAGCCACGGGTATTGATATCGCCTCTCAGGGGAATAGGAATGCTAGTAGGGAGTTACTACGCTAAGGTTAAGGTTGAGGAAGATTATTTTTATCTTTTATATTTTATGAAAATGGAAAGGTACAATCTCGGTATTGGATTTGGGGGTTGGTATTTCTACCGATTACTCTACTATTATCTAATTATCTAAACTAAGGTTGTGGGAGTCTATGTCTAATTAATGTGCTCGTATGATAGTTTAAAGATGTGTTTACTTAGTTTGTATTACTCCTTAATTATCTCCTATCGATGGTTGAGTGTCACGCCTTATTCCTAGTTGCGTTGTGTGTCTAAAGTTGTAGGGTATGCGTTTCTCCTAACTCTTTGAACTTACCAAAGGGTCTTGTCTACAAATCCACTTAGAGATTATAGACTCCTACTCTAAGGCGCTTCGGATGGTTTAGCCTACAATCACTCGTGTAATCATACTCTAAGGTTCACAAAGATGAATCAAGCATTAAGTACACAGCGAATGACCTATCGCATTACTAGATCATTAATCAACTAAGATAAGAAACAACCAATCAATATTCAATAGTTAAGTTTCATACTTCCTAAGCAAACACACAAATAAATTAGCGGACATGGAGAACATGCAAGCATACACACAAATAATCAAAGACATAATTGAATTAATGAAGTAAAGACTTATCTTGGTGTAAGATAGGGTTAAAAACTCTAAAATCTTGTACAAGACACCTTATGTTCGGTTTTAGGTTTTACTCCAAAGACTCTCCACCCAAAGACCGAAAAATTCGGATTCTATATATAAGATTACAGATATGACGGCGTCACCTTATGTTTAGTGGCGCCGCCGTGTCGCCGCCATTGGGGTTTCGTCTGGCCACGTTAACCTTGCGACGGCGTCACCTTATGTCCGTGACGCCGCCTCTTCGCCTTTTCCGACGTCGTCTGGATTGCATCTAGGCCGTCGAGTAGCGACGACCTACTCTTTCACAACTAGACGCCGTCTCTTGAAAACACGAGTTTTGAGTTCGTCCCGTCACAATAATTTTGGGACGGCGTCATAAATAGCACCCCGACGCCGTCGCCTTCTACATTCAAAGAATCGTGAGTGTCTCGATTTTGACTTTGGCCATTTTCTTCATATATTCGCTTCTGTCTCAAATAAGTGCCATTCCAAAGATTTTGCCTTCACGAGACCTAAAAGTGAAAGGAACGATATTAAGCAATAACGGATAAAAAGTGATCGAATAAGGACTTAAACGACCCTCAAAATGGTACCTTTTAAAACCTTATCACCAAGCGGTTACGTGATGCGCATTTAGAGGTTGCTTTTAGGAAAATGCTTGCCGTTAGAAACTTGGATGGCATCGATCTCTTAACGGGAATCGTGATACAAACTTGTATGCTATCGACATCAATCAAATGGCCTCTTCATCACCAATATGTCTTATGACACGCGCATCCGGAACACAATCCTGGTTGTGGCACGACGGTTATCCCATCTCAATTTCGACACCATCAACAAAATTGCCAAAGACAACATCGTCAATGGACTTCCAAAGTTCAAATACACCAAGGATCACTTATGTCCATCATGCTAACAAGGAAAAGCAAAGAGCATCATATAAACCCAAATCCGTACCAAGTTCGAAGCAAGGTTGCATATGTTGCACATGGACTTATGTGGCTCAATGAGAGTTGAAAGCATTAATGGTAAAAGTATATTCTTGTTATCGCCGATGATTATTCAAGATATACATGAGTTAGGTTTTGAGATTAAAGGCGAAGCACCAGCATCATCATCACCTTCCTAAACGTATTCAAGTACTTCTTCAAGCTCCAAGAAGAGTTGTAAGAATAGACAACGACGTAATTCACTAATCGAGTTAAGAACTTATTTTGAAGATGTTGGAATTACACATCGACATCGGTTGTTAGAACTCCACAAAGAGAATGGGGTAGTTGAAAGAAGAAATAGAACTCTTGTGGAAGCTTGCACAATGCTAATTTATTCTAGTGCACCGTTATTTCTATGGGTCGATCTTGTTGCCCGCTTGTTTCACTCGAACCGATCCCTAATCCATCCAAGATTCAATAAAACCCCATACGAAATAGTTAACAACATAAAACCCGATATCTCTTACTTTTACGTGTTTGGCGCTTTGTGCTTCCTACAAATGACGAGAAGATCTTGGAAAACCGAAAGCAAAAGGTGATATTGGAATCTTCATTGGATATTCGGGATAACTCGAGGGCATTCGTGGTGTATAACAGAGAACTAGGAGGATCATGGAGACGATGAATGTGAAATTTGATGAGCTTTCACATATGGCTTCGAGACTCGCCTAGAACCCGCACTAAACCCGCAGACTTACGGACACATCGCCTTCAGACTCGTACCTCAAAGAGTTCAATCAACTTCGTATGACAATCCTAAAGAACAAGAATGGGAAAATTTCTTGAGTTAATGTTCGATGAATACTATGGTGGAACTTCTACAAATGCATCAAACCATCATTCCACCGCACCCGCTCAAAATCATCCACCACCACCAACGAAGATGCATCTACAACGGTCGAAACCAATGCACCAACTCCATCTACATCATATACATCTACTACGCTTATTGCACCCTGCTCTACCAGCAGCTTGATTAGCAAAACCAAAACCGAACGATGCAACGTTAGATGAAGACTTATTTGAAAACCCGTTTGCTACGGAATCACCGAATCATCTTCAAGCTTACGAGAACCATCTAACTCGTGATACGTTTAACCAACGGTATCCTTCTACTCTTAAGTGGACAAAAGACCACCCAATTGAACAAGTTATTGGTGAACCTTCAAGGCCAATTCAGACGAGACGTCAACTTGCCACCGATTGCGACTTGTGCATTTACCTTTGCTCAATTAGCAATATATAGACAAAGAACATTCACGAGGCAATGGCAGATCCCGCATGGATAGAAGCAATGCAGGAGGAACTTCTCCAATACCGTCTACATGAATCTTGGGAAATGGTTCCAAGACCAATTGACATTCGCCTCATTGATCTCAAATGGTTATGGAAGAACAAAAGGGATGAAGAGATGACTGTAATTCGCAACAAAGCTCGTCTTGTGGCCAAAGGATACGAGACAAGAGGAAGGATAGGCTTTGAAGAGTCATTCGCACCGGTAGCTAGACTTGAAGCGATCAGATATTCTTAGCCTATGCCGCTTCACAAAAACATCACGGTTTATTAGATGGACATTAAGACCGCGTTCTTGAATGGAACTACGAAAGAAGAAGTGTCACAGAGTCGGCCGTAAGGCTTCGTCAACTTGGAACATCCAGACTCGCCTACAAACTCAAAAAGGCAATCTATGGTTTGAAACAAGCTCAGAGAGCGTGGTATGACGAATCGTCCTCTTTCCTTATCCAAAACAATTTCACCAAAGGAACAGTTGATCCTACCTTGTTTACACAAAAATGCAAAACGACATTTTGATTGTTCGATTTACGTGGGCGACATCGCCTTTGGGTCCACTAATCCGAATCTTTCAAAATATTTTGAAAATCTCATGAAAAGCAAATTTGAAATGTCCATGATAGGGAACTAAAATTCTTTCTTGGTTTACAAATACATCGGTCTCCTCGTGGAATTTTTATAAATCAAGCTAAATACACAACCGAGATTTTGAAAATCATGGTATGGATAATTGTGATTCGGTCCGGAACACCAATGGTAACTTCACCAAAATTGGAGCCGATTTTTTGGGAAACCTATTGATTCAAGAAATATCGAGCATGATTGGTTCTCTCATGTACCTCAACGCTAGTCGACCGGATATTCATTTTGTCGTTTGCTTATTAGCACTGTTTCGTGCAAAGCTCACCAACTGCACCTCAAAGAGGTTAAACGGATCTTTCGGTACTCAAGACATCCATTCACATGGGACTTTGGTATCCGAAGGAATCCGGATTTGATCTAATTGCCTTTTCGGATGCGGACCACGCAGTGATCAAGTTACACAAAAAGTACATCGGGAGGAGCATAATTTTGGGTGAAAAGTTAGTCACCGGTCTTCAAAGAAACAAGATTGCACCGCACTTTCAACTCTTGAAGTTGAGTATGTGTCTCTATCTGCGTGTTGTGCTCAAGTTCTATGGATGAGAACACAACTCACAGATTATGGCTTTACTTCGATAAAATACCTATGTATTGTGACTCGAAAAGTGCCATAGCCATATCATGCAATCCTGCTCATCACTCAAAGACCAAGCATATCGTAGCACGCTATCACTTCATAAAAGAACATGTAGAAGAAGGTCTTGTTGAATTATTCTTCGTGAAGACAGATACCAACTCGCGATCTATTAACTAAAGCCCTTCCAAAAGAAAGGTTTGACTATTTAGTTCGACGAATTGAATGCGAAGCCTAACCCCGAGGAGTTAGAACGCCTTCTCGAATCTTCTTGAAAATGATTTTCCAAAAGCTTCATTGTAAATATTAGTGAAAAACAAAATACAAAATTTGAAAACCAACAAAAGCAAAATATAAAAATATAAAACTTTCAAAATTCAAAACAATAAAAATTCAAAAATCCAAAAATATTCTTCTCACGACATGTCTCGATATAATCGATATTTTGTACGCTTCTAGAAATGTCATTCAACAATGATACGGGCATGTACAGATGCTTGAGCGAGAGTTCTTTAATATGTTTTCTAAAACATGTCGTTTCTCAAAATTTCTTCATAAAATGGCTTTCGTATACTTCAGTACGAAACCCGGACCGAAATGATGACCTTTGATTATTTCAAATCAAAACTCGTAATTTTAAAGAAAAATCAAGTGTACGCTTCAGTACACTACATTTAAAAATGGTGAGAAATCATCATCATCTTGAGCACCTTTTCAAGATTGTTCAAAAAGATTTTCAAAATCTTTCAAATATTTTGTGCTCAAGATAACTCCTTCTAAACCCTTTAATTGATTATGCTTTATTAAAGGGGGAGCTTAAAACAAAAATATTCCAAATTCATGCTTAAATCAAATCCGTTTGTCTCCCCAAAAGATTCTAAAATGTTGTTTAATCTGTTGATATCAAAAATATCACGAATATGCTATTTTTGAGGGGGAGGAGACGTGATTAAAATGTGATCAAAAAGTTTGATGATCGTGGTTTGATTCTCAAAAGAGCTCGACTCAGATGTAACCAATGAATTGACGAGGAAAAATGTACCATCTCGAGAAACTTTCTATGGACTTGACCAGGACGGGTAATAATTTCAAGCTAGTTATCTAGTGATGTAAACGTGTCTCGAATCGGTCTAGTTCATTTAAAGCTCGACCAATTCAAAAAGTGCGAACTCTACCTCTATGTGCGTTTACATCCAAAACTTATAAGCACATGTGAAGGGGAGTGTTTATGAAAATATAACAACTCTCGGTGTCTCAAACATATTTTCTATCATAAACACTCTGAGAGATTTTCAAGAAAAATGGTTTTATGGCAACAATAGGACAGTCATGGAGATATAAGGTGACTATTGATAGGAAATCCGTCTTATGATCCGCCAGAGCCGGAGGGATCTACCCAAGGACATCACAAATAGTTAGTATTAGAAGTCCTTAGGAATGATTGAAAAAAAGGAGTAATGTGAGAAAGGAGAAAGAGGGGGTTGAAGAATTAAAAAGAAAATTGATGAAAAAGGGTGAAAAGAAATAGCCCTCCATATTCAACCTTAGGGCAGAAACCGGGTTCAACTCATCTGCTACTGGTTGTCACTAGATGACACCGGTATTGAAGACAAAGACGTCATGGACCCGATGACGCTCTGCACCTAACCTTCTAGCCACTCAATTTGTTAGATATAAGTTTTCACATACACATCAAACCATAACACAAAGTGGCGTATAAATGGAATTCTAGAGAGAAAGTTAGAGGTTTAGGAACTTAGTGAGAGAAAGTGAAAGATATTATTATGAGCTCCAACTCTCTACCTTGCAAGGTAGAGTATTTATAGTCTTACATAAACGCCACACAACGGGTCAGGATCGTGCATACATGGGTAAAGACCCGTCCGTCCTCCACGGTGTTACATAACAAAATACTACATAGCTTAAAATAACTACGACTCACGAGCTTTCTAACGATTACATATACTTGAGGTGACCGACTCTTTAATACCGTAAATTTCTAATTCTAACAATCTCCCCAAAGGAGGTCACCTCAATCATGTACTAAAATTACATTGAATACAAAATGATATTACATTAAAATTGTTCTTGCATTCTTGACGTAGTACTTTGCTCAAGCTCGCAGTCATTGATTCTTCTCATTGCATGTTTGGTTAATCCAAGTGGAGGTCTTTATTGATCCACGTGATAATAATTTTGAGCCGACTTTTGAGATCATCGACTATCAAAAATCTACGAGACATCCATTGTGGTGTTGGAATATTGTGATGTTGTGACATTCGGACCGACATGCTCACATTACGGATCATGATATCTTCTCATCGAGTAGCGGAAGCTTTTGTTGATTCATGATATTGGCGGCGTGAAAGCGAAGCATGGAGTGAAAACATCGAGTCATTGATGCACTAATCATGATTTCTTTTGAGATGAATGTGTTAAGTGAGCATGCGCAATGGATTGACCGCTTCATTCGATCACCGCAAACGTCGGGTGTACCGCATACAACAGTTAGCAATAAATCGCACGAAAGTGTCTTTGATCACTTTCATTGAATTGAGGTACACGCCCACGGGTTCCCGTTGATCGATACAAGTCTTGCACTGTGATCGGTATAATTCAAGAATTTCCTTGACAGGGTTTCGCAATGCTCTAGTCGTTCTCAAACCGGAACGTCTCAAAGAAGACAACACGGAGTGAGTAAACCAAATAATTTTAAGTCCACCGATTGATGAAAAGAGATTTGAAAAACAATCGTGTATTGCTCAATAGAAATTGTTTTTGCAATACAACGAAGGTTTTATTGAAAATCAATTATCAATCATAAAAACACCTTTTGGTTTGAAAAATGAGTACACGGTCGATGTGCTAAAGAAAAGAGTTGTTAGCACAAAGACCGGTTTTTCAAAGGTATCCGTCAATCCATATCCCGAACCGATTGATTCAAGAGATTGAATTGCCCCATTGTTTCGCTCGGTTGTCACATGGTTGATCTATATAATAGATCTCACATGCCACCTACCGAGAGCTTGTTTGATGATGGCTCCGAAGGCTTTCCATCTTCATTGTGAATATGATAACACATCACTCGGATGTTCCGCAATACCACAAGGATAATGCGTGGGACTCAAGATATAATCTCTTTTCCACATTGTGTGAAACAGAGAGTCTTCATTGAAAGTGTCCTAATGAGATTTATTGATGATCTCGTGGCTCTAGACTCAATTTGTGTATATTTGGATCCTATGCCGGAGACTGGAGAGGGCCTCCTTCTTCAATATCAACAATCTCTAAGAGAAAGTCGATAGATAATGTCGGTTCCCGTGAGAATGAAACAAGTCCTTTTAAGAGGAACTTGAGTGGTTTGGAAAGTTGAAGTGCAAGGTCGTCGTCCACCGGGTCCATGACGTCTTGTCTTCAATACCGATGTTACCATCATAGAGTATGAATTGAACCCGTTTACGCTCTAAGGTTGAATAAATGGAGGGCTATTTGTTTTCACCCTTTCTCATTCAATTCTTTTAATTCTTCAACCCCTTCGGTGCTTACGAGACTTCAAAACTAGAACCTTGTTGGGTTTATTCGGTGACTAGCTCGGTCTCGACCGCACTCTTCCCTATCTCACTTTTCTCCTTTTATCATCATACCTAAGGACTTCTATACTAGCTAGTGGATTGTCCTCGGTAGATCCCTCCGGATTACGGCGGATCATGGGAACCAATACCTAACCTTATCGACCTTATATCACCGTACATAAAGTAAAGTTGGTCGGTCTATTTGGTATTGTTCATCGCCATTGGAACCAATTGAAAACCATTTGAAAATCAATCCGGATACTTGTGATATATTATCAAAACATTTTGTACCGAATTGTTTTTGATATTTTTAGAATAAGTGCTCCCCAACATGTGCATCAAATGTTTGAAATCGTTTTGCACACGGAGGCAAGAGGAAGAAATTACTTCTTTGATTACCATTTTCAAAAAATATCACCATCACTTCCTTGATCAAATCAAGTAGATAAAGCATTTCCGTGAAGGATGAGGTTTCCATAAATTTGCTCCCCTCAATATGTGCCTCGAGGTTTGAAAAGAGTTTTGCACATACTAGAGGGAACTCGCACATTGAGATAAATGTTCACGAATCAAATCATAGGTTTAAGATAGATGCTCCCCTCAACATGTGCATTGAAAATTTGAAATTGTTTGTCACATGTGGGAAGGACAAGATATACGTCCTCATAAAACCATTTACCGAATAATCGGTTTAAATCCGGTTTAAATCACACATTCTCCCCGATCACAATTATCAAATCATTTGAGATTTGTGATCTCTTATAGATTTAAATTGATTTTGAAAGCTTTTAAAGAGAATTGTGACTTGATTATGAAAGCGTTTTAAGCGTCACGGATTGGATTTTAAGACTTTAAACTCCATTGATAAAACATGCATGTACATCTTTTGAAAACAATTTAATGCCAAATAACTTTTTAATTTAATTGAAATCATTCTCCCCTCAATCAATGACATAGGTTGTTGATTGAGAGATAGATATTTTGACAAATAAGTCCTGATGATTATCAAAATAGAGACCGAGTTATTTTTTCAAAGCACTTAGTTTTCGTGCAGATAATTGTATATAGAATCGAGCATGGAATTTTGAAAGCATGATAAAACATGGCTCGTTCTTTCTTTAAAACCGGTTATTGCTGAAAATGACAATAAGCCATTGTTTCTCTTTCTCCCAAAATATATATATATATATATATATATATATATATATATATATATATATATATATATATATATATATATATATTTTTTATATAAAATTCGAACAACATCTAAAGTCCCGTGTCATTCTTTGAATGACAACATCAAGACCGTAGATATTATCGAATCGAGAGAAACATGACAAAATGACAATATTTTTTTTAAGATTTTTCGAATTTTTCAAATTTTTATGGATTTTGAAAGTTTTATAATTTTCTATTTGATTTTTGAAGGTTTTATAATTTTGTATTTTGTTTTTCAAATAAATATTTACAAGAGATAGATGAAGGAAACCTTTTACTCCTCGTCTTCCTCCTGAAGAGTTTGAGTGTTTCTGGTTGAAGGCTTTTCAAGCCAAGTCGTGGAAGAATAAACTCAAACGTTCTCTTGGAAGAGCTTTGGTGAAGATGTCACTAAGCGATATTCGGACCTCACAAAATAGAGTTCCACCACACCTTTTCTACTTGTTCCTTGATGAAATGATGTCGAATGTCGATATGCTTTGCTCTTGAGTGTTGAACATTGTTGCATGAGAGAGCAATAGCACTTTTATTATCACGATGCTGTAGGGATTTTGTTGAATACGAAGCCATAGTCGGATAGTTGAGATCTCATCCATAAGATTTGAGCACAACAGATGACATGGCTATGTATTCGACCTCTGTAGAGGAAATAGAAGTACTCATTTGCTTCTTTGAAGACCGACTCACAAGCTTATCACCCAAAAACCGGCGCCTCGGATGTACTTCGACGAGTATCTTGACAACTGCATGATCGGATCGCATAGGCCGTTAGTGACATACCGGTGTCCTTGGTGCCAAAGACCCATATTGATGGTTCCTTGGAATACCGAAAGACCCGTTTAATCGCTTCAAGGTGCTTTTTAGTAGGCTTAGCACGGTATCTAGCACACATGCAAACAATGAACAAGATGTCTGGTCTACTAGCGGTGAGGTACATCATGGACCCAATCATACTACGATATTTTGTTTGGTCAATCATGATCCTGAGTGGTCCTCATCTAATTTGGTTCGGTCAATCATGGGGTGTCAACGAGGTCACTTGAACCAAATCCAAATTTCTTTAAAATCTACATTGCATATTTAGATTGATTTATGAAAATGCCTCCGGGACTTTGTGAAATTTGTAATCCCAAGAAAAATGACATTTGTCCCATCATTGACATTTGAAACTTTGAACTCATTTCATTTGAAAACGATCACATTCCATTGGGTGCATCCGAGGCAAAAATAATATCATCAACATAAATTTGAACATGAGTTAAATGTTTGCTCGACTTCTGGTGAATAATGTAGGATCAATTGCTCCTTTCTTTGAATCTGCGATAGAAGAAACTTTGACAACAGATCATACCATGCCCTTGGAGCTTGCTTTAAACCGTAAAGAGCCTTCTTCAAACGATAAACGTGAGTAGGATGCTCTTGATTCACAAATCCTTCGGGTTGGTCGGCGTGAGCGACTTCTTTAAGATCTCCGTTCGAAATGCCGTTTCACATCCATCGATAGACTACCATGTTCTTACTAGCGGCATTAGCGAAAGATTACGATTGCCTCGATTCGAGCAACAGAGCAAAAGATTCTTCAAAATCAATACTCTCCTCTTGACGGTATCCTTTAGCAACTAATCGAGCCTTGTTCTTCAACACATCACCATGCTCATCTAGTTTCACTTTGAAGATCCATTTAAGAGCTATAATCATAGCACGATCTGGAGCATGTACTAACTCCCATACATCAAGTCGATCAAACTCATGAATTTCATCTTGCATGGCATTGAACCGACTATCTTCATTCATGGCGGTTTAACATCTTTTGGTTCGATCTTAGATAGTACGGAGTTGAAGAAGCACCATAAGGCATCGATTGCAAGTTGTTTCGGGTTGATACGGGGCGAGAGGGATTACCAATGATGTTGTCTAATGGATGATCGTGAGTCCATTTTCCGAGGTGTTCATGTGGCGGTTGTTGAGGGACCGAGGTAGGTGAGTCAATGTCTCCGAAGAAGATGGTTCGATGATGATTCGAGGAGCAAATATGTTTTCAAATGGAGCATCTTCGGGAGTAGCAAAGGATTAACTTCATCGTTGATGCGAAACATTTCCATGATGTACATTTGAAGGATGATGATTTGTTGATGAGGCGAAGGATCGGCAGGTGCTATTGACTTAAAGATATTGAGATTGAAGGATTGACTTCATTCACGAGAATATGAGCATCCTCTGTTGTAGGATCAACACCTCATTAGTAATTGAATCATACAGCTCATCAAACATAGGATCAAACAGTTTCTTTAAATCATCTTCGGATGGAGGTACATATGGAGTATCTTGAGAAGAGTTTGGAACAAGAGATGAACCAATGGGACTTGTTTTGAGCGGGTCCCGGTGGAGTGTCCAGAGCCATTTGACCGTCGACTCATCAAGCGTAACGTGAATGGTTTCCATGATATTTGGGTTCTTTTGTTGTAGATTCGGTATCCATTTTGTTTGGTGCATATCCTACAAATACTCCAATGTCGACTTTAGCCCTAAGTTTCCCTAAGTCTTGACCTCATTAGTTGGATAACACAATGCACCAAACACACGAAGGAAAGAGAGATTAGGTTTTGTTGTGGACAAGTTCATATGGAGTTTTTCCATATACGGTGTGAATCGTGGAGCGATTTTGTGTGTAGCATGCAAGGTGGCAATTGCTTGACCCGAGAAACATTGGAACCTTTGAGTAAATTAGCATTGTTCTAGCGGCTTCAACAAGAGTTCGATTTAGCTCTTTCAACTACACCGTTCGTTGAGGAGTTCGTGGTACACTTCTTTGATGGCTGATTCCAACGCTTTCATAGAATTCACTAAGTTGTTTGTTGACAAACTCGGTTCCATTATCTGCTCGATAATTACGGCGGTTTTGTTAAGTCGAACTCTGCAATTGTTTGATGAGTTTGATGATGATATCGGGAGTTTCATCCTTTGTCCTTAAGAACTTGACCCGGTGAATCTAGAGTAATCATCAACCACAACTAACACATATTTCTTCCCAAAGATATTACGCACCTCATTGGTCCACATAAATCCATATGAATCATATGAAGAACTTCGTGATGTAATTAGTAGGTTTGGGTTTGTGGGCAAACTTTTGCTTTACCCAATTGGCATGCTGAACAAAGATGATCCTTTTCATACTTTAGTCTAGGTAAACCTACAACTAAGTCCTTTACGGAAAGATCGTTGATGGTGCCGAAGTTCAAGTGATTGAGACGGCGATGCCATAACCATGACTTTGTTTTTGAAGCCTTTGATAACAAGCGATTGGAGAAGCCCTCATCATGTCATCGATAGAGATGGTGTAGAGATTTGAGCCACGAGTTCCTTTTAACGGTTCCTTACCATTAAGATCTCTAACAAAGGTGTATGTTTTCAAGGCTACTTCTAGATCGAATCACGAATTGACCAACGAGAGCGACTTATGACCCAAACCTTCCACATAGTAAACTCTAGAGATGACACTATCACCAACAACATAATCTCCATAACCCATAATAGCACCGAAATGATCATTACCAAATCTAATAGTCCCGATGAATTTGCTCACGAGTTCATGAGCGCATGACGGTCTCCAATCATATGCTTGGAGCGACTGAGTCCGGTACCACGAATCGATTTGAGCGATCTGCGGTTGAACACGAGACAAGAATGGATAATCGGATAATTGGGATCCCCATGCAAGAATGGGTTCCATTTGGTTAGTAACAATGTTTGGAACACCCACATAAGAAATAGAAGCATTCATATCGAAAAGTGAGGCAATGGAATCATTGTGAATAGATGCAGATACTAGTGTCGATATTAGCCACATTCACGGTGTGATCACTTCTTAAGGGAATAGTTCTACCAAGAGGGCATCCATTTTCTAGTGGGCATTATCGATTAGTCTTAAGACCAATAGGTATCCAATAAAGCCTATTTTATCGAATGTTCTTCTGTGGTTTCCAACGCTTTTCTAACTTTCTTCGTTTTGCCTTTAGCCTTCTTAGCATGAATTTTTGCATTAACAATATTAATTGGACAATTAACATCATTAGGCGTAACATTAACACCACATTCATGATTAGAAAGCGATTCAAGCAAACATCGGTACAAGGTTTGCAAATAGTATCGAATTCGAATTAATTACGATGCGCCTATGGCTAATACTAGAATCAACACGATTCGTTTTATTCAATTCAAGCTTAAAGTTCCTAGATTGTTCTTCTACTCTTCCAATTGCACATTCTTAGCTTGAGAGGTCCTATCATTCCTTGTATTGTCGTGAGACTTTGACCGCTCCGTTTAATGTCACTGATTACTCCCGTAGAAGGAAGGGGAACATTAGATGGTTTAACTACTCTTTGCATCACTGTTTAGATGTCTTGGTCCGAACTACATGCGGTGCACTAAGGTTCACTTTCTTAAAACTAGAGGTCTTGAGATTAGTACTCCTAGAAGGCACACTTGAGTTCTCTTTCTTAGCATTGATGATTTGGAATCAGTACTACTTAAAGGCACACTACGGTTCACATTCAAAACATTGGGAATCGAATGCATATCATACTTGGCATTAGGCATCGAGCATGGAATCAAAGGATTAACTCTCTCACCCAATGACTTTGGGCATATTGTGATCAAGCATTTTAAGATTTCTTGAGATCGTTTGGCATATAAGCATGCATGTCCAATTGCATTATCGTGAGGTTTCTCTAGCTTATCCTCTTCAACAATCTCACGCAGACATTCTAGGCAATCCTTAAGGGATGAGAAGTATGTTTGAATAGCAAGTTTGTTGTTCCTTAGATGAGGAGGGACATATGTCACAGATAAAGCATATTTATTACAAGAGTGAACCTTTGATACAACATTCTCCCCATTGGTCATTGGCATTTTCCCTTTTACGACTCTTCAGATTCTCAATTTCCTTTTGCAATGAAGCTATTTGTTCGTTATTTTTGTTACGAGTGACTTTAATTGATTCAAATAACTCATTGAAATGACGTTTAACCTTTTCATTTTTTCTAGAAAACTTTCGTTTTCCTTTTGTAAAGCATTTACAAGATTTTGAAGATGAAACGTTTGAGAATTACGAGAATCTAAAGGAGGAGGCATTTGGGAGCCTATCATATTGTTCGTTTGACCCTTTAATTGAGAGATTTGGGCTTTCAACTTTCTAATCGTGTTGCCTTGAGCTTGAATCTGCTCATCATGTTTGTTAATTTGAAAAGCGCATCAAACTCGGAGCATCTGAAGATGTCTTGATATTTGAAGTTTTGACATTTTCTTTGAGATGTTGATATTTGAGTTGTAAATTAAAATGCTCAACTTCTAGTTTAGAAAAATGTTTAACCAAATTGTCGTGATCATCCGGTTCAATTTTCTCGTTTAGTTTAGAATTAGTTTTTCAAGCTCAATTACACGATCATGGGAGACTTTCGGGGCCACGAGATAATTCATGAAATTTGGAAGCATTAATAGAGCAATTTGAAGCGATGAAAAAATATCTTGAGCAACACATTCGAGAATAAGAGTCTCATTTAAGGTATGCAAGTTCTTCCTCTCAATCTCATTATATTTTAGTGCGCTCATAATCACTAACTTCAACTACCATTGCATCAAATTCCTTTTCCATTCCCTTGATATCGGTTTCTATCCCTTTTAAGACTCTCAAAGTGATCTTTCGAAGTTTAAATAAAGGCATGACATCGCTTAAATAACATTCTTTCATTTGCTCAAAACCCTTTCTCCTTCCGTTATACCGTGGGTGTGATCCTTTTCTTGCAAGTTTTCTCAAAATCAACAAATAGTTGAAATATAACATATTGGCTAATTAAGGTCTTGCTTTTAGTGGCAATTGTTCTAGGAACAAGATGCATTGGTGTATTAGGAGGATACACGATGCGCTCTAGGCATTATCCATAGGGAGGTTTGTTTCAACAATATTTTCACTTTCGCTTATGTAAATCCTTTTCCAAAACTTGTTCGGGAGTCAACAATGTCCGAGGCTTAAACATGTTCAAGGAAATCTAGTTTTCCTTTTTGTAGTCATGGGGAGTGATAATTATTTTTTCCTTTGCATTTAGGATCATCTAATTTTTGTTCATCCTTTCCTAGTGACTTCATCGATTTCTTATCTTCCGATTGCACTCAACGCAACTAGGTTTACATCTGGGTTTAAGAATCTCATTGCCATCATAGATCACACTTTGAGTCGCTTTTGCTATCTTTCCGTACTCGGGGTTAGGTTTATCTATAATGGGAACACTATGCTTATCGCTAGAACTCTATGTTTAGTGACCATGTGAGCGATCGAATGGTGTTTCCTTGTATGTACAACTTGTTTTCAAGCTTGTTTTTCAAAGTTTTCGATTAGAAAAATCTCTCAAGAGTTTTGATTCCTTTGCATTAAATTCTTGCTTAAGCATTTTACATTTTCTTGAAGTTCTTGTTTTGCTTAGCTGTTTTAGAAAGTTTTTCTTGCAAGGAATTTAATTCTTGTTTCAATACTTCTTCTAAAATTACTTTTTCTAATGACCGTACGCACTTGGTCATCCATTTCACGCTCACGAGTGGTTAACTCAAATTTAGCACGTTGTTCATAAATAGCAACACGTTCTTTATAGGCGTTTAGTTCGAAATTACGAATCATCGTAGGCATCTTTGTGTATTCATCAAAACATAGTTATTGTTGATCGAAAGATGCATCACTTGGTACACCTTCACTTTCACTTTGTTTCACGTATTGATCATATGGGATAATATCGATATTACCCATATTTTCAACATTTGATTCAATAGTTTCGATTGATTATACTTTGTCATGCATCCGCTGCACATCAAGATTATCGTATAGTTTTAATACCTCACGAGATGAGTTTGTCTTGGGATGGGCCGCTAGTGGTGAAGAAGAGACTTTGGGAGAAACCATTGGAGAAATGCTAGCCATAAAATTGTGTGTCCGTAGGTCCATCATCCACATCGATTCGTATGCATCACAATCAACGACTTGAAAGGCATTCGATGATTGTGACCTATCTCTGAATAGGTTTGCTTATCCACATCTTCATCATAGGTCTTGGCATTGCCCTCGCCTAGAAATAGCAATTCCTCTTCATCCAAAGCACACCATTGTCCCGAGCTTGTACCAATGACATCTTATCTACGCAATGTCGGCGTTCGTGGACGCTTTGGAGATGTGCGCCTTGCAATGTGTCCTCACCGCCACGGTTATAACATTTGATTGGCTTAGCTTGACCTTGGTTACCATTCCTTCCTCGATTACGGTTGCCAACATAACCTCTACCGACTCCACCTCTTCCCCGATCATCTCGTCTTTCTGAACTGGTTGCACCACGATCCTTCCATCTTTAACAAAGTGGCTTGATTGTGTGGGTTAGATCTTGCTACGAGGTTGTTGTTGGTTTGTGGGAGAGAATTCATGTTTTGACTAATCGGAAGAGCTAGTTGATTAATGAAGTTACCACGTGTGCATCGGCATCGGCTTGTTTGAACATAGGATCGGGAATGAGTTTGTGATTACCATTACCCAAGGGTATGACTTGTGATGCTTTGGTTGTGATTCGATGTTTGAGTAGAAGGCGGTTGAGTCATTGGACGAGCTTGTCTCTCCCGATTGGTTTTGAGCGATTGAGAATCAATTTTTCAAACATAGCATGTATCTCATTCGAAGGAGGAAGGCATAGAGTTGCTCATAGTTTGTATTCTTCAATCCTTTAGTGAGCTTTACAATGTGACAAACTTGTGGCATTCGGATTCATGTTGTTCACAAATTTTGAGTTCAATTGAATGTTAGGCATAGTCATTCGATGTTCCTCATGTCATTCACTAACTTATGAAATCTCACATAGTACTCATAGACATTCTCATCTGGTTTCATCTTGAAGTGTTCAAATTAGTCATAGAGTTGGGATTCTCTGTCTTCCATAGTTAATTACGAACACGAGAGAAGCATCTTAACATTATCCCAAACCGCCTTTTCATCGGTGTTATGATTGATCGACTTGTAGATGTCTTTAGGAAGACCTTGAAGAACAATGTTTGAAGCCTCGATTCGTCTCAACTCGATATGGTCCTTCATCAATGGATTTGAGAATGTTGACACCATTTTCCTTTCCAAGGCGATACAATCGATTCGTTGAGCCCAAGAATCTTAGTCAATTCTCGCAAGCATGGGTGGACGAGTATCGACCCGGTGCTTGAACATCCTCTCGCAATGATGGAGATGATAGTAGGAACGTTGGTAGACATGTTAACGATAATACGGGATTTTATAACTCTATGATTAAACCGAGAAATAGATTCTTTCACGGGATTTTACTAAATCAAGAGAAAATCGTAAACAATCACCCAAGTCGCTGAAGATAATGCACCAAGTCACTAACACTTAATTAGCTACACCACTAAGTCGCTAGAGTCCCAAGTCGCTAGACAAATGCAAGTCGCTAAGTAGTAACTCGCTAAGCCTCAAGTCGCTAGCAAAATTTTGGCGAGATTTGCCACTCAGTCGCTAAAGATACAAGTCACTAAAGAGCAACTCGCTACTGACCAAGTCGTTACCACCAAGTCGCTACACCGTGGTGGAGAGTCCACTACTTGTCTTTGTGAAACCGCTAGATCTAAGTCGCTGGGTCTAAAGCAAAGAACTCATTGGAAATTTGTAAAGCAAGTCGCTATGAAGAAAGTAATCCGTGAGTTAAGTCGCTAGCAAGAAAAACCACATAAACCTCACTTTTCAATCCAAAACAACCCAACCAAGATGATTTAAGCTTACCAAATGAAAACCTACACACTTGTGATGATTCTAAACATAAAAGTACTAACAAAATCCAAACTTTAACACAAGAAATCAACCAAATGATGCAAAACCACTAAACTTTTTCAAACTCAAAACCACCTAAAACCACTAGAAATCCAAAGATGTGCAAGATATGATCAAACCATGGCTCTTGATACCAATTGTTAGATATAAGTTTTCACATACACATCAAACCATAACACAAAGTGGCGATAAATGGAATTCTAGAGAGAAGTTAGAGGTTTAGGGAACTTAGTGAGAGAAAGTGAAAGATATTATTATGAGCTCCAACTCCCTACCTTGCAAGGTAGAGAGTATTTATAGTCTTACATAAAACGCCACACAACGGGCAGTGGATCAAGCATATAGTGGGTAAAGACCCGTCTGTCCTCCACGGTGTTACATAACAAAATACTACATAGCTTAAAATAACTACGACTACGAGCTTTCTAACGATTACATATACTTGAGGTGACCGACTCTTTAATACCAGGAATTTCTAATTCCTAACACAATTCCTCTTAAAAGGATTTGTTTCATTCTCACTGGGAACCCTACATAATCTATCGGCTTTCTCTTAGAGATCGTTGGTATTGAAGAAGGAGACCCTCTCCCTAGTATCCGCTCAGGAAAACCAAAATGCACTAATCGAGTCTAGAGTCACGAGATTCATCAAAAGATCTCATAGGAACACTTGACATGACATCGCTTCTTTGTTCATCAATAAGAACACAAGTGATATATTCTAGAGTCCCACGCGGTCTTAGCAATCGCCGAACATTTATGAGAAGTTTCACATCCGTGATCTTGATGATTGAATGGAAACTCCCGCGGGGTCAACATCAAGCGACCACGATAGCGGTCGCCGGTAACTCCCGTGGATTACGCTTAGTGTGTCTCAAACGGTCTACGTCGTGGGGTGATGCTTGATGTACCTCAATGACTCATCCGAATCGTAGGTGTATTTCGCACATCGCGTTATCTCACTTGGGACTCCGGTTCAGAGCGGCCCTTGTAAGAATTAGAGATGTGTTTTCACACTATCTTTGTTAACCTCGAATTTCAAACTTGTAAGTCCGGAATCCGCTTATTACTAACCTTGTTTTATGTTTTCTTCTTATGGAAGCTCCGGAGCGGATTGATCGTGCAGACTCTCCACATGCTCATACCAACAACACATGAAATTTCTCATCAAAATCAAAGGCTACTCAAAGTTAAAGATGATTCTTCGTCAATGTCAAAGAATCTACAAAGTTTAAAGACTCGAGAACTACCTCATTGGTAACCAAAAGACAAATAGAAGTGTGACCATGGTGGAGAAAGACTTGGAGACACCTAACCAACGAAGTTGACAACGGCAGACAACCACATTATCTGATCACAAAGCATGAAGGAACAATAAATCAAGACTATTCTATATCTACACACAAAGTTCAAGCTCGAGAAAAGTAAAGACCTATTCAAGTGGAGCATCTTTTGAATGACCACCCCTTAGGGGGAGATTGTTAGCCTTAATTGTTTTATTAGAAGTGATGGTCATTCACGTTTAGGAACTTTGTAACGTGTGTTAGATATCGTGATAGAATAGTCAACTGGCTCGTGGATTGGACTAAGCTAAATGGGTATTAGTTTAGTTAAGCTTGCCTTAATATCCAATTCAACCCATGTCCAAGCCCACGAAGCCCATAGAAAGCCTTTTAGGTTTTATGTTACTTGTACTATATAAACCCCTCAAAGTCTCATTTGAGGGGTGTGCTTGAAAGTGTGTGTGTGTATGTTTTCTTTGGAGCAATATAACATCTTATTGTTTTTCATCTCTTTACTCATACATACGCATAACTTATATCATCATCAAGTCACCATCTTTCTCATCTCATTTCTACGCTTTGTTTGTGTTTGGTTTTAACGTGTTTCTACGTGTACTGTGGTTAACGTAGGTATTTCGTGATAAGGTTGATATTTGTAAGGTCCTACACGTGCTCACTGGATACATGTTTAGCTCTTTATATATGGAAGGTTCAAGTTAACTAATATCAAATTTCTATTTAATCAATGTAATTTTAAAGTTTAATTCATGTTCAATGAATGCATTTTTTGATATAAAAAGAAATTATGTTCATTAATTACATCTTTTGGTGTGCCCAATGGCACATATTAGCAAAACTCGTTAATATATTATCCAAATTTATATATATATATATATATATATATATATACACTAGTCTCATGACCCGGCCGATGGTCGGGCTAGTTTCAAGTGATATCTTATTAAACACTTCTAATTTATGTAGCTAATATTTTTATTAGTATGATTTAAATGTATTTTACTTCATAGAGCTTTGGTATTGAAATAATAATATATAGCTTCATGACCCTTCCGATGAACGGCTAACTTCATGTGTACTATTGATTAAAATTGTCGAACATGAATTGAGTGTAATAGTTATATGCTTGTCTTTGTATTTTGGAAGACAATCAATTGCATATGTGATCAGATCCAAAACTTGATTATTATAACTAATCCAACACACAGATATTAAATCGTACATTCTGGTGGGAACATTAGTATGTTTGTGGAGGACACCATTATTTAGGGTATCAATTTATCAAACTCAGTTAAATTGTATGCAACTCAAATAATTGTAATATGTTGAGGTACAACCTTTTACCGATCTAGAATACATGGCAATCATGCAATAGTAACATGTATCCCATCATGGTATGCAAGGATAAATAAAACTAAAACAAACATAATCTTCATGAGTAATTGCTATATATTCGCATGAGTAATTGATGCTCGCCATATGATTCTCAGAGTTGTTCACCGGCAATTAGCTCATCTAGTTCCTTTTAATATCAAGAAGTCGATGGCGTATTTCGTATTTTCTGGAAATGTAAGATATCAAAATTAGTGTTAAATGTAATTCTTTTTTATGGTGGTCAACAAAGTACCCGATTGACAACAATGACCATTAATAAATTTCCCGAATTGCCCTTGGCAACAACTTGATGAACCATTATTGGGTACCAGAGAGTTGGTAAAGGGCATTTCATATAGTAATTGTGGAAGTTATGTCTTTTGACCTATTTACTTAAGAATAGGTTGATGTCGGCTATGTTTTATCTCAAACGGGTCGCTTATAAAGCCTAATTATGTGGGTAAGCGTGACTTGGATTTGGCTTTAACTTGACCACTCAGTTCTATTTAAAGTATATGATTTGCTCAATAGGTATATATATGTTTATGTTTTTGCAGTATAACGAAAATGGAGCACATACTGAACTCTTTGATATGGCATCAATAAATTGATTTGTATGACTATTTTTTCAAAAGACCTTGATAGAACTGTTGATATGTCTCATTGTGGTGTAACTTTGACATAAGAATTTTTAAGAAGGGTAAGAATCTTTAGAACCTGCAACTTTATTTACTAAGTATCTCCAAATAGCAAATAGCTTGTTTAAATATGGGTTAGATAGTATATATGTAAATAACCCCTAAATAGTGGTTCATACTAATGATTTACATCATACATACATGATGCAAGTGTACATGCATACATATAAGATAAGAAACGTGATGTGCAACGAACCTAATGGGGAGGTTGTTTATTTAGCCATAACATTGTAAATTATTGCTATTAATTTGTTAGATGAATGTACCATGTATATTTTGACCGATTACAACTAATCTTTTTAATGCTCGAAATGAGTTTGGCCGCCTCCCCTATATCACTATAAGTTATTCATGAAATTAAAACGTTTCTCTCTCAATTGAGACACCATAGAAGGAAAACTACTACTGAGTCTAAACATACAGTTATATGACAGGTCTTCTGAATAGTATATAAGGTCAGGACACCAGAAGCATATCCCACTTTCAAACTTATTTTATAACTGCAAAGTTTTAACTAAACAAATGAAACTGAACCATATTTTCTTCTAATTATTTCTATCATGTGCACTTAATTACGTATAAGAAAACTATTTTTAATTATAATGTATTCACTAAAAAGGAAAGGTGTCACATCTAGTGGAAATAGAAAGAAATAAAGTAGGACTTGTAAAGAAAGAATTGTTAAAATGATTGACTATGAATATTGGGAACAAACAGCCAAAAAGAGACACAAACATAGCCACTGCTTCCTACTCTGTTGAAAAATGAATGCAAGACATGATTAATGAATACTATATCAATTTTCTGTGGAATCTAAAAAGAACCATCAATGACAACACTTTTAGAAATTTTTTATGTAAAAAAAATATGTTTAAAAACATGTAGCCACTCTAATTGTCATAAAGTAATGTTTAACATAGAGTGCATTGACCTCGCTAATGAGTAACTTTCATTGAACTCACGATGCCGCTATTAATATTATAGCAATAAGAGCCAGATGATCTGTGTTATGTGCGACCTGCCAACTGAGCCTAACCGCATTTTTTTACGAAAATTTAGATACAAATTCCTGCATTAAAGAGCAACAAAATATTAATAGATGTTTATGAAAGTCTACAATTAATTCCAATATTTCTTAATATACGAGGTTTATCTAATCCTTATATATTGCTTAACAAAATATTACGAACGTCTCTCCGTTTTCAAAGCGACTCTTTTGGTTTATCTAATTTATCAATCCTTATATATTCATGTTTTCGAAACACTTGAGACGTTTAGTTATCTTATAATACAGCTTTAAACCGCACATCTCTACACTATCTTCTACAACTAATTGCCTAATTTTAATTGATTGAATACCATATAAAACATAAAAAATAAATCACTGAATTACCTCTGGCCGTTGAACGTTTTAGTCTATGATTTTCATGTAGACCACTACAGGCTGCTGCTTCCCGTTTGTTTGTACCTAAAACAACACCAACCATTATTATGTTATAAACTAAGCCTTGGGCGCTACATTGTTCGAAAGAAAAGAAACTGCTAGGTATTTATGGTGCAAGAATTTTATAGTTACCTGATCTATAGGGTGGCTGACTTAAGACAAATGTTCATGTAAACATTACAACTTACTGTAACATGTCAAACTGCATGGGCACGATCTATGAAGAACTCCTGCAACTGTCATGAGAAAAAGGGATCACCCATAATGTGGATAATTTTATCTTTCTTAATAAGAGTACTGGCTTAATATATTATAAGGTGTTTAGCCTTTTGATTTAGAAGTGATAACTGTGACAAAATCGGGTGTAGAAGATAGTGTTTGGATGTGCTTATGCTGTTTGAAGATGTGATAATAAACTGAGTGTTCACCAAATACTTGTAAGATTTGATAAGTAAAATGGCAATCCACAACTACATGGTATGAATCATAAATAATAAGAACCAGTTTGACTATACCCAAACAATCTAACCTGATTATTGTCAACTTAAAACATAATAATCAGATAACACTTCCCAAAATGCAAATCCAAACACCCATTCGTAACATTACTACATTAATACCTTGGAAGCCTCTGGTGCCTCTTGTTTCAGTCTCTTAGATTCTAGTATCAGTTTTTCCATTTGCATTTCTTCATATGCAACCACTGCAGCAGCAGATGCTTCACCTTCTCTCCTGTTTAAGATGGCTAATTTCCTCTTCGTCGATGCTGAAGTCCATCTTTTATGAAGGGCCTTATCCATCTAATAAAAAGATAATTAATATAACTATTAGCACAAATCAAGTTTCCATAATACAAGTTTTGATCAGCATTTATAACATAAGTGTTACCTCCTTAAGAAGTTCAAGAGACCTATTTCCCATTGTCGATAAACTTGCCACACGAAGTGCAACATCTCCATTTCAATAACTAAATGTTGTACATGCATTCACTTCATTTGCAAGCTACGGATGCCGAAAAACATTTAATGGATGTGAACGGATCCTTAAAGACTATATATCCATGAGGTCGAAAAGTACCATCTCATTTGTTATCACTGCATGTAGCTGTGCTTGTTGAAGTTTGTTCAACTTTGCAAACATTTTAGAGCAACTCATAATTTACAACCAAAATACAAAATCAAAAATCAAATTTATAAAACAAAATCGAAAATTAAGAACCTTATGAAACAACTCATTAACACTTGCAGTTAGAGGAGGAATCCTTTCATCAATTTCAAAGTGAAAGTCTGGTGGTACAGTGACTTGTCGCTTTTTGTAAAAGAGCCCTAGCTCTCCTTTACTTTCATATATCTACACAAGGTATCACAAAACAGAGTTAAGCTAATGAATCTACATAGAATGCTTAGGGGGTTTTAAAAGTGTTTTTATGAATAGCTCAAACACTTGATATGTAATTTCTTCACGTAAAAATATATATTCCAATACAACATATTTTCAAAAAAAAACGTCATTCAGGACTTTCATCAAACACTTGGTATGCAAATTCATCAACCACTTTATAGTCTTCCTTTTGAAAGCCTTCTATCCAAAACCTGAAACTATACTAACAAATTTAATCCCTAATCCGTCATACAAAACTAATGGCTAACCTAATTCGATTTAATCGAACAAAACTAAAATAAAAATTACCTTAGAAGAATGACATGAAATTGAAGTTGATTGCGCTGTGATAAATCATTCTCTGATCATTTTGTGCATGTCTGAATCATTTTAATTGAAGTTTAGGGTTATTGATAATGATTTTGAATCATGAATCAAAATAAATTGATTTTGGGATATTTGATAGAATGAATCGATTTGGGGATATCGATAATGATTGTGCAGCGCTGAATATCAGGGAAGGAGTTTGGGCTTGTGATGGCGTGTGTTCTTGGTAAAAGTATGATGGAAAGAGTGTGTTGCTGAAATATGTGGCATTGCCAGCTAATTAATTTTGGCCAACATGGCATTTATGGGTGCCAAGTGGCTTTAGTGACTTGGCAAGTTCCTCTAATATATATGTGGGGAGATTTGCAATTTTATAGATTTAAATATTTAAATATCAATAATATAATAAACTTATAAACAATTATTTACACTTAACCAAAAATTAGCATAAATAATTATAACATAACTAATTAAACATTAACAATATTTAATCTAGCAATAATAATTAATTTAAAACATATGCTTACATATAACCAACTATGACATATAAACACTTTATGTTAATAACAAATTACAAAATTTATTTTAACATATATAATTTTCTAGATCCATTTTAAATTGTTTATAGCATAAACCCAAATTTAAAATCAACTAACCAAATCATAAATTTTTCACGACAAATTTCCGGCCACAATGCATATATAATTACTAGGCGAGTATCCGCGCCTGGCGGCAGCGGTTCCTAGCGGTAGACAATTGACGATAAAAAATAGAACGTGAAAAGATCAAAATGTAATTGCAAATGGTTGTAACATCCGATAATTCAACTCTAACAAAAATTCTTAACATGGTTTGACATTCGCGAATGGTATGAGAGTATATGGTATGACAATGTCTTTGCAAACAATGAATATTTTCCAAAATTACCTTTTCCACTTTTCACATTCCACTTTCCAATTCTTGACTTGTTGACCATTTTTGTATTTTATGTAGTATAAAAGTATAGATTTATTGTTTCTAATTTTAACAAACTATAAAGGTATTAGTGAAATCAGTCAAAGAGTTCGATCAAGGAAGAGTCTACACTTCAAATGTCGTGTATTAATAAATTTTACGTGACGAGTAACGTGCATTGTTAGTTATTATCTCATAATTGATGTAATGTTTTATTTTCAGTTTCACTAAATGTTTTTATATGTTCTTTGATATATGTTAAGAATTTTTGCTTGAGTTGAATTATCAATGTTACAACCATTTGCAGTTACAGTTTTATCTTTTCACTTTCTATTTTGAACGTTACACGAAACACTTACCACAATATCGCATATCGTTAATTGTCTACCGCTAGAAATTTCCGTTGCTATGCACGGGTACTTGCTTAGTCTGTATATATATAATCTAGATCGATTGAGAAGAGTTTGAGATTGAGAAGATTGAGAAGCAATCTTAACCTTTCATCTCATCAAACCAAATCAAAGGTAAAGGAGGCAATTTCCAATTTTCATTAATTAAGGTTTTGATTCATTTAATATATCTTTGAATGCATATGTATTCATTTCTTTCTTTTTTCCTCCATAAAAAATGAATGTATACGATTACAATGCATGCATTACTCTTTTTATTAATTAACAATTTTTGTCAATGATTCACCAATACTTATATGATTCAAAGTTTAAAGAATAACATGTTTTATTGATGATTTATTTAAGGATTCGCATCTTAACTACATAAAATGAAAAAAATGTCAAAGTTGAATGTTGAATTTTCAACAATGGTCACATGTGAGAGAAAATGAATGTTAAAAATTTAATGATGAAACTTAATGGTCATCATAGTGCTAACTTTTTTGAAAATGGAAATATTGAAACTTGTTCTACAAACTTAATAGTCATTAAAGGAAAAAGAAAATATTGAATAGAGTCTGAATTTATTTTTTATTTTTTATTTTTATTTTTTTAACTGAATACATAGTTCTTTAAATAAAACATATAACCTAGCTGTTGTAATTTCGTTTCTCTTCTCTCTATCTTTAAACCAAGCCTCTTTCTCTTAACCTAACAAAAAAATTGAAAAGGGTCCGAGGCTTTTATTATTATTATTATTATTATTATTATTATTATTATTATTATTATTATTATTATTATTATTATTATTATTATTATTATTATTATTATTATTATTATTATTATTATTATTATTATTATTATTATTATTATTATTATTATTATTATTATTATTATTATTATTATTATTTATTTTTATTTTTTATTATTATTTTTTATTTTTTTATAAAACGCCTCTTCATTAGAAAACCAAAAGAAATTTTACAAGAAATTGGTGGGAAGCCGAGACACTAGTTGGGCTCCCATTCCTTTCTGAATACAAAAACTTAGTCTATGAAAAATAAAAGCACCACTTTTGACATTATTCGAGTGGCTGACAACAACAGTCTTGATGCGTGAAAGTGTATCTAAGGCTTCCGCGTCGAGCTCCCCGAAAGTGGAAAAAGCAAAAGGAATGAACTTGTAACCGTTTTCCTCGCATTTGGACACATACTTCTTTTCTTCTTCTCCACATTATGTAGAGCTACCCTCGGGCCCACAAAGTTGCATCAATACCCGAAATGGAGAGATCCGGTTACATCCGACATGTGTCCTTACCTTGGATCCAATTGAATAATAAGCGTCTGCGGTCGTAGCTCTTTCCCATCCCTTGAAAGAAACCCCATTGGAGCCTCCTTTTCACCATAATCCCTACCTTGGAACATATATCGGCGAGAATATCACGCACCGTTATGTCCGAACTTTACACCTACTTCACTCGGGAGCGGTGAGTCGCGTGGTCTCCCATTGGTCCATACGATGCGTGTTGCACTCGGACAAATAATGCCTTCAGAGAACATAGGTATGGTAAGCACCAGTAACACAAAACCGAACGGAATTGGCGATGGTTCATCGTCTGCCTAACCCATCAATAGATACAGTGAATAGGAAATCTTGTGCATGCGGGGGGACGGGTACAACTGAGAATAGCCACTTGCCTTGGACTTAACGAATACTTGGAAACAAGATCTTTCTCAACGACACCAAAATAACAGTTTGCCAAGGTTTTCATCATATAAGGGGCAGGAGCGTCAAAGGTGACAGAGAGCGTGTCTATGTTCTAAGCACTGTTAAAAATATCGAAGGCATGTTGAAATGAAGGACCATGAGAATTAATACCCGTTTTTACCAAAATCTGGTCCTGCAGGACACTTGTTTGCAAACGAGAGGCGAGGAAAGCATAATGGATAATGTCACTCGCAGCAGGGATACCAAGCCCGCCCATCTTGATTGGGAGGGTGGCGAGCCGCCATTGCCATTCCCCAAACCCTGGTCCAGATGCTATAATAATCTTCTCCAAAAAAAGTGCGTAGCTTCTGATCAAACCGAATTTGAGCCTCCCGTACATACAAGGGAGAACATGTCCTCAAAGCATAAGATAATTTTGCAACCCCGGCACAATTACGAAGAAGAAAGAGCTCACATTGGGGATCATTAAGTTTAAGTATAGCTTCCATAAGCGAGATAGTTTTAGAAACCCTTTTCAACGCCAGATCCTGACAAAAACTTTCATCCAAACTAACTGACCCCCCAAGAAGTTTGACACCATTGATCGGGCGAGAGATATTTCTAGGAAAAACACCTTCTGCCCTGCTTCTGGGGTCCTCCATAGGACATAAAAGTTCAGTCTTATCAACATTCAAAAATAGCCCCCGAGCCGGACCATCTGTCATGATAATGTCAAGTGCCTTGGCAACCATGAGAGTATCCCCCACAATAGTACCATCATCAAGGTACCAAGCCTGGAGAGTAAGCTCACAAGACCGATTAATAGTTTGGACAAGGGGGTGCAAAGCAAGGGCAAACAACAAGGGGCCTAGCGGATCCCCTTGTTGGACCCCTCGACAGACAAAGGATAGAATCATCATAATAAAGTCTAGCGGTCCGCATAGCAAAACTCAACCTGTGAGCAATAGAAGGGCATCGCATCCTAGTCTCTGAAGAAGGACACCATTATTATTATTATTATTATTATTATTATTATTATTATTATTATTATTATTATTATTATTATTATTATTATTATTATTATTATTATTATTATTATTATTATTATTATAAACATTGCTTTCATTAGAAACAAAACCATAGAATTACAAGAAATTAGTGGGGAGCCGCGAAATTATCCGCCCCACACCTTTAGCAATAGCAAAACTAATCCCATCAAGATATGAGTAGCATTTCGCGCCCAATATCTTGCGTTATAGAGAACTTCCGGATCTGCTTAAGTAGGGTCATCGTGATACGCCTCAAGTTCCCCAAAGAGAGAATGAGAAAGGGATGAACCCATATCCAATATCCGCACATTTGGTTCCAGATTTTGCGCGCTTACGCTTATGCATCAATCACCACACGACCGGCACAAAATCAATCATCTTGGTTTGCGTGAGGGAGACGCACCTCGTCACACATACGTCTTGCCCTCCATCCCAGGAATAGAGCAAGATATCTGCAGGCCGTAAGACTTGCTCCTTTTCTCCACCTAATCCAATGTCGACCTCTTTACGAGCCGAGACCCCAGATCGAGAACATATATCAATCAAAGTATCGCGCACCATGTTGTGCCGATGTTTAATACCAATAGTACCATCACACGATACAACATGGTCCCCGTAGATGTCCTCGTTGAAGACCTTGGAGCAAGCTGAGCAGGGAATCTGAACAGAGAAAAGGGGAATGCCTAGCCGATAACATAACACGCACCTGTAGGTTCTGGCATTCATAGTCTGTCCCAGCCCAGATATCGGAACCACCCGGAGCCAGTTTGAAGTGTAGTCCTCTTTTTGCGAACTCCAGAGTGCCATTTGTCGAGGATAGGCAAATGTGGATTCACCATTTGGGTAACACGTGTGAAATATATATCGCCAATTTCTTCATAAGTTTGGGGCGGCGATATCATCCGGGTTACTCGAAGGTCAATCTCCATTTCACATTAAAAGCGTTCAAGGCCTCCTCGAAGGAAGGTCCAGGTTTACAATATCGACTGTCTCGAGGAGCTTAGTCTCGTAGTTTGGCGATTGGAGTCTCGACGCAAGAAATGCGTAGTTCAAGGCATCCCCTACGAATATACACCAAGACCCCAAATACAAAAGGCGGGTGGCCACCTCCATTGCCAATCACCAAATCCGGGCCTGTAAGCGAATAATACGCTCCAGAGAGGAACCCAGTGCCGCATCAAATGCAACGTGAGCACGCTCAAAGACCCGAGGGAAACATGTGCACATAGAAAAATATAACTTTGAGATGCCGACACAAGCACGGCGAGCTGCAGGCTCACATTGGGGTCTCTAAGCTTAGCAATGCGTCCATGAGCTCAATAGTTTTAGTAACCCTTTTCATAACAAGTTCATCGCTAAACTCAAAATCTATGCTAGCTGCCCACCCAATAATTTGACACCATGTCGGGTCTAGCAATATTAGGGAAAACACCGCCAACATGCTTCCGGGTCTTCCCTGGCCAAAACTTGATTTTATCAACATTGAGGTGCAGGCCACGCCGTGGTCCATCCAGCATAATAAGCTCTAAAGCCTTCCCCACGACCAATGTATCTCCAATAATAGTACCATCGTCCAGATACCAAACTTGAAGGGAAAGACTAAAGGAGTCTCTAATCTTACATATCAATGGATGTAACACGAGAGCAAAGAGAAGAGGTCCAAGTGGATCACCTTGTTGTACTCCTTGGTGTGACCATAACGTGTGTTCTCTATAATATAATCTAGCAGGGCTAGAGTAACAAAATTCCACCCAACGTGAAATGGCAGGACAACGCAGACGAACCTCTTGTAACATGACCTCACGGTCCACCAAGTTGAAGGCGTTTTTGAAATCCACCAATAACATCGAAAAACCTTCCTCACCACCTCGGTCCTCAATAAATCTATTCACAACATGAAGAATAGCCTCCCCCCCCCTCCAGGGACCCCAACACCAAACTAGAGATCATTCAAATAGCCGTGTAAGGAGTGGCCAATCATAGAAGCACCGACCTTGAAGACTAAACGCCTCCAAACAGTCCCCACAACAATGGGACGGATACCACCACCGGGCTTGATCAGTGGTGTGAGCGGAGCACTAGCAATATACTCACCCAATGCCCGAGGGCATTTACCATCAAGAAAAAGATTCACCACATGGGTGATAAAATCGATTAACTCATCGGAAATAGCCACAGCAACACCACTAAAACAGTCCAGAAGGTGTTGGGAGCGCAAACCATCTCGACCACAAGATGTACCACGGGGGAAACTCTTAATCATATCAAGGACCACAACAGGTGATGCAGTGAGGTTATGATGGTCAATAGGTATATCCGATAGGGAAGGAGCAGACTTGAAAGGGTGCTTAGCTTTTAAGTCATCAAGAGTGGTAGTATTATACGGAGCAACACCCGAAGAAGAAAGAACTCTTATAGCCGCAGTATAATGACCATCACAAATCTTCCTCCTACATTGCTTGACACTACGTACACCCAAGTCCAGGTTTTCCTCATCAATATTAGACCATGTAGGGGATGGTTCAGCTAAAACCTCTCTAACAAGCTGCAAACTCCCAAAAGACGTACCCCAGGAGCGAATGGCATTAGAGATGTATTCTTCTTGGCGTTGGCGTTTAATGGAACCTACATTCCATGTTACCCTCGGGCAAAGGTTTTAAGCGGACAAAGAGGCAAGAATAACATGCTAACCCAACAAGAAATGTCCCGGGTGTGCGATCATCTTATCAAGATCTCCTTTCAATACGCAGAGAATCCCTAACGACATTTGAGGATAGATTTGATGCGATGTAACCCTCTGTAGCAAAGTGTCAAGTAGGTGTAGATCAAAACCATGGTGCTCCGTCGAAACCTGGTCTCCAACACGGGCAATAGAAGAAGGAACTTGCGGCTTGACGAGATCAAACAACACAAACCTAACTACACCATCGCCACAATCAGGGGGTGACATAAAAGCAGACCCATGCCGACACTTAGAACGAAGAGTATGCGTCTTAAAGCAAACCCCGCATAGCCAAAGACCCATACGTTTCAACGTAACCTCACCGCCTCAAAAACAAAGAAGATTAGTGGCCAAGGAAAGTTTGGTGGTGGTTAACGCATCCTCGTTAAAATGATGATCACGGCGTGAGAGATCAATCGATGTTTCAGTGAGCCTGTTCCACTACCATCCTCGACAACCACTTAAACCAAACAAAGGGCAATGGAACCGTATGATAGCCATAGAAAAACAAGCCAAATCACAAGCAGAACTTACTTTTTTTATTTTATTTTATTTTATTTTATTTTATTTTATAAACCGCAAATAAAAAAAACCGTCTCAAACAAAAGGTCAAAACACCTCCAAATTATGTCATAACGCAAAATGTCAAGGGCCCTACCATGTGCAAGCATTATTATTATTATTATTATTATTATTATTATTATTATTATTATTATTATTATTTTTTTTTTTTTTTTTTATTATTTTTTTTTTAGTATAAACAACACTTTTATTAAAAACTCAAAGGATTACAATATTATTATTATTATTATTATTATTATTATTATTATTATTATTATTATTATTATTTTGTAATTTCATTTATCTCTTCCATCACATGTAAAAATTATCGGAAAGAATTTGTTTTGGAAAAAAAGCGCTTTTGGCACATGTTCGAATTTGATTTGAAGCAAAAAAAAATTTAGAAAAACAATTATAGATTTTTTTTCTCGAAAATCATTTGACACATGTGATGAAGAAAAATTCAAAAAAAAAAAATTTCAAACGTGACAAAAAATAACTTTCTAAAACGTAATAAAAACGGGCGAAAGCGTATAAAAACGGATAAAAGCGATGAAAACATATAAAATGTATATCCGCTTTTTATACGCTTTCGCTTTTTTACACTTTTTTCGTAAACATTTTATTTAGAAAGTTATTTTTAATCACATGTGAAAAAATCTTAATTTTTTTAAGTCACATGTGAAAATGATTATCAAAAGAAAAATTGGGAATTGTTTTTCTAAATTTTTGTTTTAAATAAAATTTGAACACGTGCCAAAAGTTTTTTTTCCAAAACAAACTTTTCGATAAAAATGTATACATGTGACAAAAAAAGTTTCCCAAAAAAGTTTCCAAAAAATCGAAAAAATGCACATGAAAAAAAATTCAAAAAATATTTGAAAAAAAGTCGTGAAAAAATTTTCAAAAAATTAAATTATAAACGCGTTAGTGTAAATGGTGGCCGCTGTAACGATCATTAGCCAAAAGGGCTAACGTGTAACTGCTAACGAAACTCACTGTTAGCCTTAATTATTTTATTAGAAGTGACGGTCATTCACGATTAGGAACTTTGTAACGTGTGTTAGATATCGTGATAGAATAGTCAACGGGCTTATGGACTTGGGCTAAGCTAATTGGTTATAAGTTAAGTTAAGCTAGCCTTATGTATGATGTAATCCAACCCAAGCCCAAACGAGCCCATGGAAAGCCTTTTAGGGCATCAAGTCCCTTGGACTATATAAACCCCTCAAAGTCTCATTTGAGGGGTGTGCTTGAGTGTGTGTGTGTGTATTTTCTTTGGAATATACAACTTATTGTTTTCATCTTTATCTTGCATACCCATATATATATAAGTCATCTTTCTCATCTTTATTTCCTTCATCTTCATAGTTTGTGTTTGTGTTAACGTCATATCGTGTTGGGTTTAGATATGGTTGATAAAGTAAGGTCCCACAACCCGGCTCGATACCAATTGTATGACCTTACTTTTATCAACCTTATCATAAACCCAACACGATATCACGTTAACACAAACACAAACTATGCGTGAAAAAATAAAGATGAGAAAGATGGTGACTTGATGTTATATGGATCGTGTATGTGAAGATAAAGATGAAAACAATAAGTTTAATGAATCTGTGAATCGCTTGTTTAACTTGCAAGAAATCTTTAACTAATGTTCATGATGATTGTGTTTCTAAGAATGAGATTGTTAAGCTCATTAGAAGAATGTTCCCAAAAGAACTTATGCTAAACGAATAGGAAGACTAGTTGAGACTTAGGCTTTACACTACCGATAGGGAG